>CATIWC010002534.1:0-326966 GCA_948472305.1 Vicia faba | reverse complement strand
AAAAATAATACTATTTATTTAAGAATTAGGGTTTTGCCCTAAATAACAAAAATAATTAAAATTGACCTTTTTTTTATTTATTTACATTTCACATTGAAAAATACTTTTTACATACATGAAAATCTTTTTTGCAAAATACATTTTATTTGATATTTATTTAATTGTATTTATTTAAATATTAAATATTTCCTTGTACATTAAATATGGTTGTAATAACTTAGAATTTAATTTCTTGTCAAATACCCCCAATTCAAATTTGTACCTCCCTCCCTATATCTGTTGTAATAGTGTAGCATTTAAATTCTCGCACATTTAAAAGCTTCCAATTATGCCATGCTTAGACTTAGGGTTTATATGCAAATAAAATCAACAACTAGCTTAACCTAATCCAAGATAAACATGCATGAAAAACAAACACAATGCACACTTGAACCCCTAGGGTTTCAATCCACTTGTTGCCTTCAAAAATGGGCCATGGTTGCATGTCAAGTACTTTGGCAAAACAAAAACAAAAACAAAGATCATAGTCCCTCGATGACGCTATCTGAGTTGCCTAAACAAAATGATCAAGTCCCTTAAAGAAAATTGCCAAAAATACTTGACATAATTGCTATCATGGTCTATACGATGACCCGCGCCTGTCCCGTTTAACATCCTAACACAAGGTTGCTCACCAAATACAATGGTGAAACAACACTGTTAAAAGGGTTAAAAACATAAGAAAGATCTTTGAGTAATATATGGTAGATAACTCTTAGTTACTTGATCAAAGCTTGCAAAAACATCCTTGCTATCTTCAAAACACACTTCACAACACAATTTCAAAACCCTACTTTCAAACATTGGAAACTTTTCAAAAGACAAAAAACACCTATGTATACATTCAAACAAGAATCATTACAAAGGTTGCCACAACAATGGCCTCTTTTCAAAACAATCTTCCAAAATCACACACAAAGCACCATTTCAAACAATTGAAAAGCACCATTTCAAACAATTGAAAAGAAAAGCAAGTGATCTAAGCAAGTAACTAAGAGCCCATGGATAACCATGGATAGAAAGGGTGCTAATACCTTCCCTTTCTATAATCTACTCCCCGAACCCAAGAAAACATCTCAAAGGTCTTTCCTGTGCTTTTTGACCTTTCCTTAGGATAAAATAAAAAGTCGGTGGCGACTCTTGCTAAACCGAAACATTTGCGAACACAAACGCAAAACCCCAAGTCAGTTCTCCCACCGTATCACAGAATTGGCGACTCTGTTGGGGATCGCTTTAAAAGTGGATTAACCTTAGGGCTTAGATCACCCTTTGCATGATTATATTGTTTGCTTTGATTGCTTTACATTTGGTTCTCTTGTTTGGGCTTGAAATCCTCTACCCGGATTTGGGAAACATTCATAGGTAAATAGCAATACGTTGTGGAAACTGTGCAGGGTATACCGACATGGTTGAAGCAATAGCTATATTAGTGCGACATATTTGTGAGTACCGGTAGCCTTTGAGTCAATTAAAGAGAATACGGGGCCACTGAGTGATGTCATAAAGAACTAATGAACTCTTAGAACCTTACTTGACCATCTTGGCCTTTTATTAGGGGTAGTGAGATGACCGGATTTGGTGCAGTACGAAGTTGGTAGATACTCGATACTACACTCATTGAGGGTTGCTTTCTTGGAATATTTTGGTCGCTAGTTAAGTGGCTAAACCAAAACAATGAACATAGAAAACAATCCAGTGATATTGAGCTCCTTAGAACCCGGTTACTATTTATAGGACAGGTTTGAGCCAACTAAACTCAAGATGATATTTACCTATGAAACCTCATGCAAGCCTGAAACTAGGGTTTTGTGTGACTTGCTTGTACATGTGTTTGTGCATCCATCATGAACATCATAAAGCATCATATGCACCCACTAACCATTTCAAGGGTTTGGATCTTCATCTTTGTTCTTGTTTTGTAGGTCATGGAATCTCTTCGCAGGAAAACAATTCAAGTCAATCTTGTGAGAACCCTCCTAAACTCAAGGAGCTTACATCCAGGATTCCCGAGAATTCTCTCTTCAGTGAAAGACATGGTAGACTCCTCAACTTGGTCAACATCAACATTGAAGAAGACATGGTGAAAGTGCTCTTCCAGTTCTTTAACCCCCTGCACCACTGTTTCACATTCCCTGATTATCAATTGGTGCCTACTTTGGAAGAATTTTCTCAACTCCTGAGAATTCCTATTCTTAATCAACTACCCTACAACGGTACAGAAAAAGAACCAAAGCCTGAAGATGTTGCTCAAGCATTACACTTGCAACCATCTGACATCAAGGGGCATTGGGAAACCAGAAGTGGTGTCAAGGGCTTCTTGGAAAAGTTTCTGTTCGAGAAGGCACAAGACTGCTGGAATTCTCTTGATCTACAAGCCTTTGAAGAGATTGTGGCACTCCTCATCTATGGGTTGGTCTTGTTCCCAAACCCTGATCAGCTTATAGATGTGAATGCTGTCAAGATTTTCATATCCAGGAATCCTATTACCTACATTGCTTGGGGGACATCCTACACTCATTTTACACACGAACAATGAGGAAAAGAGGTGTTCTCATGTGCTGTACTCCTCTCCTAGCAAGGTGGTTTATTTCTCACCTTCCACAATCAGTTTTGAAGAATGAGCAGGGTTTAAGGTGGTCACAACGATTGATGACCCTCACACATTCTGATGTACATTGGTGTTCTCGGTCCAGAGAAAATGTCATCATCATTGATCGTTGTGGGGAATTCCATAATGTCCCACTACTTGGCATTAGGGGAGGCATTACTTACAACCCCTGTTTAGCTCTAAGACAGTTTGGATATGCTCGAAGGGATGGCCCTCATGACATGCTGATTCCGGACCTAGTTTTTGACTTCGACAATGATGCGCAAGGACTTCGACAAAGGTTCATCAGAGCTTGGAGGATGCCCAACAAAGTGGATAGTAAGACACTGGGGAACAAGAATTCCATCCCCCTTGAGCCTTATCTCAAGTGGGTACGAGCCCGCTCCCAGAATCTTATGATGCCATACCCTCACATTCTCCCCTTGATCAAAGAGCCTGTTACGGAAGGAGAGGTTCCATACACCATCCTACATCCTGTCATGCCAACATCATGGGAAGAAATGCAAAAGAGTTGGATCCAACTCAAGGAAGAACAAAATACCTTTGAAGCCAGCTTCTATGCCAGTGAGAAGAAGGTTTTGGAGCTTACCCGCCGACTTCACGAGGAGGAGACTCTCAACACTTACATCGCACCAAAGAGGATGCGCGATGTCTTTTTACATTAGGAGTTTTGTAATATTTCGCCCATGGGGCACTTATGTACTAATAAATTTCTTCTTAATATGACGTGCGTTCTTTTTGTTTACAACAAATTTGAATTTTTGAACCCTTGAATGCATTACATGAATAACATACCATTCATCATATGCATAAGCAGGTTTTCACACCAGGTTTCCTTATCTTTCTGCTGTTTATTTCAGCAAGATGGATTTGGAGCAAACGGTAAAGGATCTACAGGCACAAAATTCACAGTTCCAGCAACTCCTCATGACCTTGGCAAAGGGTCAAGAGTACCTCAAAGTTTTGTTGGAGAAGAATAAAGAGAAAAAGAAAAAGAGACCTGGGGTAGCCACTTTGGGAAGAAGATTTGAGCATCAGGCCAGGAGAGTTCTTGAGTTCCCCTCAACGTCTGACGAAGGGGCCGGTAAAGGGAAAGGGACTGCTGTGCCTTCTAAATCCGAGGTTGAAGAGGAGGAAGAGGAAGAAGACGAAGACTACTCAAAACAACAGTATCCACCAGCGGATGATAAATATAAAAACCTTGAAGATAGGCTGGAAGCTATGGAGTTGCAAAGGGTGCCCGTATTGGATTTTGAAGAACTAGGGCTGGTAGCTGGGATTGTTATCCCTCCTAAGTTCAAAGTGCCAATGTTTGCCAAGTACGAAGGCCTGTGTTGCCCAAAGATGCACCTAAGGTCGTATGTCAGAAAAATCCAACCCCACTCATCCGATAAAGACCTCTGGGTACACTTTTTCCAAGATAGCTTGTCTGGCACGCAGTTAGACTGGTTTTATCAACTCGAGAGATCAGAGGTTCATAATTGGGAAGACTTGGCAGCTGCTTTTTATCGTCAGCATCAATACAATGCTGATTTGGCGCCCACTCGTACTCAGTTACAAAGTATGGGGATGGCTTCCAATGAAGGGTTTAAAGAGTACGCCCAGAAGTGGCGTGATCTGGCGGGAAGGGTGCAGCCACCATTATCAGATAGAGAGTTAGTTGACATGTTTCTGGGGACCCTGTCTGCCCCCTTCTTAAATCATCTGATCAGAAGTTCTTCCGCGGGATTTACTGAACTAATTTTGACCGGCGAAAGGGTTGAGGCCGGTATTAAGAGTGGAAAGATTCAAAAGGATGCTTCTGCATCCATGGCTGTTAAGAAGGAAGCATCTGCTGTGTATTCTCAGAAGGGACAGGGAAGAACTGAGCGCCGGCCGACTGTAGGGGCTGTGATGATTCAAAGCTCGTCAAATGATCAACCTCGTAACAATCAGTCGAGACCTAATCAACAACGGGTGGAAAGGCCACAACGGCAGTTCATCCGCATTAACATGACACCTACTCAGGTACTTCCTCATTTGTTGAAGCTGAATCTTACCGGTTTAAAGGAAGTGCCAAAGAACCCTAACACCTCCTCTCCATACTACCACTCCAATAAAAAGTGTGCCTACCATTCCGGCAGTGCTGGGCACGATACCAATAATTGATGGGCGCTTAAGAACAAAATCCAGGATCTGATTGATGCCAAGGAAGTAGAATTTGATTCTCCTGAGAAGCCCAATGTTGTATCTGCTCCGATGCCCAAGCACGACCACAATATTCATGCTGTTATAGAGGACACTCATGTTACTGATGTTGTTGACCTGTTGACGCTGTTACGCGTGATTAAGGAAAATTTGTTAAGAGCCGGGATCTTTCCTGGTTGTGGTAAAGACTGCTATTTTTGTTTGAACATACGAGGTGATTGCCCAATGTTGAAGTCAGGTGTCCAACGCCTGATGGATACCCAAGAAATACTTTTCCAGAAAACCCTTGTTGATAACTTCAATCCTGTTACTTCTGATACTGTTGCTATTTCTACCAACGATATTGCGATTATAACCATTTCCGACAATCCTCCAAAGGCTTGCAAAAGGCCTGTCAGGATTACACCCAACTCTGAATGTGTACCATTAAAGATCATCATGCCGGGACCTGTCCCGTACCAATCCAGCAAAACGATACCATGGAACTATGGGGGAGAAATCTTCTACCATGGTATCAAACAAATCGAAACAGTCCAAGAGATTTCTGAAGAAGAAAGCCCTGGTATAGGGAACATCGCGGGTACAAGCAAGATAACCCGCAGTAGCCGTATCTTTTCTCCGGAGATTGCTCCCCCTCGAGTAATTTTCGGACCCTTGAAAGCTTCTGCACCTGTTGGACCATCTGTGCAAGGCCCAGTGATTGAAGAACTGCATACACCTGTAGTAAGACCATCTGCTGAAACTACCAACAAGGGTAAGGGGATACTGGAAGTGCCTGTCAGGACGAAGGCTCATGCTGTGGTTATCCCCAAAACCACTCAGAAAGAAATGGATGAAATCTTGAAAATAATCAGAAAAAGTGACTACGATGTTGTGGAACAGTTAGGGCAGACCCCTTCTAAAATTTCAATGTTGGCTCTTCTGCTCTGTTCTGAAGCCCATGCTAAAGCCCTAATCAAGTTCTTGAAGGCGGCACATGTACCCCAGGAGACTTCGGCTGACCATTTTCAGGAATGTGTGGCCAGTCTTACTGCTGATAATGGCCTTGGCTTTTCCGATGCTGACTTGACTCCCAAAGGAAGGAAACATAACGACGTGTTACATGTTTCAGTTCAATGCCGGGGAACCACTCTCGCCCATGTCTTAGTTGATACTGGTTCTTCCTTGAACGTGCTGCCAAAGAAAGCCTTAGACCGTTTGGACCGCAAAGGACTGACTCTCAAGCCTAGTAACATCATTGTTAGGGCTTTTGATGGTTCCAAAAGAATGGTTCATGGAGAGGTTGATATTCCTATCAAAGTAGGCACAGAAGTTTTCAACTCCACCTTCTACGTGATGGACATCCGTCTGTCATATTCATGTTTGCTAGGAAGACCGTGGATCCATTATGCCGGGGAAGTTACCTCCTCTTTGCACCAGATGCTGAAATATCCTGTTAAGGGTAAGATTATAACGGTGCACAGCGAGGAAGAATATATGATAAGTCATCTCAATTCCTTTCGCTATGTGGAGTTGGATGGCGAGTTCATCGAAACGCCTTTCCAACATTTCTAGGAAGTTTCTCCCGAGGTAGCAGTTGCGAAGACAGTGGTTGAGGTGCCTATCATTCCCAAGCATGTATCTAGGATGACATCTCTCAAAGACGTAGAAGCGGTGATCAAAGAAGGGAAGAGTACGGTATGGGGACAGTTGCCTGATTTTACCCATAAGACAGACAAGTTTGGGTTAGGGTTTACTACTGCAGGACAAAAGGCTATGCGTCGCTCCAAGGTTGGAGGACCACCCGTCAAGATCTCACACCATGGAATCAATGCTGTAGAAGGTGAAGATGAAGAGAGCCACTTTGAAGATTGGATCTTTCCAACCATTGAAGGGGGTTTGAGAAACTGAGAAGCAAAGGATTTTGGTCCCATCACCTTTATCAACCAATAATTTTATCTTTGAACAATTTCCCATTTTTATGGTCTGTAATAACTAAAACAATTCGCACACTATTTTCACCTCATGCCTTGCCCGGGGCATGTAGGTCCATTTGTAAGGGTTTGATTTTCTTCATAATCATATGCCATGTTTTAATTAATCATTGGGCGTTTTTCATTTATAAATTGTTGTGTTCATTTTCTTTCCTTTTGCATTTTTGTTTGTTTAAAGATGGCTATCCCTTACACACACCCACACTCACAAATGCAGGTACCCATCCACTCCGGATTCCCTGGGTGACTATTCTGCTTTAGCCTTCGATAACTCTGAAGATTTGGTCAATCATGCTGAGTGCGAAGTTGACGAAGATTGTGAAGTGTCGGGAGAGTTAGCCAGACTTCTACAACAAGAAGAGAGGGCCATTCTGCCTCATGAAGAGTTGCTAGAAACCATCAACTTGGGGACAGAGGAAGACAGGAAGGAAGTAAAAGTTGGTGCCAACCTGGAACCAAATGTCAAGGAGCGCTTAGTGCAATTGTTGAACGAATATGTTGAAATCTTCTCTTGGTCTTATGAATACATGCCAGGGTTAGACACAAATATCGTGGTTCACCGTCTCCCTACAAGAGAAGACTGTCCACCGATCAAGCAAAAGGTTCGCCGAATGAGGCCTGACATGTCTGAGAAGATTAAAGTTGAGGTAATGAAACAATTCAACGCTGGCTTTCTGGATGTTACCTCCTATCCACAATGGGTTGCTAACATCGTGCCCGTGCCTAAGAAGGACGGAAAAGTCAGAATGTGTGTAGACTATCGGGATTTGAACATGGCTAGCCCTAAAGACGATTTTCCACTACCGCATATCGACATCTTGGTTGAAAACACAGCTCAGCACAAGGTGTTTTCCTTCATGGATGGATTCTCGGGATACAACTAGATCAAAATGGCCCCCGAGGACATGGAGAAAACAACCTTTGTTATGCAATGGGGTACCTTCTGCTACAAAGTGATGCCTCAGACTGAAGAACGCAGGGGCAACCTATCAACGCGCCATGGTAGCTTTATTTCATGATATGATACATCATGAGATCAAAGTTTACGTAGGCGAAATGATAGCTCGATCACAGACAGAAGAAGAACACCTTAATCATTTGCAAAAGCTGTTTGCCAGGTTGAAGGAGTATAAGCTCAAGCTGAACCCAAGCAAGTGCACTTTCGGAGTTAGGTCTGGTAAACTTTTGGGATTTATTGTAAGCAACAAAGGCATTGAGGTTGATCTAGCTAAAGTGAAGGCTATACAAGAAATGCCTTCCCCCCGTACTGAAAAGGAGGTTAGAGGATTCTTGGGATGCTTGAACTATATTGCGAGGTTCATCTCTCACCTGACATCTACCTGTGAGCCAATTTTCAAACTGTTGAAGAAAGATCAGGTAGTTGAATGGAACAATGATTGTCAAGTTGCTTTTGATAAAATCAAGGAGTATTTACTAGAACCTCCTATTCTGATGCCACCCGTCGAAGGAAGGCCATTAATCATGTATCTGACTGTTTTAGATAGTTCAATAGGGTGCGTACTGGGCCAACATGACGAGTCTGGCCGAAAAGAGCATGCCATTTATTACCTTAGCAAAAAGTTTATCGACTGTGAGACTCGCTACTCACTGCTCGAGAAAACTTGCTGGGCTTTGGTATGGGCTGCTCGCCGGCTAAGGCAGTATATGTTAACTCATACCACTTTGCTGATTTCCAAATTGGATCTGATCAAGTATATCTTCGAGAAGCCTGCTTTATCTGGAAGAATCGCTAGATGGCAAATGATCCTGGCAGAGTATGACATCCAGTATACTACCCAAAAAGCTATAAAGGGGACTGTACTAGCTGACCATCTAGCTCATCAAGCCGTCGAAGATTACCAATCTATGAGATTTGACTTCCTGGACGAGGATATCATGACTTTAGACAACATTGAGGGTAACGGACCGTATGACGGACCTGAACAAGGATCCCGATGGACCCTGTACTTTGATGGTGCTTCAAATGCACTTGGCAACGACATCGGTGCAGTACTCATTTCTCCGGAAGGTTGCCATACACCTTTCACCGCCCGACTTTGTTTCAGTTATACCAACAACATGGCCGAATATGAAGCTTGCATCTTTAGTCTCAAGGCTGCTATAGACTTGGGAATCAAATCTTTGGTCGTATTTGGGGACTTGGCTTTGGTTATCAGTCAAGTCAAAGGAGAGCGGGACACTAAACATCATAATCTTATCCCATACAAAGAACATGTCCTGACATTGTTTCCTCATTTCGAGCAGATTACTTTCGAGCACTTCCCGCGAGAAGAAAATCAGCTAGCGGATGCTCTGGCTACAATGTCTTCCATGTGTAAACTCAACTGGGATAACGAGGCTCCCTGAATTACCATCGAGCGAATGGATGAACCTGCGTACTGTCATAAGATTAATACCGAAGAAGTAGTGGAACAACCCTGGTTTCATGAAATCAAAAGGTATCTCCAGACTAGAGAATATCCTGAAGGAGCTTCCGTCAATGACAAAAAGTTCTTAAGGAGATTTGCTGCCAAGTTCTTCCTCAGCAATGGCATCCTTTATAAGCGCAACCATGATTGTGTTCTACTTCGTTGTGTGGACAAGGTTGAAGTAGAGTTGATCATGACCGATATACATAGTGGCACATTTGGCACCCACTTGAGCGGACATACGATGGCTAAGAAAATTCTAAGGGCAGGCTACTACTGGTCTACCATGGAAGCTGATTGTCATCAACATTCCCGTACCTGCCACAAATGCCAAGTCTATGCTGACAAGGTACATATTCCTCCTGTTCCTCTCAATGTTCTGACAACTCCTTGGCCATTCGCAATGTGGGGCATTGACATGATTGGAGAGATCAAGCCCACGGCATCCAATGGACATCGCTTCATCTTGGTCGCTATTGACTATTTTACCAAGTGGGTCGAAGAAGCTTCTTTTGCCTCAGTTACAAAGAATGTGGTTGCCCGCTTTATCAAGCAGAACCTCATATGCCGGTACAGTGTCCCCGACAGGATCATCACAGACAACGGGACGAATTTGAAAAACACTATGATCACCGCTCTATGCGAACAGTTCAAGATTTATCATCACAATTCATCTCCCTATCGGCCGAAGATGAACGATGTTGTTGAAGCCGCAAACAAAAATATCAAGAAGATCATTCAAAAGATGACAGTCACCTATAAGGAATGGCATGAGATTTTACCGTTTGCTCTGCATGGATATCGTACCACGACACGTACTTCAACAGGGGCAACCCCATTTTATTTAGTATATGGCATGGAAGCTGTGCTACCCATGGAAGTTCAGATCCCTTCCCTATGGATTATGATGGACACTGGTTTGAGCGAAGACGATTGGATTTAGACCCGGCTTGATCAGCTTAATTTGATCGACAAGAAGCGACTTACTGCTGTTTGTCATGGTCAGGCGTATCAAAAACGCATGATCAAGGCTTTCAACAAGAAAGTCAGACGTCAGGTATATCAAGTCGGAGATCTTGTAATCAAGCAGATCATCTTACCGCAAAGTGATCCCAGGGGCAAGTGGACTCCTACTTACGAAGGACCATTTGTGATCAAGAGCATCTTTTCCGGTGGGGCAATGATTCTGACCACCATGGACGGTGACGACTTGCCGCACCCTGCGAACGCAGACATAGTCAAAAGATACTACGCATAAAACGACCCGACAAGTTGAAAACCCGAAAGGGCGATTTGGGTAAAAATGGGCATCCTGGTGAATCGAAAACCCGAAAGGGCAGTTCAGGAAAAAATTAGGGATAAAACAAAAAAATTTGTACACCCGACAAGTTGAAAACCCGAAAGGGCGACTTGGGCAAAAAAGGGTTTCCCGGTGGATCGAAAACCCGAGAGGGTGTTCCAGGCAAAAGTTAGGGAATTAAAGCATATGACTATGTCTTGTCGGATCACTTTGAAAACAATCTCTTCACCAACAAGCTCCAAGCTTCTGATCAATCAAGTCATCAGCGGGCGAAGCAGAAAATGGACTAAATATTCAGAGTTGTGAAGGCTATAGCAGAATGGGAATTCCATGGAATTATTACACATAGCCATCTTTCTTTTGTATAAAATTTTTCAATTTTTACGACAACATTCTCTTACTAGGATGTTTGTCTCCCTTGTACAAAGATACTTACAAAAATTAATACAAGTATACTTCAAAGTGCGGAAATTTTCTTGCCTTTCTTTTCTTTTTACACTTATGTTTTATTTGAAAACGTCAAATGTTTTGTTAAATAGGCATATGCATTTGAATATAATCACTGCTTACAGATAAAACGAAATTGAAAAAAGGATAATTACTGATAGGATTGAAGGAGTAGGAAGAAATCTTTATGCCATTCCAGAAGAAATCCCCTACGATACATCATTCAGATCCTCAACAAGGCTAAATTTGGAGTATATTTCCCCAGCGAAGTTAAGCTTCAAGATCCGCAGCGGAGCCAGTGCAGTCTAAAAACTTGATTCCCCAGCTGAGTTAAGCTTCAAAATTCCCATCAGAGTTAAAACTTCAAGATCCTCAGTAAAGCCCGAAAACCCTGAAATAAATGTCCCCAGCGGAATTAGAATACTCTAAACCTTCTTCCCCAACGGAGTCAAAATTTCCAACTATCGATCCCCAACGGGAACCATTCAGTTTTCCCCAATTTCCCCAGCAGGATATCTTAAAAGTCTGAGAATCAATCAGATAACAGTTAACTCTTGGTCTTATCCTCAACTAAGAGTCCCTAGTAGATTGGCATACAATCCAAACTCCTGATTTCCCAAGCTGAGTAAACATTCTCCCCACAGAGTTATTTCCCAGCAGATTGAAGATTCTCAGTCTCCTTTCTCCAGCAGAAGTCTCTCAGGTTTTAACTTCCCAGTAGAGATTTTCAGAGTTTTCTTATTCCCCTGAGCAACCAGCAGTTAGCAAGGATTTCTCATCTTCAAAGATTTTTGGAATCCCCAGCTTTGGTCAAGGATTTACTTTCCCCCGAAAACAATCAAAGATTTCATTATCTCCTGTTATCAAGGATTTATTTTCCTCAGCAAGACGACTACTCAGCTTATATGCACACCCATTACATTCATAATCATAAACATTGATGAAATACAGTTCATTGCATCATACATATCATGCAACATAACTTTGTGTTTTAGCTAACATTTTACCCTTTTCAGGATAAGATTAAAAGGCTATCGTTAACAATTATTCAGATACAGTATGGATACACCCCAGACACGACGGTCATTCTATTACTCATTCAGAATTTCAAGTCAAATACAGTACATATACACCCCAGACATGGCAGTCATTCTACTACTCATTCAGACTTCAGCAATCTGATACAGACTAGATACGCTCTAGACACGGCGGCTATTCTATCTGTCATTCAGATTCAACTTTCAACTTCAAGTTCAGATATGCTCCAGGCACGGATGTCATTCTGACCCTTACACCAGCAGTTGGATTCTCCCCAGTGCAGTCGCCACAAAGGTCTTTCTGTCACTTATTCAGATCCCAGTTACAGTACATATACACCCCAGACATGGCGGTCATTCTACTACTCATACAGATCCCAACTTCAGATACAGTCCAAATATGCTCCAGACACGGTTGCCATTCTGTCACTCATTCATAGTTTATCCCTAGCACACAGTTGCTCCATACGCAGATGTTTCTCTGTTACCTAGACACAATACAGATACACTCCAGACACGGCAGTCATTCTGATATTCATTCAAAATTCAAATACAGTTATAGCTCAGATACGCGCCAGACACGGACGCCATTCTTTTTCTCATACAAACTCAGTCTCCAGATACAGTTCAATAGCATTCCAAACATGAATACCATTTTGATGCTCATTCTTCTAACCTACAACATTGCAATTCAACAAAGATTCTTGGATGGAATCTTTAAGCCCATCTCCAGCAAGAATCTACCATCTCCAAATGGCATCTTTAAGCCCATTCCCGCATCTATGTTTTGACGAGTGCAAATTTACGGGCACTCTAGTGTCCAATCTTCTTTTACCTTCGAGTCGCGAAAGGCAAACTTGCCAATCTAACTCTTCAGGTTCAAGAAGATTGAACAGGGGCAACTGTTGTACCCCAAAATATACCCTCTCATTTCACCAACATTTCTCATCACAAGACTCTTGGAACTCAAGATCAAGCTAGGGTTTGCTCTGCTCAAGACACCTCCTTGCAATGTTGACCTAAATTAGGGTTTGAGTTTGCACAGGGATATTTTGACCTACAATGCCCAAAGTGACTTTCATACTTCATGTTGGACTCACAAGTTTGTCCATAAATTTTTGCCCAGTCAATTGGACAGTTGACCTAGAAATCAGCTGTATTGGGGAAAAAGTCAACTGTGGCCAATTGACAGTCAAACCTCATGAAATTTGACCCACGTCAACATTATGAACTCATATGAACCATTTGATCAAGTTTGGATCACAATTCCACAAGAAATTTGGTCAGATCACCAAAAGGGCAAAATGGTCATTTTTAGGGGTTTGACTGCACAAAGGCAATTTTTTGACTGTTTGACCTAACCAATGGCAAATCAAGCTCACACATGGACTCAAGGACTCAATGGAATTGTCTTGACCCATTCAACAAGTTCAAAAGATCTAAAATGCATAGGATTGACAGATGAATTTTTCAGTCAACTGATCAAAATTTGACTGTACACTGAAAAGTCAAACTTTGACTTTTTGGTCAAGATCAAGTGCCAAGAGTTATTTTTCATCAAGACATGTAAAATTATGAAACTTGTTCATCAAGAAACCCAAAAATGCAAATTAGGGTTTAAAATGGAAAAATTTCATAACTTAGAAATTTTCTAAGTTATGAAATTTTCTTTTTTTTTCCTAACTTTGTCCCATTTTTTCACCAAGATGCAAATGGATTCAAACAAAACTTGCAACATGAAAGTTGTATTCCATCAAAAAGTCTACAACTTTTATTCACAAAGTTTTCTCAAAAGAAGCTTGTATCTCAAGTTATGATTTTTGGAACAAGGGTACCTAAAACTTTTAACTTAGAGAAAATTTGCCCTAATCTAGGCAGGATTTTGACCCATCTTCTTGGCCACTTTTCATATAGTTCCACTTGGAGTTTCAAGTTTCATTTCAAATATGGATTATAGTACATGTTCCAAGCTTTCCAAATTGTCCAAGAACTCCTCAAACACCCTTGTGGTTAGAGAGAATCGAATGCTTGAAGTTGGCAAAAACTCACTTTTGTCCATGGCCAATACATGTTCATACCAATTTGCAAATCTGATCTAGCTAGCTTGGTTCACAATTACAGGCCTCAAAACCAGTTTGTACTCCATAATTTAATGCATATCCATTGAGTTAAGGTATTGTCTTGGTCATTAGGGTATTGTACACAAGATTAAGCCATAAATGGTAAAAGGTATATTGCCATTTTTGCAAAAGGTAACTTTATGTTAAAACACTAAGCCTTGAGCCTTGAACAAAATCTGAGACTGCAAACCAAATCCATGAATTAGATGGGACAAGAGTGTTGTGTGAAGGGTGATAGGAGGGCCTGTACAAGGCTATAACATCACTTCCATTATTTTGCTTCAAGAAGAAGAAACTGGCAAAACAGAAGCAAGCTCACACATCTGTTAAAACCAACTTACACAAACATTGTAAACAAGTTTGGTACCTCCTAACAAGCCAGAAACACAACCCCTTCATCACTCAAACCCCCTCATACTCAAAATCTCCATTTTTCTGCAAAACAGAGTCAGTTCTGCAAACTTCAAGCCATAGCCTAATTTCATCGTGCGTTTTGCCCAAAGATACTTCAAACACCATCCAACCAACATATCTAAGCTATCCAGATCATCCATTGCTAGTTGTAACACCTTTAACACACATTGCCATTTTTGTTTCAAAGCTTTGCAGGTTGAATTCTGTGGCACGATTCAAGGTGTTTCAAAACAAACCAAGCATTGGAAAAGCTTCCTTGGACCTCAGGCAAGCTCAAAAGAAGCTCAAAAACCCTTGAAAGTTGCTGCATTGGCCAACTCGAAGTCAACTGAAACAGGTATTTCATGGACTTCTATCTCTCTATTTAGGAATAGTTAGGCTTAGGTTTGTGAATGAAATATGTTGTACTCATAGCCCTGAAGCCATACATATGCTTAGTTTTCATTTACATTAATCGTGCTAAGAGAATTTCACTCATGAACTTTCTGAAAAAACTAGGTTAAGAATTAGGGCCAGAGAAATTCTCTCTGGTCTTTGAGAGTTAGCTTAAGTTTTTTATATGGTTGAATTTGTTGTTTGATGCTCTACAAGTTTCATGTTATGAGTTTTGTCAAAAAATCAAAGAATCAGGAGATAGCCATTGATGTACAGAACACGTGTTTTGTGAACAAGAGGAAGAAGATGAAGTCTGACTGGGCTGGGCCTGGTTGTTCTTTGCTTTTGACACCCCACTTTTCTGTTTACACCCCCCTGGCCCATTTATTTGAATATTTGTCATTTTGATATTTTTATTTTTATTCTGACTTTATTTTTTTTGGTCCAAAATATAAAAAATGCCAAAAAATTATTTTCTATATTTTTCATATTTATTTGATATTTATTTTTATCTTACTAGTATAAACATGTAAATAATCTATTTTCTTTTTATTAAAACTTAAAGAATAATGTAAAAAAATATGCTTATTTTTATTTATTATTTTTATACACACTTAAAAAACATTTTCTTGAATATGCACATTTTTTTGTAAATAATTAATTTTTTTGTAAATAATTAATTTATATATATATATATATATATATATATATATATATATATATATATATATATATATATATATATATATATATATATATATATATATATATATATATATATATATATATATATATATATATATATATATATATATATATATATATATATATATATATATATATATATATATATATATATATATATATATATATATATATATATATACTTATATACTTCATTTTGTTAAGTAATTAGAATAAAAAATAAAAAATAATACATTTTCATTTTATTATTATTTTTACACTAAAAATATTTTTTTCACAATATACTTTTATTTTTTGTATAAATCAATATATTATTGTATATATTTAATAAATAATACTATTTATTTAAGAATTAGGGTTTTGCCCTAAATAACAAAAATAATTAAAATTGACCTTTTTTTATTTATTTACATTTCACATTGAAAAATACTTTTTACATACATGAAAATCTTTTTTGCATAATATATTTTATTTGATATTTATTTAATTGTATTTATTTAAATATTAAATATTGTCTTGTACATTCAATATGGTTGTAATAACTTAGAATTTAATTTCTTGTCAAATACCCCCAATTCAAATTTGTACCCCCCCTCCCTATATCATGTTGTAATAGTGTAGCATTTAAATTCTCGCACATTTAAAAGCTTCCAATTATTCCATGCTTAGACTTAGGGTTTGTATGCAAATAAAATCAACAACTAGCTTGACCTAATCCAAGATAAACATGCATGAAAAACAAACACAATGCACACTTGCACCCCTAGGGTTTCAATCCACTTGTTGCCTTCAAAAATGGGCCATGGTTGCATGTCAAGTACTTTGGCAAAACAAAAACAAAAACAAAGATCATAGTCCCTCGATGACGCTATCTGAGTTGCCTAAACAAAATGATCAAGTCCCTTAAAGAAAATTGCCAAAAATACTTGACACAATTGCTATCATGGTCTATACGATGACCCGCGTCTGTCCCGTTTAACATTCTAACACAAGGTTGCTCACCAAATACAATGGTGAAACAACACTGTTAAAAGGGTTAAAAACATAAGAAAGATCTTTGAGTAATATAGGGTAGATAACTCTTAGTTACTTGATCAAAGCTTGCAAAAACATCCTTGCTATCTTCAAAACACACTTCACAACACAATTTCAAAACCCTACTTTCAAACATTGGAAACTTTTCAAAAGACAAAAAACACCTTTGTATACATTCAAACAAGAATCATTACAAAGGTTGCCACAATAATGACCTCTTTTCAAAACAATCTTCCAAAATCACACACAAAGCACCATTTCAAACAATTGAAAAGCACCATTTCAAACAATTGAAAAGCAAAGCAAGTGATCTAAGCAAGTAACTAAGAGCCCATGGATAACCATGGATAGAAAGGGTGCTAATACCTTCCCTTTCTATAATATACTCCCCGAACCCAAGAAAACATCTCAAAGGTCTTTCCTGTGCTTTTTGACCTTTCCTTAGGATAAAATAAAAAGTTGGTGGCGACTCTTGCTAAACCGAAACATTTGCGAACACAAACACAAAACCCCAAGTCAGTTCTCCCACCGTATCACACAGCCGAAGATGGATTTTAACAAAGGATACCAGCCGAAGATGGATTTTAACAAATGATACCAGCCGAAGATGGATTTTAACAAAGGATACCAGCCGAAGATGGATTTTAACAAAGGATACCAGCCGAAGATGGATTTTAACAAAGGATACCAACTGAAGATGGATTTTAACAAATAATAAAGATATGCATATCTGGTCAGAGTTAGACACACAAGAGAAAAATTGAGCATCAAGAAACAAATGTTTAGAGTTGATAGTGAACAAAGGATTGAGACTACCTGAAGAAAGCCCCAACAAAAAGGACGCATTCGCCTAAATAAGGACGCCAGACAACTGGACTTTGAAGAGACACTGAAAGACTCTTAACATAAAAAGTTAGCTAGACTAATGAAAGGAGGACCCGACTAACGCGGATAGACCAAAACGAATAACCGACTAATGCAGGGCCTTCAAAGAGCACAAATCAGAGGTGAACTCTACAAGAGAAAGAGACTGGTCAAAACAGAATCTAACAAGGATTGCCAAAGCATGTTGGATTCTCGTTAGGTCGCAAATACGCGAGAACTACAAAATCCCTCAAGTCAAAGGCGATGTGTAATTCTTCAAGAGTGGCAATTATCTGAATTACCACACACCAAGTATGGATACTCAAACACTTGAGAAGCAAGAAAGGTTATACACCAACTCTTACTCACACTCTAACAGCAAAGCAAACACGGTTAAAATAACTAAGGGCTTGCAAGAGCAAGAGAAAACCATGACTTATTGGGAAAATAGAGGAATACCAAATACCTGACTGGTGGTGAATCAAAACAAACTCCGTTGAGGGAACATAATAGAATTACCATAGACTTGTTGTAGAGATAAATCAAATATGAGCGTATAACAATTTGGTTACCACAGGTGGACATAATTGGCTTATACTCATGCATGTTTAAATTTTTTATAGCGTAATGCTCCATACAATGGAAATGCTACGCGTTTTAGTAGATGCAATATAATGATGCAATGTAATGATGCAATGTAATGATGCATGTTTAGTAATGCACTGGAAAACACATCAATAATCGGATGCTGAGAATACAATGAAATCTCGAATGATCATTCTTGTACATCTGATCTTCTGTAGAGAGCATGCCATATGAACTTCAATGGGGCACCGAGACTCGGAACCACCAAACTCTAAAGATTGATATCACTGAGGAAGTAACTTTTTGGGAAGAATACTACAAAAATAAATTGTAGTTCAGTGAAAGTCTTGAATTCTGATCAAACCCTCAACTCCTTGGGGAGTAAATTCTTTATCTTCTGTTAGAGAGAAGAGAGCTTCGCTGGGATAGAAACTTTTGGCATATAATTTTTTTTTGACGAAGATAACTTCTGTTGGGGAGTATAGAAATTCTTAAATAAATATAATTTTACTCAGACCACATTGGGGATAACATCGCTGGGGGGTAAAAATCTTCACTTGGGGGAAGAAAGAAACATCCCTGGATAAAAACTCCACTGGAGATATCTCAACAAAGTCTTCTATCAACAGGAAACGAGTTGTGACTGGCACTCCTATGCACACCATACTGGAAACATAGGACACTTGCTCCACTACGGAAAGAAGAATAGTTCCACTGGGGAAATTGGATCTCTTCATATGAAAATCCTCATGTTGGTCACATACAGACCCTTCTTGATTCATTTGTTGGTATTATTCTTGTCATACAAGACTAACAGTACTTGCAAACAGACATTGGGGCGACCTGCCCCTGTTTAGAATGGAAAACCTTACTAAAGAATAGACAACTTGAACTATCAATCACCAGGTAAAAACCATGATGCAAGATTGCAATTTCAACATGTCGACTCTGAGGAGAAATGCCACTAAAAAGTGGACTTTAGAGAAGATGCTGCAAAAATAAATTGCAGTCTGATAAAAAAGAATCATTCTATAATTTACACAACTTCTACATTTCCAGGGAGAAAGAACATTCTCCTCCTGCAGATAAGTGAGGATGCTTCATTGGGGGGAAAATATCTCAGAAGAGAAACCCCTTGGTAGATAGGTGTATGTTAAGTAGCAACAGGTCTTTTACTGGGAGGAGGCATCCCCTTAGGAAGCAATATTTCCATCGCGTCTTGTACGAGTAAACAAACCCAAATGATCTTTGCGTTACTTCTCATATCCTACTGAGGATAACAATCCAAACTTCAACTGGGGATAATAACCTTGACTTAGGGCAGAGGATATAACAAAATGGACTTGAGTCTCTTATAAGTCTAAGATAACAATCCTGACTTCTTGGCATGATTTTCAAATTCACAGGTCATTTAGCCTGCGTATGGACTTGGTCTGATCAACCACTGAAGAGGAGAAAATGCCCCTGCATAAACTTTTGCCCCAGTTTATAAGGCTTTTGAAGAGAACTGCCCGAGATGACTTATTTGAGATTTATACCATTGAAGATAATCTGCCCCAGTGTTATGAACTTTGGAACATGATGTTTAGATAACCAAAATTGGAGATGATTCTAACTATGCATGAGTGAATTCCAACACATCTTCAAATTCTGGAAAGATTCTCCTCTGACCAACGCATTCTCAAAGAGATTTGTCAAATATTAGTGTAACTTCTCCAGTTTGACTGCACCTTGAGGGATAAAATCCCGACTTGAATGTCTTAGATCAACTGAACACTTACTCAATAGAGTATTCAACATGCTTGCCCTTGCTCAACAGAGTTTCGAAAAATCTTTTCTTTATCTTATACTCACGGAGAGATGATAAACTCGAGGTTTTTTGAAGGCAACATAACCTTAGAGTGGTTGACTTATCTTGAAAGTAGGTTACTTCACAACCATACTTCTCGACTTGAACTGCTTCATTCTCTAATCAGATACTTGAAGCAATATGTCCCTTGGGACCAACTGAAAGTAATGCACCACTGCTTGACAGAGGCTCTGGGCAACCACCTTTTGCAATCTACTTCAGATCATTTATCAAACTGGTATTCCTTTACTAAACAGAGTCAACAGAAGATCTGCCCCAGGTTAAGACCATTCTCACAAATGATTTACCTTTAAATGGTATCCTGAAGCAACTTGTCCCTTGAGATGATCAAATTTTCATCTGATGCTCATTATGTAAGCTTACTTAATGTTTAAGCACTTGTTCATATGCAAAGAATGTTTATTCTAAGAATGGTAATTCTAATTCAAAGCTCATGTTTGTCTTGAAGTTTAAAAACTTTTATTGAAAAGATTAAACATCAAAATTTTTACGTGAAAGAAAGTAAAAGATGGAATGATACCAACTCAAAAGTTTTAGCAATCCTCCTAGGAGTCAGATTATCGTATTCTCATTACAGTGCACTTTCGAATTAACCCTTGCTTCAGTTAGGACTTTTAAGGGTTGTAACGTGGCCTGGTTCACAATTTTAGAAAAAAAGATTTAAGGCTCAAAATATTTGGGGCCCACCCATTCTCCGTGATGTTCTACAGTCCTAAATTCAGTTAAACCAATACGAGCACTCATCCCTCAAAAGGAGTTTACCATGGTTGAGGAGGATATGGAAGTCACTCACCTCTTTCATTTTTGGTGTCTGATCACACGACTTTATCCCTTGTTGAGGATTTTTATTTGGTAATCCCCTTTTTCTCTTTTCGCACTTTTCTCTTTCTTTTTGTATTCCCTAACTTTTGCCTGGACAAGTTCCTTTTGAATTTGACTTTGAAGTCCAGTAGGATGCCCTGACTTTTACCTAAGCGACTTGTCTTTTCAAGTTCCGGCTTATCGCGGATTTTTGTCACTTTCTTTCATCATTTCTTTTGAACCAGTCGTGTGATTTCGAGTCGTTTTTTGACTTTCTGAGAAAGTGTGACTACCTTACTACTTGGTTGACGAGGAATAATCATTATGGTATCGTCATCCTTCAACCTCTTGATGTGCGAGAGATACTCTTTGGGCTATCATTCTCGTTGATGCATGCTACTGATAGATGAGAGTTAACGGTTGTGGTTTTGTTCTTTCTCAACCTTCTGAAGGATAAACTTTGTTGTATCCTTTGATGCGCACTCTTAATGAGTTTTGAACGTCCAATCAAATTAATTGAAATCTACCCTGCCCCGGGTTAAATGTGAGGGTTTTTCTGAAAAGAAAAGAAACTCCTACTTCAAGGCTCAAAGGGGTTGACAAGGGTTTCACTCCCTTATATCTCAGGTGTTTGGGAATTTGAAACAAGGCCTGTACATCGTCAGCAGGGTCCTATTCAAAAGCACATAGTTTGAATTTTTTGGCATATTACTCATCATCATCCCTTCAGGAGGTACCTTGCTTTATTTAACAAGAGTTAAGTATCAAAAAGCAAATAAAAACATTCATGAGTGAATATGAATGGACTAATTCAAGACAAACATATTCAATGCATTATGATTAATATTAAAAAATAAGCAAGTTTTGCATACAAGGAAGTACTGAACCAAAACAAGAGAGATTACAAATGAGAATGCAGATGTAATTTGAAAATGCCACGTTGAGGAGACTAGTCTCCATATGGACTTGTTGCTTCGGACGATGATCTGCCAGTCTTGACATTTACTTAGTCAAGGGAGACCCCAAATCTGACTGCCTGACTCAAAATTGATAGCCATTGCATCAAGCAAGTCTTACGCTTCACCTCTGAATGATTTACAATCTTCCGTTGAATGGGCAGATGCCCCGGTATGGTAATCACATCGAATTCCTTCACCATATGTGATGAAGGCTTTATCAAGCGAACTTGCATAAATTGCATCATAAAGTATCTTCTACCATAGAGAAGAAATACCAACCATCTTCTACTACACAGAAGAGAAATCCAGCCGCTGAATTCCGGAGCGTCTTCTACTACACAAAAGAAGCGACGTCTTCTATTACATAGAAGCGACATCCAACAACCATACCAAAGAATCTTCTACTACACAAAAGAAAGTAAACTTCATCTCCTACTTCACAAGAGAGAAGTTTTAGCAACCGAATTACGGAGAATCTCCTAATTCACAAAAGAGTCTCTGTCTTCTACTACACAGAAGAAAGTAAACTTCATCTCTTACTTCACAAGAGAGAAGTTTTAGCAACCGAATTACGAAGAATCTCCTCATTCACAAAAGAGTCTCCGTCTTCTACTACACAAAAGAAAAATTCAGAAACCGTAACAAAGAATCTTCTACTACACAGAAGAAACTAAACTCTGAATATAGCATTCGACCTTTGAGATATTTTTCTTCTACACAACAGCAGATATCCAAGAACTCGATATCTTATACTTCTTCATCAGAGAAGCATCACCCCATATTATACTTACACATAAGAAGCATCCAGCCGAGAAAAAAGAGGCTGAAATGGTTTTCCAAACATGGAATGAACCTTGGAAAAGAAGCCAAACAAGTACCAAACTTCATATTTCAACCCGTTGCAGTATTCGATATCCTAACCAAGTGCCCCAGAATAGGAGACACATCTAGCATTTGCATCGAAATTAGGGGAGAAATTTGTTGGAGGATGACCCAAATCACGAAGCTTAATCAACTAAGCTTCCAACACACGAGGAAGTAACTGTATACATGGCGTTGAGATTGTATCAACCTGCTTCTCAAGCTTTTTCTGTCTCTGCTGGTAAGTTTTACCTCATGGGTTCACTTGGAGACCAGAAACTAGCTGCTAGTAAGAAAACCCGAGAACACGAAGCTCTGGGTGAGACCCACAAAGTATCTCATGATTTGAAAAAATGTCCCATGGGCTGGGGATGAATGACAGTTCCTGTTGCAACAACGTATACATGATCACTTTTCTTTGCCGACACTGTCTTCAAAACTTCCATACCCGACTTAACTAAGTCTTCAACTGGCTATTTTTCCCCTTGAGGATTTCTGACTACAGGCCATTGCTTGCATATCTCCAATAAAAAGCCCCATCTGATTCTTTTCATCTCATCCAATTCCCTACAAAGTTGTTTCATAACTTGAATCTGATCACGAAGCGGCGAGAAGTCAAGATTGGAAGTTCTGAAAAGAAAATACTGAGTCCAAATAAGGATTCCCCATTATGAGTACCTTCTGAGTACCTGCTATGGATGCATGAAGATGCATGAAGATGCTTGAGGTGAGTGAGAGAATTATCCCTCTGATATGATTTGGACACCACAGTCTCCAGATTGATCTCATCTTAGACCTTTTCTCTAGATGACGTACCATCTTCAATCGAATGATCAATTGCCCCAGAATAATACGCATAGAAGATTCTTTCAGGAGAACAAATGAATGCTTTACCAAGAGAATCAATATAAACTGGTGAAAAAGAGTGTGGCAATTGGCCAAATAGGAATTGGTCCTTTGGAAGAGACGCCAAACAGGTGTTGGGCTTTATATTTCAACCTCTTTGTAGTCTTTAATATCAAAACTGGGTACCCCAGAATAAGGGATGCATCTAGCCTGTGTATGGAAATCAGAAGAGATCTTTGTGGGAGCAGGATCCCAAAGATCAGAGCTGGAGACAAAAGGATGTAGTGCAGTGGGCATGTAACAGCATGTTCATCAGGCATCTTATGTCTTTGCTTAAAAGCATTTTTTTTAATTCACCAGGGGAAGAAAGACTGGTTGCTATTGAACAAATCAGTGAACAGAAAGTTATGGAGGATGCCCTTGGTTAAAAAGTCTGATGCCCCAGTGTGGCAACCACGTCTGACGTTGGTCAACAAGAACGAAGCACTGATATAAGATCTTATAATAAATGGGAACCATCTGCTGATAAGATGTCTATGAACTCAGGATTGTGTAACACTCCATGGTTGAAAGCAACTCCCAAAAGATGAGGAAGAGAGAGAACCTCTGTTATGGCTGTAAGTGCAAGATTGTTGATATCATGAGAGCTTTTCATGACCTGGATCGTCTGAGTATTCAATCAATTATCTTCATGTTCGAAGAAATTTCTGACCACGGGCCAAAGCTTGCATGTACCACTCGGAGTTATTCCATAACTGATCTCTGAGCATGTGGCAGTAAGAATCAAGTTGAACCTCTGAAGAAAGCCCCAGGTCTGAATAAGAATCCCCAATCTTCGGGTACCTGTTATGAATGCATGAATATGCATGGGGTGCATGAATGAATGCCATGTCATGTTTTGTCATTTCCAAGGAATTTACGTGCTTTGATTTTGATTTTACGCAAGTAAGGGATGGAAGAGTTTAGCACAAGACTTGCAAATGTGATTCCCTAGAAATAACAGAACATATATGTTAAGCATGTGGTTAACCATGTTATGTATGCGAAGGCATGGGATCAAAGTTCAATTATTTCTGAATATGATTGTTGCGTTACTTCTGAGCCATACGAGTATCATAAAGTCAAAGGTTTGTCATAGCTTCCGCACATATAAGAACCAAGTACCATGTAGATCTCCCATTGTATGGGGGCAAGGCTTCTGGAACATCGGATACTATTGAGCAT
Organism: Vicia faba; assembly: GCA_948472305.1. Taxonomy (NCBI): domain Eukaryota; kingdom Viridiplantae; phylum Streptophyta; class Magnoliopsida; order Fabales; family Fabaceae; genus Vicia; species Vicia faba. The sequence goes on along the minus strand of CATIWC010002534.1, from coordinate 302,287 downwards.
TTTCTGAATATGGTGGGAATGCCAAGATCAAAGGCTCGAATGAACTTCCAAGTAAGCAAGTCAGGAGCTCAGAAAATAAATCTTAGAATTATATAGTCACCAACAGAATACCATATGCATAAGTCACCGACAGAAATCCAGAACATAATCATTAGAACCACTAATCACCGTATGAGCATGGTCACCATCTGAACATGAGTAACCCTTTGAACATAGTCACCAACTGTACCTGTGATAAAAATTCCCTCCCCACTCGCGGGTGAAGACTAGGTCAGGGTAAGACAAAGGTAACTCGAAAATCACGGGTTCACTCGAAAGTAAAATCATCGCAACACAGACGTGCATGATGAAAGTACCTCCAATTGAGCCTCATCCGAGCGCGGTATATGACATGACTGCACTAGTCGGACCAAGTCCTATAGCCGTCATGCCCCCACTCTATTCCTAGTGTCCTAGTGCACTCTGGCCTGGGTGCTGGGCCTTTTACCTCAATAGTAACATCCCCACCCAAACAAGAAGTAGATCCAGTATAACATCAGTATATGGAAGACAGTAAAATGTAATACATACATATGCACATGTATATTTAAAATGAACGAATAAACTGAAAGCATAAAAATAAACACCCAAAGAAAAGAAAGTAAGAGCTAGGAGCGACTCCGAGATGGACCAACATTTGGTATTTATTCCCCAGTGAAGTCGCCAGCTGAAACAACCGGCTGGAAATCATCAAACAATGAAGTCGCCATTGAACGTCTTTTATCCCACATGGAAGGAAAGGTAAACATCGAGAAAACTTGAGAAGGGAGAATTCACGGTCTTGCAGCCGAGAGATAAGGGTAAGGGAGTCTGTTACGCGAGGGGAAGGTATTCGCACCCCACACGCCCGTAGTACTCTATGGTATCCACTCTTGCTGTCTATCTTATGGGCGTGTTTAATCTATATCTAAGCTGTACAGGGAATGCATGCAAAAGGAAAGAGGAAAGAATGTAGGGAAAATAAAAGTTGTGCTCGTTCGGGGCCTACCCCGATGCCTACGTATCCCTTTTAAGGAATTAGAGCAGCCGTAGTTTGGCTCATATGTTTTTTGTTGGTTTGTATTTTTTAATGAACAATATTAATTTCGCCTTCTACCGCAACTCGACCTTTGGAGACTTACGCGTCAGCACAGAAGTGAATTAACATGCTCTTTTGAAAAATTTTGGAGAAAATGTGCCTGGGCCCACAAAAAGGTTTGAATTGTTTCGTGTTTTAAATGAACAATATTAATTTCGCCTTCTGCCGCAACTCGACCTTTGGAGACTTACGCGTCAGCACAGAAGTGAATTAACATGTCCTTTTTAAAAATAGTTTTTTTCAAAGAAGCTTATAAAAAGAGTTTGTATTTGTTGGTGTTTTTTTTTTGTGGATAACATCTAGTTGACCTTAAGAGAGAGATATTAGCCATTTTTCTACTTATTCATAAAATAAGTCTTTGAAACTAGAACCACACCAAAGCTTATAATAAGAGAGTAATAAGGTCGAGAAGAAACCCGCTTATTATCTCTCATACTTAACGAATATATGATTCTCATTAGTAAATTTTTTAAAGTGTTTTTCGATGTTTGTAAGCAAAAGAAGTTTTTATTTTAGTGCAAATGCAAAGGGGAAAGAAAAGCCAAGGGGAGACTAGTCTATTTCTAAACCTAATATTATTATACTTCACATGATCTCTAGGAAGCGATAAATGTGGAGATGAGGAGTAAATGAGATTGCGATGATACCGAACGGAGAAGGTCCGTTGCCTCTTTAAAACCGTGCAAGCAATAAGGAAACTCTACCAAAAGCTGCTCTGCGCGAGCGATCAAATAATTTATCTCCTGGCATCCACATTGCAAAAATCACATCAATCATTTTATCACAAAATCTTAGCTAAAAAGTGACAATGAAAATGATTATTAAACACAAAATAATAGAAAACTTTAATAAAATTCTAAGGAGAAAATCTAAAATTCTAAAATATTTTCTAAGATTTTTCACATAAGAAATATAAAAAGAAACCGAATTCTATTCTAATATATTCCTAATTAGCAATTTTTATTATCTCCTAAAATTCACTAGTTCTAAAAAAAGGATAAAAAGGATTAAAGAATTAACTAAAGACTATGAACAGGGGGTGTGGAGCTGGATTTAATAGTATGTTGTAGGTAAGTGAATTCTGAGCCCAACAGAAATGAATCTAATAAGCATTTTTTTTGTGCATGATCAAGGGCTACAAAAAATGTGATGATGGGCCTGAGAATGAGAAATTTTTGGTCCATGCTTTTTTTTATTTATTCAATTCAGTTTTATTGTTGTGTTTAAAATAATAAAAAAAAATCAATTAAAGCAAATAAAATAAAAAAAACATGCGAATTGAAAGAGGATTAGGGTTAGAAAATTGGGACGACTGAGCTTCTTCTCCCTTCTTCTTCGCGGCGCCGTTTCCTCTACAAAACTTCAATGTTTGATAATCAATGTTCCCTCTGCCTCCGTGGAGTTCAACTGATCCCCGATTTGTTCCACTCTTGCATTGCTCCTCTCGATTCATTCTCCTCTTCACTGAGCAACATAAGCATAGCATCGCCGTGGTTCGCCTCGATCCGTCGCCATGATACACACGGTCACCTCCGCCCGTCTTAGACCCCTGTCTCGCCCTACCAGAGACGAGTCCGACGCTTCTTCGAGGATAACGCTGTCGTCGAGCAATCTGAAGAAAGCTTTGCAATTAGAAACCATGTATGCATCAGTTTGCCGTAAATTCTGTTTCTCTTTCACTTCAGTGTTCTTCTTCTGATTTACTTTCTATCGTTGAATGAATCATTGACGGTGAATTTTTATTGATCGATGTTGCAGGTTGTGATACTGATGCCGTGTTGGAATTGTTGAAGTGATGTTATTGAATTCACTGCAAAATTGTGCGATGTTTGCTATAAGTGTTGTGATTCTTGCGGATTGTTGAACAATGTTGATACATTTGCGCTTCTGCAAAAGATGATGTTGATGCTGAATCTTGATGCCTAATGAGTATGAGGATGCGCGTTGTTGGTGGAGATTGAAGTGTTCTTTTCAGAATCACTGATGAGAAAGATAGATTGCTTGAAGATTCGATGCAGCAAGATCACAATTGCAGATTCGAGAGCAGATTAAATATTCAGAGAAAGATCGAAGATGATGGATTTGTATTGAAGTTGTCATTATGCAAAGAAAAAAATGGTGGTTTTTTAGAGTTTTCTAGTGATGAAGAGAGAGCAGATATGATGCTGATGGATCGGTTTTGGAGAGAGAGCAGAGAATGGATATGAAGATTGAAATCTCCCCTGAAGGTCAGTTTCCTTGTGTAAAAAATCTTCTGTTACTCTCTGATTATGATTTTCTCTCATGAATTATGGTGGATGATCTGAACTGTGTTTCTCCCTCCCCCCTTCCCATTTTTTGTTATACCTCTGGAAACCCTTTTTTGATTTTTTTTAGAACTTCCTTTCGGGTTCTGTTTAGAAGCAGTTTCTGTTATAGGAAATTGAGAGATGAGACAGGAAATCAGTTAGAGGGGAGTTATTTATAAATTTTTTGGATGTAGGTTAGTTGGGAAGTTTCTGTTAGGGGTAGTTAATTGGTTAAATGCTGTTAGTTTGTTATGAAATTCAGAAACTAGCTAGAAACTGTTATAAGGTTGGTTTTGGAAATCTATTATGAGTTGTTAGAGGTTAGAGGATTGGTTAGATTTTCTGTTATGACAGTTGGGTAAGTTGGTTATGAAAACGGTTAGGGGTTGGTTGTGTTAGGATATTCTGTTAATTTTCTGTTTGAGTTTGTTAAAACTGTTAGCTGTTAGTTATAGTTCAGTTGGAAGTTGTTTATGAATTCTGTTAGAAACTGGTTAGAGTTGTAAAGCTATTTTCACAATTCTTTTCACATAATTTTCCTGATATTTCCCTTTTATATTTTCTGATTATTCTTGATTTTGTAAACTGTGGAAACCTTCTTGTTTCTGATTTGCTCGGTTATACCATCTGCTAGCTTTGACATTTGGTTTGTTTGAAACTCTATTTTGACAATTAGGATTAGTTTGAATCGGTTTGAAGTTAGGCTTAGCATAAATCTCATTAGTTTCTGCTTCTGTTTCATTTGCAAGGCTGATTGTTGGTCTATTATGCCAGGTTTGTAACAGGATTCATAACAGCGACTGCCTTAGCATGGTGCAGAGGACATCTTGGAGCGGTATTCATCAAGTCTTTTTGGAATTTATTTGGCCTGATTTAGACAATTTGTAGGCAGAACTACTTTGGTTTAACCGCCAATTTGATTTGTAGATTTGAAAGAAAACATGGCACTTGATTGAGACACGAAGGTGGAGAGTATGGCAAGCTTGGCTTCATATTCTCACATGGTCTTTTGTCGATCCTTGCAATGGCCATGATATTCATATTTTGAGCTTCTCTCCTTATTATTGGTGTAATGACTTTGAGTTTGTAAATGACAATGGTGTACACTAACACTTGAATTTTGAACAAACTTTCCTTGACATTTCACATGGAATTGTAGCTCTTGATCATGAATACAGTTTAAAATCTTTAGAATTCAATGTCAATTTTTTTAAGTATTCCAAAGTGTATGTCCTTATCCCTCAAGTTGAATTTGAATTTCACTTAATTGCCTTTTGACCTTGTAAATGAATGCCCGTTTCTTTGATCCTGAAGTACCATTGACGGAATAATAATGAATATCGCGAACTTTGATGATGAATGTGTTTGAACCATAATTTCACAATATTCTTTCTTTCCCCAATATTTCACGCTTATCACGACTCGAAAATATCAATGAACTTGAATACCCATGCACCAAAACCTTCTTCCAATTGTCCTTTTGACATTTAGAGTTTTCTTCTTGATTTTGCAATATAGAATGAATCTCGAATGAAACTTGAATGCTTATGAATTTTGTTTGAATCAGGAATCTTGAATCTCAATCAAACTTCATTCTATGTTTGCACCAACGGATCCATATATGAAAACCCCAATAGCTTAAACTTAACTTTGAAATGACCTTTGTATCAAATCCATAATATTTTCTTGCAAAACACTTAACCAAATGAAACAGCCTTCTCCTGATGATCCATAACACTCAACTGTGAGGTGCGCTCCATGAATGTCAGGAAACCAAAACCTCCATATCCATTTGATGACCAATAGCACAACAAAGTGAATCCTTGCCTGTGAATAAATCTTAGACCCCATGACTTGTTTTGCAGCAAATCACTATGCAAAATGCCAACTTATGATCGAGGATCCCTGAAGAAGAACCTCTTTTAGAGTATGATAACTGAAGAGAGTTCCGATCTTTGTTCGCACATAGAGAGATAGACCATAATAGCCTTGTAACTTGATGAGAAGAAGTCCAAAAATGAATCATGAACCAAAACCCTAATTCCACAGTCTTCCCCACCAAGAAGAAACATAATGATCAGTCTTGTTCAACATATACGACTCAAATCAGTCACAAAGCCTAGATTCATAGGTGTTAATCTTTTAAACCTCATATGCTCTCTTAAATTAAATGCATGCTATGTTAGTGACCTAATGGAATATATGCGAATGAATGCGAAGGTCTAAGCCAAATAAAAGAAATTAGGAGGTCAAATTTTGGGGTGCAACACTATTTTGCTCAAAACTCAACCAAAGCTTGCGTTTCAATGTGCTAATCATCTATGGAAGTTCATTAAACATGATTAGAAGTAAAAATAGGCAGAAATTTTGTGTTTAGAGGCCAAATCAAGGATTTCAAATTCTGACTTTGGAGAAAACTTTAGTTTCAAGGTACCATCTTTGAATCAATGGTGTGCATGATTTAAGGAGCCTTAGGACTTGATTCTTGATGCATTGGAAAGATGAGATTACAAATTTTACAATGTGCAAAGAATGGAATCAAATGGGTGCTTGAGCTGAAAGTTGTGATGAGTAAAAGTTGAGAAAAATATGTTGACTTTTTGTACTTAGAAAAATTCTAAGTTTTTTCTTCAAAATCACCTATAATGTCTTGCATCCAAACATTGCCTTCCATTTTAATTTTGCTCTTGACCAAAAAAGATGGAATGAAGTAGACCTCTTGAATAACATTTTGAGACTTGAACCATTTAAAAACTCGAAGAATTGAGAAAGTTATGACTTGGTAAAGTTGGTGAAAATTCATGAGATGACCTATAATCCTTTGCATCCTTAGGGCATATTCCATCCATTTACAAGCTTAGAACATAAAAGAAGAGTTAAAGTTCACATATTTAAGATCATTTTGGAAAAAGAGTGAGCTTAAGGAGATAAAAATTGACCAAGTTATGATCTTTTGAAGTCACATAAGGGATTTTGATGGCCTATCTAGAGGACTTGTAATCTTTCTTCATCATTAGGTATCCTCCATACAAAATTTTCTTGAAACTTTTGAAGTGATTTATTGATAACGCTTTGAAGAGAAGCATTTTTTTGGAATCACTCAAAAATACCAAAATATTAGCAAGATATAGCCTTTAGAAGTTCAAACCCTAGCTCCTAGAGCAACAAAATGCCTTGGAAAACCTTTTCAATTTTGACAAACCTTCGTGCACAAATACTTTTGTAATGTAAATAGAAGTTTTTATGGATATTAATGAGAAACCATGGAAACCATAACCACTTCCAAATATTGAGAATTGAGGGAGATATGCACTTGTTATCAAGAAATCAAAGACTTATCCAATTAGGTCAAACTTATCCAATCAACCCTTGCATCTTTGGACTATCTTTGACAACTTGAGTCATGATGGATAATAATAGACTTTGTCATGATATTACTTCAAAACATCTTCAGTGGTGAAGCTTGAATCTTAATGAAGCTTTGTTGAAGAAGGCATGTGAATAAACTCATGAACCTATAGATCAACTTGATGGAATGTATTGTGCTTTCAACTATAATATCATCAATTAGGGAAAACATTCATTGTATTTATTAGTTAAAAGTTAATCAATACAAAACATATATGATCACAAAATACAAGTCAAGGTGCTTGGTGATTCCCCATGAGCAAAGCTAAAGATATGGAGAAGAACCAAACCTTAGTGTGATCTTGTTGTGATTGAGTTGATATGATATGATAAAGGAATATTAGGGGTAAGTATTGGGGTACAATAGGATGCCTTCAACAAAGTATGAGATTGAAAAGTTCACTGGAGTGAACTATTTCGATCTATGGCGCTTGAAGATGAAAGCCCTACTGGTTCAGCAGGGTTGTTTAAAATCATTGAAGGGAACTACAACCATTGATATTGCATTAACAAAAAAAGAAAAGAAAACTATGATAGAAAAAGCCCATAGTGAAATCTTATTGAGCCTTAGTGATAAGGTTCTTCGACATGTATCAAAGGAGATGGTGACATCGGGGTTATGGGTGAAACTTGAAAGTTTGTACATGACCAAAGCTGGTAAATCGACTCTACTTGTAGCAAGCTCTATATTCATTCAAGATGATTGAAGACAAACTATTGGTTGAGCAGTTGGATATGTTCAACAAGCTAATTCTTGATCTCGAAAATATTGATGTCAAGATTGATGATGAAGATCAAGCACTATTGTTGTTGTGTGTTTTTCCCATATCACATGCTCACTTCAAAGAAACTCTCTTGTATGGAAGAGATTCCATGAACTTTGAAGAAGTTAAATCATCCCTGTATTCAAAGGACTTTAAAAAACTAAATAAGCATAAACCTTTGACGATTGGTGAAGGTTTGTCCGTTAAGGGAAACTTCTTGAAAAAGGATGACAGGTTCGACAAGAAGAAGGCTAAAAGTCAGCAAAAGTCTTATAGTGGTGATGTATCTGGTATTCAATGTTATCACTATAAGAAGGGGGTCTGTTGTATCCCAAAATTTTCCCTCTCATTTATCAAGTAATCTCTCACAAGATCTCCTTTGGTTCAAGACTGCACTAGGGTTGATCATCTCAAGACACCTCCTCAAGCACTGATGACTGGAAATTAGGGTTTGAGATTGCACAAGGATAAATGGAATTTTAATGCCCCATATGACTTCCATGGATCATTTTGTACTTTCAAGATTGCTCATGACAAGTTTCAAGTCTCGAATCACATTTTTTTATCGGTCAATTGATCAGTTGACCTAAAAATCAATTGTATTGGGGAAAAGTCAAATGTGGTCAATTTACAGTCAAACTTCATAATTTTTTATCCATATCAATATTATGAACTCATATATGTCATTTGATCAATTTTGGACCATAATTCCTCAAGAAATTTGATCAGATCATCAAAAGGGCAAAATGGTCAAAATTAGGGTTTTGACTAAGGAAGTGCAATTTCTGATTTTTGACCTAGCAAATGATTAATTGGTTTGAGACATGATCTCAAGGGTTCAAAAAAATCATTTTTACCTAATGGCATGACTCAAAACTTCTCTCAAGATCAATTGATTGACAGATGAATTTTCAGTCAACTGATCAAAAGTCAACTGTACACTGAAAAGTCAAACTTTGACTTTTTGGTCAAAATCAAGTATCAAAGAACCAAATTCATCAAAACATGTCAAAATATGAAACTTGTTCATCAAGAAATCAAAATTCATGATTTCATTTTGAAAAGTCAAAATTTCTAAACTTAGAAATTTTTCTAAGTGTTGGAAACTTCATATTTTTTCACAACTTTGAGCCAATTTTTCACCATGATGCAAGATGATTCAAAGGAAAATTTCAACATGAAAGTTGTATATATCAATGAGATCTAAAACATCATAGAACACAACTTCTCCTATAAATGCATGGATTTCAAGTTATGATTTTGTGAATACATGTTCATGAAACTTGGAAACTTCGTGAAATTTTGCCCTAGTTTAGGTAGGATTTTGACCTAACTTCATGGAAATTTTTCACATAGCTCCAAGAGGAATTTTCAAAAATGACCAACATAGAGGTTGTAGAGGATGTTACAAGCTTTCCAAAATGTCCAAGAACTCATTGAGATCCTGTTTGAACAAAGAGAATCGAAGACAAGAAGTTAGACATTCATTCTTGAATTATAGGTCATTTCCATGATGAAGAAGAATTCAAATCCAAGCCTAGGCTGCATAATTCTTGCTTTGCAGGCCTCAAACTTGTTTTCCACTTCATAATTAAAGGTTTACACAGCTGTTAGAGCTTTGATCCAAGCATTTGAGCCATTATCCAAGTTGTATTTCCATTTATGGCACAAAGTTACCATTCCATTCTTGTAAAGAGGCTTTAATCACAAAGTCAATGCATAGAGCTTTGCACTTGTTCCTTCTGATCACAAGTAATGTCAAAGGCAAAAGCAACATGTCTAGAGCCTCCCATAAACTCAGGCCATGCTTGTACTATGCCTTGAAACCATGTTTTCACTTTTCTTCAAAACTAAGTAACATAGCCATAACTCCATATCTTGTATTTCTGACCACCTCAAGTGCACTAACCTTTTCCATATAATTATACAAGTTGTTTTCAAGCTAACACACGAATACACAAGCTCTCATACTCCCCCAAACTCAGAACTGCATCACAAACCACCATTGTTGCACATTCTGACCAAGAACTTCAAACTTCCATTTCCCTCGTGTGTTTCTTGGCCTTTTAGTTTCAAAAGCTTCCTCACATCAAATACAAACCATCCTTGTCCCTGTTTGCAGACTATAACATCATCCTCATCAACTTCCAAGTTCGAAAATAGAGCATTGTAGTTGGACTTCTCCAGACCATTCCAGCCACTCTCAGTTCAAGCCATCCATTGTATTAGCTTCCAAGAGGTTCAAGGAAGCTAACCTGATCATCACCATCACTTGAAACAAGCTCAAACGCATTTCACAATTTCCAGTTTTGAGGTATTTTTCTTGAACTTCTATCTCATTATTTAGGCATTGTTAGGCTTGCATTTGTGAAGATAAAATGTAGACATCATTGCCCTGAAACTATACATGCCCATAGATTTCATTTATGTTGCTTGAGTAGGGAGAATTTTGAGTTTGAACCTTTGAAAATATTTCAGTCAGAATTTGGTACTGTTAGAAATTTATGCTCATCTTTGAGAATTAGATTAAGTTATTTACATATTTAGAACCGTGAGAAGATTTCTAACAAGTTTGATGTTGGAAGTTTTATGAATGGATGATAATTGAATAAGTTACAGATTCTTTGGCTGGAGGTTGAAGATAAAGTGCAGTCAGGGAAAGACTTGTATCATATATTTATTGTTTTGTTTATACCAACAGATGTATTACCCCTAGTGGTTAAAGCACGCTCCTGTCACCCTTAGGACCTGGGTTCGAGCCCCAACGTCCGTTTTGCTTTTTTTTTCTTCTATATTTTATGTTTTTTTTGTTTAAACAGCGTCTGGTCCCCAAGCATTGGGCTTTTGTTTTTTTTTTGCCAGATTCTAATCCCTCCGACTATGTTTACACCCATGACCTTTTATTTCTATTATTTCATTTTTCTTTTTCTTTATTTTATTTTTATTTTTCATATTACTTTTATTATTTTCATTATTATTATTATTATTATTATTATTATTATTATTATCATTATCATTTTTATTAGTAAAAATCCAAAAATATATTTTATTTATTTATTTACATATTTGAAAATTTTCATTAATATTTTATTTTTCTTCATAAAACAAAAGACCAAAATATTTTCTTTTAACAAACCAATTCCTTTTTTTAAGAATAATTAATGTTTAGACCTAGGTTAATTATTACATTATTTTCTTGTAAATTAAAATTAATTTAGAACTTAGGTTTCTTTTTAATTAATCAATTCTCATGTTATTTTCATTTTTAAAACTTTTTCATAAAAAAACCCTAAAAACCCTTTTGAATTAATTTCTTTTCTTGATTAATTTAAGTTAATTTTTTTGTTTCTATTTTTCATCAATTATTTTTCTAATTAGGTCAAGATTAAAACCTTTCATGAAAATCCAAACAAAAATCATTTCTTTTTCCATTTTGCATTCTTGCATTTTATCTTCAATTTTGTACAATATTCAATATGGTTGTAATAGTTAAATAGGTTTAATTTTCTTGCAAAAATCCCCATTTGTAAATTTGTATACCCCCTCCCCTAATGATGTAATAGCTTAGTATTTTTACTTTCCGCAATTTATAGTTTTATATAAATGCTAGTAAATTAGGGTTTGTATGGAAAGATAAAATCAACAAGTTAGCAAACCCTAATTCAAGATAAACAAGCATGTAAATCCAACACATTTGCACACTTGCACCCTTAGGGTAATTCCACTTTGTTGCCTTACAAAAATGGCCATGTTATGCATGTGGGATATCTTAGCAAAAAGCAATCAAATACAAGATCATAGTCCCTCGATGACGCTATCAATGTTGCCTTTCAAAATGATCTTAGTCCCTCAAAGAGAATTGCTAAGATATTTCATAACATTGCTATCATGGCTATACGATGACCCATGCCCTTCCCTTTACATCCAAATATAAGGCTTCTTACCAAATCAATGGTAAGATATCAATATAAAAGGAAAGGAAGAAATAAACTAATACTTTTAAGTAGGTAGATTGTTCCTAGTTGCTCGCTCAATTTCAAATCAAACACTCTTGCTTATTTTCCAAACAAACACCAACATTTTCAAAAACACTTTCAAAACACTTTCCAAACTTGAAACATTTTCAAAAGATCAACACTTTGTATACGTTCTTACGAACAAGAACTATTACAAAGTTTTCCTAAACGACGACGCCTTTTAAAAATACTTTCAAAAACCACACAAAGCACATTTTCAAACAAAAGCAAGTGATCTAGAAAGAAACTAAGAGCCCATAGATAACTATGCATGAAAAGGGTGCTAACACCTTCCCTTTTCATAATCTACCCCCCGAACTCAATAAATAATCTCAAAGGTCTTTCCTGTTCTTTTCAGCCTTTCCTTTTGGATAAAAGAAAAGTCGGTGGCAACTCTTGCTAACCGCAATAATTGCAATAAAACACAAAATATCCCAAGTTAGTTCTCCCACCATATTACAGAACTGGCGACTATGCTGGGGAAAATCTTAAAAGTGGGGTTACCTTAGGGATAGATCACCTTTACTTGCTTTCATTGTTTGAATTGATTGCTTTAAATTTTGGTTCCTTGTTTGGGCTTGTTCTAATCCTCTACCTGGATTTGGGATACCTTATAGGTAAGTAGCAATACATTATGGAAATTGTGTGGGGTATACCGACATTGTCTAAGCAATATCTACGTTAGTGTGACATATTTGTGGGCACCGGTAGCCCTTGAGTAGTCAAGGAGAATACGGGGCCGCTGAGTGATGTCATGAAGCACTTACTAACTTTAGAACCTTTACTTTACCAACTTGTCCATTAGGACGTAGTGAGATGACCAGCTTTGGTGAAGTCCGAAGTTGGTAGATACTCGATACTACACTCATTGAGAGCAGATTGCTTGAAGATTCGATGCAGCAAGATCACGATTGCAGATTCAAGAGCAGATTGAATATTCAGAGAAAGATTGAAGATGATGGATTTGTATTGAAGTTGTCATTATGCAAAGAAAAAAATGGTGGTTTTTTAGAGTTTTCTGGTGATGAAGAGAGAGCAGATATGATGCTGATGGATCGGTTTTGGAGAGAGAGCAGAGAATGGATATGAAGATTGAAATCTCCCCTGAAGGTCAGTTTCCTTGTGTAAAAAATCTTCTGTTATTCTCTCTGATTTTGATTTTCTCTCATGAATTATGGTGGATGATCTGAACTGTGTTTCTCCCTCTCCCCTTCCCATTTTTTGTTATACCTCTAGAAACCCTTTTTTTATTTTTTTTAGAACTTCCTTTCGGGTTCTGTTTAGAAGCAGTTTCTGTTATAGGAAATTGAGAGATAAGACGGGAAATCGGTTAGAGGGGAGTTAGTTATAGATTGTTTGGATGGAGGTTAGTTGGGAAGTTTCTGTTAGGGGTAGTTAATTGGTTAAATGATGTTAGTTTGTTATGAAATTCAGAAACTAGCTAGAAACTGTTATAAGGTTGGTTTTGGAAATCTATTATGAGTTGTTAGAGGTTAGAGGATTGGTTATATTTTCCTGTTATGACAGTTGGGTGAGTTGGTTATGAAAACAGTTAGGGGTTGGTTGTGTTAGGATATTCTGTTAATTTTCTGTTTGAGTTTGTTAAAACTGTTAGCTGTTAGTTATAGTTCAGTTGGAAGTTGTTTATGAATTCTGTTAGAAACTGGTTAGAGCTGTAAAACTATTTTCACAATTCTTTTCACATAATTTTCCTGATATTTCCCTTTTATATTTTCTGATTATTCTTGATTTTGTGAACTGTGGAAACCTTCTTGTTTCTGATTTGCTCGGTTATACCATCTGCTAGCATTGACATTTAGTTTGTTTGAAACTCTATTTTGATAGTTAGGATTAGTTTGAGTCGGTTTGAAGTTAGGCTTAGCATAAATCTCATTAGTTTCTTCTTCTGTTTTTTTTGCAAGGCTGATTGTTGGTCTATGTGATACGGTGGGAGAACTGACTTGAGGTTTTGTGTTTTTTGTTCGCAAATGTTTCGGTTGAGCAAGAGTCGCCACCGACTTTTTATTTTATCCTAAGGAAAGGTTAAAAAGCACATCAAAAACCTTTGAGATGTTTTCTTGGGTTCGGGGGGTAGATTATAGAAAGGGAAGGTATTATCACCCTTTCTATCCATGGTTATCCATGGGCTCTTAGATACTTGCTTAGATCACTTGCCTTGTGTTTTCAATTGTTTGAAATGGTGCTTTGTGTGTGGGTTTGAAAATGTTTTGAAAAGAGGCCAATGTGGTGGCAACCTTTGTAATGATTCATGTTTGAATGTATACAAAGGTGTACTTATCTTTTGAAAAGTTTTCAATGTTTTTTTTAAAGTTGTTTTGAAAGTGTGTGGTGATGTGTGTTTTGAAAAGTAGGCAAGTGTTTTTGCAAGTTTTGATCAAGTAACCAAGAGCTATCTACCCTAAATTTCTCAAAGATTTTTCCTATGTTTTAACCCTTTTAACAATTTTGTTCCACCATTGTATTTGGTGGACAATCTTGTGTTAGGATGTTAACGGGACGGGCGCGGGTCATCGTTTAGACCATGATTGCAATAGTGCCAAGTGTCTTTGGCAACTTTTCCTTTAAGGGACTTGATCATTTTTAGGCAACTTTCGAAAGCGTCATCGAGAGACTATGATCATTTGAATTGTTTTGTTTTTGCCAAAGAAACTCAACATGCAACATGGCCCATTATTGAAGGCAACAAGTGGAGTAACCCTAGGGGTGCAAGTGTGATTGGTGTTGTCCATTTTCATGCTTTTTTGTCTTTTGTTTAGTCAAGCTATTTGTTTGGTTGATTTTTGCATACAAAACCCTAAGTCTATCATGGCATATTTAGAAAGCTTTTAAATGCGAAAAATAAAAATCCTAAATTATTACAACACAATTATGGGATGGGGGGTACAAATGTTCAAATGGGGGATATTTAGCAAGAAATTTAAATCTAAGCTATTACATCCAAATTGAATATACAAGCTAATTTAATTGTACAATAATTAAATAAAATACAATAAATATGCAAGATGCAAAAAAAAAGATTTTTTATATGTATGTAAAAAGTAATTTTCATGTGACAAATAAACAATAAAAAAAGATTAATTTTTGGATATTTTTCATGTTTTAGGGCAAAACCCTAATTTGCTAAATAAAAAGTATTTATCATTCATTATATGCAATATTTATTAATTATATACAAAAAATAAATAAAAGGGAAGTATATTGTAAAAAAAATGATTTTTAAGGTTAAATATTAATAAAAATAAAAAATATATTATTTTGTATTTTTATCCTAAATATTCTAATAAATATATAAGTATTTATATTATTTACTAAATATATTAAATATGTACAAAAAATAAAAATATTTATTATTTACAAAAAAAGTATATTTTTTTAGAAAATGTTTTCAAAAAGATAAAATAAAATAAAAATCAGAAAATAAATGTATTTGTATTTTTTTTAGTATTTTAAATAAGAGTACATATATATTTAATTACATATGGAACTAAATGAAACAAATAAATATCAAATAAAATGCAAAAAATGTGAGAAAAATATTTTTAGTGTTTTTTCATGCTTGAATAAAAATATGAAATCAGAATCAAAAAGAAAAAATCAAAAATGACAAATAAATCACATAATGGGCCAGGGGGGTGTATGTGGAAAAATATGGTGTAAACAGAAAAACAAAACAAGCCCAGCCCAAAGAACTTTGTCTTCAACCTCTAGCCAGATTCAAACAAAAAAACGCTCGCCTTCTTGTTCATCTCCCTAACTTCTGATTCTTTGATCCTTTGACAAATCTTAAAACATGAAACTTGTAGAGCTTGAAGCCACGATTCTAAACATATAAAAAAGTTGTTCTAACTCTCAGAAATGAGAGAGAATTTCTTCTCCCCCAATTCCTGACCTAGCTTTTTTCAGATATTCAGTTTCAAAATTCTCTTAGTACACACAACATAAATGAAAAGTAATGACATGGGTAGCTTCAGGGCCATGAGTAGAGCATGTTTCATTCATAAACCTAAGCCTAACTCTTCCTAGATTGAGAGATAGAAGTCCATGCTTTTACCTGTTCAGCTTGAATCGTGTTCAACAATGGAGGTACTTTCAATGCAATGTGAGGACTTGTACAACTTGCTTGAGGTCCAGGGATGCTTCTCCAATGCTTGGTGTGCTTTGAATCTTGCTATATCAAGCTACAGAAGTCAACCTGCAAGAGAGAAAAGTGAAAATGGCATACTTGGTTAGAGGTGTTACAGTCTGTTTCCAAGGCTTGGGATAGTTTGTATGGATGGTAGGGAATGTGTTTGAACTGGTTTGGATGAAAACGCACGATGGAATGATGTTGTGGGATTCAAGTTGCAGCCTATGCCCTGTTTTGCCACAAAACTGTGTTTGGATGAATGAGAAGGTTTGAAACTTGGTTGGTTCGTGTTTGAGGTCTGTTAGGGAGTATGGAATGTGTGGAGAAAGTTTGTCTTAGTTAGTTCTTGCAGGAATGTGAGATGTTGTACAAAATGCAAGCTTTCTTCTTTCTTAAGTCAAAAATGCCAAGTTAGGTTGTAGGCTACCATAGGCCCCTCAAGCATGCTGCAAATGTTAGTCTTCATCAGTGGGATATGTTCATGAACTTGTGCCCAAAAAATCTGGCTTGTACCTCTTTGATTTATGTTTTGACATAAAGCACTTCTTTACAAGAATGGATAAAGTGCTTTTTCCAAATATGGCTTAATTCTTTGTGTAATGACTATATGAACAAAACAATGCTAGAACACAATGGATTGGCATTAAATTATTGAGTGAGAATGGGATTAGAGGCCTGAAATCTAGCTTGAACCATGCTGAGTTTGAAAATGCAAAGTGTATGAACATGCCTTGGTCAAGAACAAAAGTGGATTTTGCCCAACTTTGCCAATTCGATTCTCCCTAACCACAAGGGTGTTTGAGAAGTTCTTGGACAATTTGGAAAGCTTGAAATGTGTACTACAATCCATATTTGTAATGCAAGTTTAAATTACAAGTGGAAGCATGTGATAAGTGGCCATGAAGTCAGACAAAAATCCTGCCTAGAATAGGTCAAAATTTTTCTAAGTTAAGAATGTTTTGTACCCTTATTCCAAAAATCATAACTTGATCTACAAGCTTCTTTTGAGGAAACTTTGTGAATAAAAGTTGTAGATTTTGCAATGGACTATAACTTTAATGTTTTGAGTTTTGCTTGAATCCAAATGTATCTTGATGAAAAAATGGGACAAAATTAGGAAAAAATTAGGAAATTTCATAACTTAGAAAATTTCTAAGTTATGAAATTTCTTCATTTCAAACCCTAATTTGTAATTTTTTGTTTCTTGATGAAAAAGTTTCATAATTTGACATGTCTTGATGAAAAATGAATCTTGACACTTGATTTTGATCAAAAAAGTCAAAGTTTGACTTTTCAGTATATAGTCAAATTTGATCAGTTGACTGGAAAATTCATCTGTCAATCTTGTGCATTTGGGATCTTTTGAACTTGTTGAATATGTCAAGACCATGTCATTGAGTCCTTGAGTACATATGTGAGCTTGGTTTTCCATTGGCTAGGTCAAACAGTCAAAAATTGCCTTTGTGCAGTCAAAACCCTAAAAATGACTATTTTGCCCTTTTGGTGATCTGATCAAATTTCTTGTGGAATTGTGATCCAAACTTGATCAAATGGTCCATATGAGTTCATAATGTTGATGTGGGTCAAAAATCATGAGGTTTGACTGTCAATTGACCATAGTTGACTTTTCCCCAATACTGTTGATTTCTAGGTCAACTGTCCAATTGACTGGGCAAAGATTGGAATCAAGGCTTGAAACTTGGTATGGATAAACTTGTGAGTCCAACATGAAGCATGAAAGTCACTTTGGGACTTTTAGGTCAAAACATCTTTGTGCAAACTCAAACCCTAATTTGGGTCAACAGTGCAAAGAGGAGTCTTGAGCAGAGTAAACCCTAACTTGATCTTGAGCTCCAAGGGTCTTGTGGTGAGAAAATATTGATGAAATGGGAGGGAAAATTTTGGGGTACAACAGTTGCCCCTGTTCAATCTTATTAGACCTGAGGATGTAGATTGGCTTGCGTGCCTTTCGTGATCCGAAGGTGGAAGATGATTGAACACTAAAGTGCCCTGAAATTTGCACTCGCATAGTGGAGTATTTGCAGTGTGATGGCGGGAATGGGCTTATAGATGCCATTTGGAGAGATGGTGGATAGGAGGATGGGCTTATAGATGCCATATGGAGGTGTGACAGAACCTTGTCGGGAATGGGCTTATAGATGCCATTTGGAAGTGTTGATCGCGTAAGAGATTCCTTAGCGAGAACTTGCGTACTTGAGAAAGGAAGATGGTTTCCTGGCCTGTTACAGGTGTTGATCTTTAAACTCTTCATGCAGATGTGCCCTGGCTGGATACAGGTATCGAATCTACAATTAGTTGCTCACAGATGTGCCCTAGCTAGATACAGGAATCGAATCCGGAACTCCAAAAGGTTGTTTACAGACGTGCCCTGGCTGGATACAGGTATCGAATCTACAATCAAACGCTCACAGATATGCCCTGGCTAGATACAGGAATCGAATCTGGAATTTGTCGTCTACAGATATGCCCTGGCTGGATACAGGTGTCGAATCTGGAATTAGTCGGCTTCAGATATGCCATGGCTGGATACAGGTATCGAATCTGGAATTTTTCGTCTACAGATATGCCCTGGCTGGATACAGGTGTCGAATCTGGAATTAGTCGGCTTCAGATATGCCCTGGATGGATACAGGTATCAAATCTGGAATTTGTCGTCTACAGATATGCCCTAGCTGGATACAGGAATCGAATCTGGAATTTGTCGTCTACAGATATGCCCTGGTTGGATACAGGTGTCGAATCTAAAATTTGTCGTCTTCAGATATGCCCTGGCTAGATGCAGGTATCGAATCTACAACCCATCACTCACAGATATGCCCTGGCTAGATACAGGTATCGAATCTGGAATTGTGATAGTTGATAGTAATCATCTTTGGATTGACCTTTTCCTGAAAAGGCAAAACATTAGTTGTATGCAATGTCATGATGTATGAAATGCATGAGGTCATGATGTTCTCAAAAATAAATGAGATCGTGTTGTATGCACTTTATCATGAATGTAAACAGGATGTATGAAATGTGAAATGTCTATGAATGTATTTTCGTCTAGGAAAATAAATCCTTGACGAGTGTCGGGAACTCAAATCCTGGGTTGATGTTGAAGAGTAAGGTTCTTTGCTTCCGCTGGGAATGATGGTTGCAAGAATAAACCGGTAGGAGAAGATGACTCCGTTGGGGAATAAACTTGTTGGAGAGATTACTCTGCGGGGATTTACTCTGTGGGAAGAGATACTTCGCTGAGGTTTTGATGAGAGCTCCGCTGGGGATTCCACCGATAAGTTATGTTGGGGAATTTGATGAACTCCGCTGGGGATAGGAAGAACTTTGTCGAGGACGATCTTTCTGTGGTAATTAGCTGAGGATAACCCAGTTATAAGCTCTGGTTGGAAATAACCTTTGAATGAAACCGGGGAGACGCGTTCGTATTCTGCCGGGGATAAGCTTCCAGAATCTACTGGGGATATGGATTCCACTTCCCTGGGGAAAATTTTCAGACTGTACTGGGGAGATTGATTCCATTTTCCTGGGGAAACTTTGGATTGTACCGGGGAATGGTTCCACCGGGGTGTCTGTATTCCGCCAGGGAACAATCTTATATTAAGACTGCCGGGGGTGCTTGCTGAGGAATGTTTATACTCCGCTGGGGAATGTTGAGATCTTCTGGGGGATACCTAACTTCCTTAAGGCTGACAATAGACTAACTCTGCTTGGGGGAGAGTATCGCTGACTTGCTAGGGGAATACTGTGCCTTTTCAGGACTGATGGGGGACCAACTCTGCCTGGGGAGTATTGTTGGATCTGGTCTTACTCTGTGGGGAGTTGAGGTAACTTGGTTACGTTCTTCAGCCGAACCTAACTTGGTACCTTGGTGGACAAAGCAACTAGATCGCTTAGACAATTCTAAATTGCCCCTGTTTCTGATGTCATATGTAATTAGTCCTTTGTTTCACATGCAAATATTCATGATTAGCAATTAATTTCAAATGCATATATCAAAAATGAACATTGGACGTTCTTTGCAAAACAAAACAGAAAAAAGGAAAAACGATGGGTAATTTGTTTGAAAAATTGAACTTGTATTGATTTTGAATTTGCCTGTAAATAGGCGTTTTGTGTACAGGAGGCTGACGTCCTAGTAAGAGAATGTCGTCGAGCAAAATAGAGTTTATACAATTTTGTGAAAAGGAAACAAAACAGCTATGTGAAAAATAATCCCACTGGGTTCCAACTCTGCTATCGCCTTTATATCTTCAAGCGTCTCATCATTTTGCTGCTTAGTTGAAGATGAAGCCGATTGGTTGGCGTCGTCTGAGCCCGATGGTTGATGCCGAATTCTGGATGCAAGGTGATCCAATGAGACATAGTATTACGCTTTATCCCTAACTTTTGCCTGGACCGCCCTTTTGGGTTTTCAGTCCACCGGGATACCCATTTTTGCCCAAGCCGCCTTTTCAGGTTTTCGACTTGCCGGGTGTATAGATTTTTTCATTTCATCCCTTATTTTTTCCCGAACCCTTTTGGTTCGCCGGGAAGCCCTTATTTTTCCCTAGGTGTGTCAACCTAGCGGGTCTTTGATTCATGCGTAGTATCTTTTTACTATGTCTGCATTGGCGGGGTGAGGAAGGTCGTCGCCATCCATGGTGGTTAGAATCATGGCTCCTCCTGAGAAGATATGTTTAACCACAAATGGCCCTTCGTACGTGGGGGTCCATTTGCCCCTGGGATCACTTTGAGGAAGAATGATACGCTTGATTACCAGGTCTCCGACTTGATACTCTTGTCGTTTGACCTTCTTGTTAAATGCCCTGATCATCCGTTTTTGGTACGTCTGACCATGACAAATAGCAGTGAGTCTCTTTTCGTCAATTAGCTTTAATTGATCAAGCCGAGTCTGGATCCAGTCATCTTCGCTCAAAGCTGCATCCTTCATTATCTGGAGAGAGGGTATCTGGACTTCAATAGGCAAGACTGCCTCCATGCCATAGACCAAGGAAAAGGGAGTTGCCCCTGTTGACGTTCGTGCTGAGGTACGGTACCCATGAAGAGCAAACGGTAACATTTCGTGCCAATCTTTGTAGGTCACTGTCATCTTCTGCACAATCTTCTTGATGTTCTTATTCACTACTTCGACAACCCCATTCATCTTCGGCCGGTATGGAGAAGAGTTGTGGTGCTGTATCTTGAATTGTTCGCAGAGCTCAGTGATCATCTTGTTGTTAAGATTGGTACCATTATCTGTAATGATCCTCTCAGGTACACCGTATCGATAGATCAGGTTATGCCGAATGAACCGTGCCACGACGTTCTTGGTTACCGTAGCGTAGGAAGCTGCTTCAACCCACTTTGTGAAGTAATCAATCGCCACCAGGATGAAGCGATGCACGTTGGATGTCGTCGGTCTGATCTCGCCGATCATATCAATGCCCCACATTGCAAAAGGCCAAGGTGCTGTCAAAACATTCAGAGGAACCGGAGGAATGTGTACCTTATCAGCATAGATCTGGCATTTATGACAAGTTTGAGAATGATGATAGCAATCGGCTTCCATTGTGAACCAGAAATATCCTGCCCGAAGGATTTTCTTTGCCATGGTATATCCACTGGAATGTGTTCCGAAGGTACCTTCATGTAGCTCTGCCATGATCCTTTCTGCTTCAGTCTTATCCACACAACGCAGTAAGGTTGAATCATGGTTTCGCTTGTAGAGAATGCCATTGCTGAGGAAGAACTTTGCCGCGAACCTTCTCAGAAACTTTTTGTCATTAACAGATGCACCCTCGGGGTATTCTTGAGCTTCAAGGTACCTCTTCACTTGATGATACCAGGGTTTTTCTGTTACCTCTTCAGCCTCAAGGTCACAACAATATGCAGGTTCATCCAACTTCCAAATAATGATCCGGGGCGCCTCGTTGTCCCATTTGACTTTGAACATGGAAGACATCGTAGCCAACACGTCCGCTAACTGATTCTCCTCTCTTGGGAAGTGTTCAAAAGTTATCTCCTCGAAGTGGGGAATCAACGTCAACACATACTCCTTGTAAGGAATAAGATTTGGGTGTTTCGTATCCCACCCGCCTTTGACCTGATTGATCACGAGAGCGGAATCTCCGTAGATACTCAGAAACTTGATCCTTAAGTCAATTGCAGCTTGAAGACCCATGATACATGCTTCATACTCTGCCATGTTGTTGGTGCAGTTGAAACATAGCCGGGCGGTGAGTGGAGTATGAGTGCCTTTGGGGGATATGATCACAGCGCCAATACCATTACCCAAAGCGTTCGAGGCTCCGTCAAAGTGCATAGACCATCGGGATCCTTCCTCAGGTCCTTCATTCGGTCCAGGTACTTCACAATCAGTCACTACCATGATATCCTCGTCTGGAAATTCAAAGTTCATCGACTGGTAGTCGTCCACTGCCTGGTGTGCCAAATGGTCTGCCAACACACTTCCCTTGATTGCTTTTTGAGTCGTGTACTGGATGTCATATTCCGTCAAGATCATCTGCCATCTTGCTATTCTTCTGGACAAGGCAGGCTTTTCGAATATGTACTTGATTGGATCCATTTTTGAAATCAACAGAGTAGTGTGAGTCAACATATACTGTCTCAGCCGGCGAGCAGCCCATACCAAAGCGCAGCAAGTTTTCTCAAGCAGTGAGTATCGGGTCTCACAGTCGGTAAACTTTTTGCTAAGGTAATAAATGGCGTGTTCTTTTCTGCCAGACTCGTCATGCTGCCCCAGCACACACCCCATTGAGTTGTCTAGTACAAACAAGTATAATATTAGAGGTCTCCCTTCAACCGGCGGCATAAGAATGGGTGGTTCTTGGAGATACTCTTTGATTCTTTCGAAAGCGGCCTGACATTCATCGTTCCAACGTACCACTTGATCTTTCTTCAGCAGTTTGAAGATTGGTTCACAGGTAGCAGTTAGATGCGAGATGAATCGGGCAATGTAGTTCAACCGTCCTAGAAAGCCTCTGACTTCTTTCTCTGTCTTGGGAGTTGGCATCTCTTGTATGGCTTTCACTTTGGCAGGGTCCACTTGAATACCTTTGTCGCTTACGACGAAGCCCAGCAATTTTCCAGATCTCACCCCAAAGGTGCACTTGTTTGGGTTCAACCTCAGCTTGTACAACTTCAGATGGTCAAAAAACTTTCGTAGATGGTCAAGGTATTCCTCCTCAGTTTGGGACCTTGCAATCATATCGTCGACATATACTTCAATCTCATGGTGGATCATGTCATGAAATAAAGCAACCATGGCACGTTGGTAGGTTGCCCAAGCATTTTTCAACCCAAAAGGCATGACCTTGTAGCAAAAGGTGCCCCACTGAGTAACAAAAGTGGTTTTCTCCATGTCTTCAGGAGCCATCTTGATCTGATTATAACCGGAGAAGCCATCCATGAAGGAGAATACTTTATGCTGAGCAGTGTTGTCAACCAGAACGTCGATATGAGGCAGAGGGAAATCATCCTTAGGGCTTGCCCTGTTCAAATCCCTGTAATCAACACATTCGGACCTTACCATCCTTCTTCGGCACTGGAACCACGTTGGCAACCCACTGAGGGTAAGAATTCATTGCTAGAAATCCGGCGTCAAATTGTTTCATAACCTCAACTTTGATTTTCTCGGAAATTTCTGGACGCATACGGCGGACCTTCTGTTTTACCGGAGGGCAATCTTCCTTGGTAGGCAGGTGATGAACCACAATGTCGGTATCCAACCCAGGCATGTCTTCGTAAGACCAGGAAAAGATTTCCACATAGTCATGCAACATCTGAATCAACCGTTGTTTCACACTGAGCTCTAGATTGGCACCAATCTTGACTTCCTTTCTGTCTGTCTCAGTACCCAGATTTACCGTTTCCACTGGCTCTTCATGTGGCTGAATGGCCCTCTCTTCCTGGAGTAACAGTCTTGCGAGCTCACCAGGCACTTCGCAATCATCTTCACCTTCGTCTTCGGCTAAGTTGATCGTATTTTCGAAGTCATAACTGGCAGTAGCAGAGTCGTTACCAGTGAGATCCAGAGTGGATTGGAACATGTATAAGTGAGTGTGTGTAAATATAGCTGTTTTGCAATATATAATAAAGAAAGAAAAGGAGCGCAAGATTTTGAAATGCAACAAACGTCCAATGTTTTTATTGATGATATATGAAAATGACACACAAAAGCCCTCACAAATGAAGCCACGGTGTCCCGGGTAAGACATCGAGCCATAAAAGTTTCAAAATATTGTCTGTTACAAATTCAAAACAAAAGAGTTCATTACTGAGCGACAAAATTAATAGGTGTGAAGTCTTTGGCAGTCCAGTTGCTTGGTCCACCGTCGGTTGTTGGGTAGATCCAGCTGTCGAATTCAGATTCCTCCACGTCGTCTTCAATAGCATTCACTCCCGGGTTGGTGATGAACACAGGAGGTCTTCCAATCCTTGCTTTACGAACAACCCTCTGAGCTTCTGCAGTGAAGCCCAAACCAAACTTGTCAGTCTTTGGAGTGAAATCAGGAAGTCGGCCCCAGTTTGCGCACTCACCCTTCTCAACCACAGCCCGGGCATCCTTTAAGGAAGCCATCTTCAAAGGAGGGTCTTCAATCACAGTTTCAGCTGATGCCAGTGTCTGAGGCACCTCTTCAAAGTGCTGGAATGGAGTCTCAATGAATTCCCCATCCATTTCTATGTACCGGAACGAGTTGAGGTGGCTGACCATATATTCTTCTTCCCCCTGAACTGTCACAATTTCCCCCCTGACCGGGTACTTCAGCTTCTGATGTAGTGTGGAGGTTACAGCTCCAGCCTTGTGGATCCATGGACGACCCAGCAAACAAGAATAGGATGGTCGGATGTCCATCACATAGAAAGTAGAATAAAAAACTTGAGAACCAACCCTGATTGGAATGTCAACTTCCCCATGTACCATTCTCCTCGAACCGTCAAAGGCCCGGACAACAATGTTACTAGGCTTGAGCTCCAAACCCTCACAATCCAACCCGTCTAGGGCCTTCTTGGGCAATACATTCAATGAAGAACCAGTGTCTACCAACACATGGGCAAGAGTAGTGCCCCTGCATTCAATGGAGACATGCAGGGCGTCGTTATGGTTCTTTCCTTTGGCAGTCAGATCGGCGTCATAGAAGCCCAAACCATTATCGGCAGTCAAGTTGGCCATACAATCGGTAAATTGATCAGCAGACGTTTCTTGTGGCACATGGGCCGTCTTCAGGAAGGAGATCAGAGCCTTAGCGTGGGCCTCTGAACACAATAACAGTGATAGCATAGAAATCTTTGATGGGGTGTTCCCCAGCTGCTCAACTACGTTGAAATCACTCTTCTTAATGATCTTGAGAATCTCTTCCATCTCTTCCTGGGAAGCTTCAACGGTGGTTGTCTTCGGTGCCTCCATCAGGGCAGGAAAATCAGTAGCAATCCCTTTGCCCCGAGCGTCAGATGACTCGGCAGCAGGGGTAGAAACAGGAACTTGATCAGGAAGTGGAGCAGGCACACTTGCAGGTGTGATGATAAGAGGTCTCTGAATAGCTGGAGGTGCAATGTCTGGTGAGAACAGCTTACCGCTGCGAGTAACTTTAGCAGGTCCGGTGATGTTACTGACGCCGGTACTAGTATCAAACTCTTGCTTTATTCCAAGAACATAAACGTCTGCCCTATAGTGCCATGGGACATCTTTGTCGGATGTATAAGGGAGAGGCCCCGGAACAGTGATGATGATAGGAGCAATCTTCTGAGTGGACATGATTTTGACGGGCTTCTTTGAGAGAGCCTTAGGAGGTTTGTTGAAAATAGTAACAATAGAAACTTCTTCGGTAGGGACAGCAAGAACAACAATCTTCTCGAACAAGATTTCTTTGCTATCCATCAGGCTTTGGATACCTGATTTCAGCAAGGGACAACCAGCAGGTGAAACAGCACATAGAAGGCAACCTTTACTATATCCCGGAAATAAACCGGCTAGAAACATGTTCCTTTTGACAGTCAACAACGGAGTAACAATCTCTTCCACGGAGGCTACATACCGGTCTTCTTCCACAACATTCACTCCATGCTGGGGCATGGGAGCAGTCACAACATTGGGCCTTTCGGGCGCCTCAAACTGTATTTCTTTAGCATCAATAAGGTCCTGGACCTTATTCCTTAGAGCCCAGCAATCATCTGTAGTATGCCCCAGGCTATCAGAGTGATAAGCGCAACGGGCATTGGGGTTGTACTTTGGAGAAGCTGTGTTCACTACCTTCGGGGCTTCTTTGATAGTTACCAGATTGGTTGACAGTAGTTGCGGCAAGATCTGAGACAGGGTCATGCTGAGCCGAGTGTACTGCCTTTTAGGCCTCTCACCCCTTGGTTGGTTGTACTGCTGAGGAGCAGCAGCAGGTTTTGAAATTACCAATGCATTGACAGCTTGGCGGCGTTCTGGCTTAATTTGTCTTCGGGGACCATAAACAGCATTGGCTTCCTTCTTGAAGGGCTTCTTTTCAGTACTCACGGAGGCACCTTTCTGTATCTTCCCCGACTTGATACCAGCTTCTATCCTCTCACCGGTTAAGATCAGATTTGTGAACCCAGCAGAAGAATTACCAATTAGGTGGTTGAAGAACGGACCAGACAGGGTCCCTAGGAACATGTCAACAAGTTCACGGTCAGTCAGCGGTGGCTGCACCCTACCAGCCAGGTCTCTCCACTTTTGCGCATACTCCTTGAATCCTTCGCCCGTCCCCAGTGACATACCCTGGAGTTGGGTACGCGTGGGAGCGAGGTCGGAATTGTACTGATACTGTTTATAAAATGCGGTAGCCAAGTCCTCCCAGTTTCGAATACTGGCTCCATCCAGCTGATAGAACCATTCGAGTTGAGACCCCGAAAGGTTATCCTGGAAGAAATGGATCCATAGGTTCTTGTCTGCAGTGTAAGGTTGGATCTTCCTTACATATGATCTGAGATGCAGCTTAGGACAGGAAGCCCCGTCGTACTTCACAAAGGCAGGCGCCTTGAACTTGTGTGGGATCACCACCCTAGAAGATAAACCTAGATCTCCAAAATCCAGCCCCGGCACATTTTGAATCTCCATGGCACTTAAACGGTCCTCTAGTTTCTTGTACTTGTCTTTAGCAGGAGGGTACTGTTCATCGTTGTAATCCGTATCATTGTCGGAGACCATAGGACTAGGAGCCCTTCCCCCTTGGGGACTGTCTTTCTCTGCAGAGGAAGTAGCCTGATCAGCCTCATTATGTAGTGTATTCCCAAACTTCTGTCCAGTGTTGAACAACGCAGTCCTCTTCTTCTTCTTCTTCTTCAAGAGCAGAGTCTTCAACTCCTGTTGACCCTGGGCTAAGCTCATGACCATCTCTTGAAACTGGGCGTTCTGGTCCTGGAGGGCCTTGATAGCTTGTTCGGTAGTAGGCTCGGAAGACATGATGATTGAGTGCTGAAATAAACAGCGAAGAAGATTAAGCAACCTGTAGAAGAAGGGTACCTGTTATGGATATGATGCAATGAGATGCTTATGATTTATGTTTTCAAAGACAAACGGGATTTAACTTTGTAGACAAAAGGGAAACACACTTCATTAGATTCAAACTTTAAATTGTTCAACAATTTGCCCTTAGGCATTACAGGAATGAAAATACCGAAAAGGAAATAAAAGCTGTAAAAGAAACATCCAAAGCCCATCAGTGCTCCCATGGCCTCCTCTTCTCAATACGGATATAGTCATTCAGGATCCGCTCTTCCTCCAATTGCTTAGTCAGCTTCAGGATCTTTTGTTCCTGTTCGTTTAACTTTTCCCGATAATAATCCCGTTCTTCCTGTAGCTGTGCCCAAGATCTCTTTAGTGTATCAACATATGTGGGTATCTGAGGAGGGAGGACAGTTGGAGGAACCCCGTCTTCATCAGGAAATTCAAGAATGATAGGCCTGACAGCTTCGTATGGCATACCTAACTTCTGAGCACGGACGCGGACCCATCTGTAGTAGGGTTCCATTGGTAGAGAAGTCTTCGATCCCAACTCATGTGGGTCAGTTTTGTGGATTCTGTCCCAAGCCTTGATGAATCTACGGTGCAGCTCGTCAATGTCTACCTGAAACTCAAAACTGATGTGAGGCACCAACATCTCATGAGGCCCTGCTCTTCTGGCTCTTCCAAACTGACGGAGAGCTAAACATGGATTATAAGAGATTCCTCCCTGGGTACCGATCAATGAAACATTAGGATATTCTCCGCAACAATCAATAACGGCTACCTCATCCAAACCTCTGAGAGTCCAAGTGATGTCCTTATCAGTGAGAGACATTAACCTATGAGCCCAACCCTTTCCTTCTTCATTCCTCAGCACGAATTTAGGGAGGTGCGAAATAAACCACCTCACTAACAAAGGAGCACAACACCACATTGTTCCCCGTCTTCGGGCAATACGAGCATAGAGTTGTTGCAGGATATCACCCAAGAGAGTGGGTACAGGGTTCTGAGACATGAAGATCCTTATGGCATTGACATTGACAAAGTTATCAGGATTTGGAAACAGTACCAGACCATAGATTAAGAGAGCCAGAATGTCTTCGTACGCCTTGAAGTCTAAGTCATTCCAGAAACTATTAGCTTTGCCAACCAGAAATTTAGCCAAAAAGCCCTTAACTCCACTTCTAGTCTCCCAGTTAGCCATTACCTCTTCTTTGGTCAAGGGAAGGGCTGCAGCAATCTCTTCAGGCCTAAGAGTCTTCTCCCAACCAGTGAATGGAGTCTGCTCCAAAACAGGGATACCAAGCAAATCAGAGAATTCTTCCAGGGTAGGGACCAACTGGAAGTCTTGAAAGGTGAAGCAATGATACAAGGGATCATAAAACTGGACCAGGACACTCATCAGTTGTTGGTCCCACTTTGAAGTGACTAACCCAAGGAGAGAACCATGCCTCTTGATGAAGGAAGTAGTGTTTGGAATCCTATCAACCAAATCCTTGAGCAAAGTAGGTGTTTGAACAAAGTTGAGCCGAATAGTATTCCTACGCACGGGCATCATGATGTCCTACAAAACAGAGCAAAGATAAAACCCTCTTGTCTTTGAAATTGGTCAGTCCTTATGCAGGATGCATGCAAAGGCATGATGGTATGATGTTATGATAAAGCACACCACAAGTATTCACAAAGGCAAGCATTATAGGGCACACAAGTCACACAAGACAACCCTTAGGGTTTAGGCCAGCATGAAGTTGGGGTATTGCCCTCTTTCAGTTTTGTTGGTTAAGACCTGTCCTATTAAAAGTAACCGGGTTCTAGAAGATCTCAATATCATTGACTACCCTCAATCGATCATAACTCCAGCATCGCAATCTTCTCTTGCGGCCAGAACCATCACGAGAGTTTAGCCTCAATGAGTGTAGCATACTGCTACTGTTCTATGGCCAAGTTGGGTCAATTTAGGGTTCTAAGGTCGGTTGGTGTTTAATGGCTCCTTGGAAGACCCATATTCTCCTCGTTGCAACACAAGGGATATCGGTACAGAGCAAAGTGTCACACCAACGTAGCCACTGCTTCACCCATGTCGGTCTACGCCGGACAGGTCCCTCACAGCTTATGCTACCTAAAAGGGTATTCCTCAGATCCGGGTTAGGATCTATGAAACTCCGATGCAAAGCCCACAAATATAAAATCAAACAAAGCAAACAATTGAAAACAAAGGTGATCTAAACCCTAAGGTAACCCCACTTTTGAGTATTTCCCCAGCAGAGTCGCCAGTTCTGTGATACGGTGGGAGAACTGACTTGAGGTTTTGCGTTTTTTGTTCGCAAATGTTTCGGTTGAGCAAGAGTCACCACCGACTTTTTATTTTATCCTAAGGAAAGGTTAAAAAGCACAGCAAAAACCTTTGAGATGTTTTCTTGGGTTCGGGGGGTAGATTATAGAAAGGGAAGGTATTAGCACCCTTTCTATCCATGGTTATCCATGGGCTCTTAGTTACTTGCTTAGATCACTTGCCTTGTGTTTTCAATTGTTTGAAATGGTGCTTTGTGTGTGGGTTTGAAAATGTTTTGAAAAGAGGCCAATGTGGTGGCAACCTTTGTAATGATTCATGTTTGAATGTATACAAAGGTGTACTTATCTTTTGAAAAGTTTTCAATGTTTTTTTGAAAGTTGTTTTGAAAGTGTGTGGTGATGTGTGTTTTGAAAAGTAGACAAGTGTTTTTGCAAGTTTTGATCAAGTAACCAAGAGCTATCTACCCTAAATTTCTCAAAGATTTTTCCTATGTTTTAACCCTTTTAACAATTTTGTTCCACCATTGTATTTGGTGGACAATCTTGTGTTAGGATGTTAACGGGACGGGCGCGGGTCATCGTTTAGACCATGATTGCAATAGTGCCAAGTGTCTTTGGCAACTTTTCCTTTAAAGGACTTGATCATTTTTAGGCAACTTTTGAAAGCGTCATCGAGGGACTATGATCATTTGAATTGTTTTGTTTTTGCCAAAGAAACTCAACATGCAACATGGCCCATTATTGAAGGCAACAAGTGGAGTAACCCTAGGGGTGCAAGTGTGATTGGTGTTGTCCATTTTCATGCTTTTTTGTCTTTTGTTTAGTCAAGCTATTTGTTTGGTTGATTTTTGCATACAAAACCCTAAGTCTATCATGGCATATTTAGAAAGCTTTTAAATGTGAAAAATAAAAATCCTAAATTATTACAACACAATTATGGGATGGGGGTACAAATGTACAAATGGGGGATATTTAGCAAGAAATTTAAATCTAAGCTATTACATCCAAATTGAATATACAGGCTAATTTAATTGTACAATAATTAAATAAAATACAATAAATATGCAAGATGCAAAAAAAAAGATTTTTTATATGTATGTAAAAAGTAATTTTCATGTGACAAATAAACAATAAAAAAAGATTAATTTTTGGATATTTTTCATGTTTTAGGGCAAAACCCTAATTTGCTAAATAAAAAGTATTTATCATTCATTATATGCAATATTTATTAATTATATACAAAAAATAAATAAAAGGGAAGTATATTGTAAAAAAATGATTTTTGAGGTTAAATATTAATAAAAATAAAAAATGTATTATTTTGTATTTTTATCCTAAATATTCTAATAAATATATAAGTATTTATATTATTTACTAAATATATTAAATATGTACAAAAAATAAAAATATTTATTATTTACAAAAAAAGTATATTTTTTTAGAAAATGTTTTGAAAAAGATAAAATAAAATAAAAATCAGAAAATAAATGTATTTGTATTTTTTTTAGTATTTTAAATAAGAGTACATATATATTTAATTACATATGGAACTAAATGAAACAAATAAATATAAAAT
Source organism: Vicia faba (assembly GCA_948472305.1). NCBI lineage: Eukaryota > Viridiplantae > Streptophyta > Magnoliopsida > Fabales > Fabaceae > Vicia > Vicia faba. Next base: position 271,188 of record CATIWC010002534.1, on the reverse strand, counting down.
AAAATGCAAAAAATGTGAGAAAAATATTTTTAGTGTTTCTTCATTTCAAACCCTAATTTGTAATTTTTGGTTTCTTGATGAACAAGTTTCATAATTTGACATGTCTTGATGAAAAATGAATCTTGACACTTGATTTTGATCAAAAAAGTCAAAGTTTGACTTTTCAGTATACAGTCAAATTTGATCAGTTGACTGGAAAATTCATCTGTCAATCTTGTGCATTTGGGATCTTTTGAACTTGTTGAATATGTCAAGACCATGTCATTGAGTCCTTGAGTACATATGTGAGCTTGGTTTGCCATTGGCTAGGTCAAACAGTCAAAAATTGCCTTTGTGCAGTCAAAACCCTAAAAATGACCATTTTGCCCTTTTGGTGATCTGATCAAATTTCTTGTGGAATTGTGATCCAAACTTGATCAAATGGTCCATATGAGTTCATAATATTGATGTGGGTCAAATATCATGAGGTTTGACTGTCAATTGACCACAGTTGACTTTTTCCCCAATACTGCTGATTTCTAGGTCAACTGTCCAATTGATTAGGCAAAGATTGGAATCAAGACTTGAAACTTGGTATGGATAAACTTGTGAGTCCAACATGAAGCATGAAAGTCACTTTGGGCCTTTTAGGTCAAACCATCTTTGTGCAAACTCAAACCCTAATTTGGGTCAACAGTGCAAAGAGGAGTCTTGAGCAGAGTAAACCATAACTTGATCTTGAGCTCCAAGGGTCTTGTGGTGAGAAAATATTGATGAAATGGGAGGGCAAATTTTGGGGTACAACAGTCTATTATGCCAGGTTTGAAACAGGATTCATAACAGCGACTGCCTTAGCATGGTGCAGCGGACGTCTTGGAGCGGTATTCATCAAGTCTTTTTGGAATTTATTTGGCATTATTTAGACAATTTGTAGGCAGAACAACCAATTCAGTTCTTCCACCGTATCATAGAACTGGCGACTCTGCTGGGGAATTTTTTAAAATTTAGGTTACCTTAGGGCTAGAACATATTTACTTGCTTTCATTTTTTGATTTGTTTGCTTTACATTTTCGTTCTTTGTTTGGGCTTAAATCCTCTATCTGGATTTGAGATACCTTATAGGTAAGTAGCAATAAGTTGTGGAAACTGTGCGGGATATACCGACATGGTCTAAGCAATAGCTACGTTAGTGTGACATATTTTTGGATATCGGTAGCCCTTAAGTAGTCAAGGAGAATACGGGGCCGCTAAGTGATGTCATGAAGCACTAACTGACTTTAGAACCTTTAATTGGCCAACTTGACCATTAAGACGTAGTGAGATGACTGGATTTGGTGCAGCCCGAAGTTGGTAGATACTCGATACTACACTCATTGAGGTTTGGCTTTTTGGGATATTTCGGTCGCCATGAAAGAGGCTTGCGCTGAAACAATTCCCGAGAAGACAAACCAGTGATATTGGGATCCTTTAGAACCCGATTACTATTTTTAGGACAGGTTTGAGCCAACTAAACTTCAAGAGGGTACTTACCTATGAGACTCCATGCAAGCCTAAACCTAAGGACTTGTTTTCCTTGTTTGTATATATTTACTTGTACATAACATCATAAACATCATAACATCATACTCATTCTCACTAACCATTTCAAGGATTATTGGGATTTATCTTTTTTCTGTTTTGTAGGACATGGCTTCTATTCGCAGGAAAACCATTCAAGTCAATCTCGTAAGGATCCCTCCTCAAATCAAAGAGTTAACATCAAGGGTCCCTGAGAACTCTTCATTCACCGAAAGACATGGTCGCCTCCTAAACTTGGTTACCTCCAACACTGATGAAGATATGATGAAGGTTCTTTTCCAATTCTTTGATCCTTTACACCATTGTTTCACTTTTCCTGATTATCAACTTGTGCCTACTCTAGAAGTATTCTCCCAATTCTTGAGGATTCCCATTCTCAATCAACTACCCTTCAACAATACGGAAAGAGATCCAAAACCTGAAGAGATTGCCCAAGAACTACACTTGCAACAATCTGATGTCATAAGTAATTGGGAAACAAGGAGTGGTGTCAAAGGTTTCTTGGCCAAGTTCTTGTTTGAGAAAGCTCAAGATTGTTGGAACTCCTTGGACTTACAAGCTTTTGAAGAAATTGTGGCCCTTCTCATCTATGGGATGGTTTTGTTCCCAAATCCTGACCAACTCATAGATATAAATGCTGTCAAAATCTTCATGTCTCGTAACCCGATGCCTACCTTGTTAGGAGATATCCTTCATCATGGAGCCCGTGGTTGAAGGAGATGTTCCCTACATTATCCTCCATCCCGACATGCCAACTTCTCTCGAAGACTTGCAAAAAGGATGGATTCAGCTTAAGGAAGAAAGAGATACTTTCGAAGCTCAATTCTATGCTAGTGAGAAGAGGGTCTTGGAGCTTACAAAGCAGCTGCAAGAAGAGCAAAGTGTGAACGCCTATCTCGCACCGAAGAGGATGCGTTCAGTATTTTTATCTTAGAAAGTTATTTTATAAGCCCAAGAGGCATGATGTAATCTTTCTTGTTTTGTTTAATGAAAATTGACGTTTGTTCATTCTTTTGTCTATACAAATCTAAATCTCATTAATCCTTTAAATCATTTGCATATATATATATATATATATATATATATATATATATATATATATATATATATATATATATATATATATATATATATATATATATATATATATATATATATATATATATATATATATATATATATATATATATATATATATATATATATATATATATATATTCCATGCATCATAACATGCCAGGTTTTCGCATAACAGGTTTCCTTATCTTTCTGCTGTTTATTTCAGCAAGATGGATCTAGAGAAAACTGTGAAGGATCTCCAAGCCCAAAACTCTCAATTCCAAGAGACTCTACTAGCCCTAGCCAAGGGGCAGTAAGATATGATGGCATTGCTGGCAGTTAAGAAGAAGCCCAAGAAGAAAGCTCTACTCAACATGGATAGAAGGTTCAAGGAGACAGTCTGTCAGATCCCAGTAGGGGAAGATTCATCTGAAGAAGACGAGAACCAGATTGGTGATGTCAAGAGTACTCAGGCTGACTGTGTTAATGATCAAGTATCTGATGATGATTATTTCGACGAGCAGTATCTACCCGCCGATGTCAAATACAAGCAGTTAGAATACATATTGAAAGCTGTTGAAATCCAAGTTGTCCCCGGTTTAGATTTTGATGACTTGGGTTTGATCTATGGGGTAGTTATTCCCCACAAATTCAAAATACCAGTCTTTGAAAAATACGATGGAGTTTCTTGTCCTAAACTTCACCTGAAATTTTATGTACGCAAGATACAGCTGCACACGGCTGATAAGAAACTCTGGGTTCACTTTTTTAAGGAGAGCTTTTCTGGAACACAAATAGAATGGTTTTATCAGTTAGATGGTTCCCGCATTAATACTTGGGAGGATTTAGATACCGCCTTCTACCATCAGTATCAGTGTAACACCGACTTGGCGCCAACGAGGGTTAAATTACAAGATATGACCATGGGAAAGAATGAAGGATTTAAAGAATATGCGCAAAAGTGGAGAGACCTCGCCAGTAGGGTTCAACCACCCTTGACTGATAGGGAGAACATTGACATGTTCATGGGCACTTTGTCTGGTCCTTTCTTTAATCTGTTGGTTGGCTTCTCTTCTTCTGGTTTCATCGAGCTGATATTAACCGGTGAAAGAGTTGAAAGTGGCATCAAAAGTGGGAAGATTTATGTGGCATCTACCTCCACTTCCAATCCTATCAAAAAACCTTTTGCTGCAAAGAAGGAAGTCAATGATGTGTACGAGGCAAGGGCCCGTACCAAGAAGAATGATCATCTGTCTGTCAATGCTGTCCGAATCTCCAATCCAACTCCTACTCAAAGACCATATGCAAATCAACAACGTTTTGAAACTTTAAGAAGACAATTTACGAGGTTAGGCATGTCATTGTCTCAAGCCTTACAACATTTTATCAAGGCTAATTTGGTGACATTGTGCGACCCTTCTGCCAACCCTGAAACCTCTTCACCAAAGTAAAATCCAAACGCTAAATGTGCTTACCACTCAAGCAGCCCCGAGCACGAGACTGACCAGTGCTGGGCCCTGAAGAATAAAATCCAGGATTTGATTGATAACAAGAATATTTAGTTTGATCCTCCTCCAACTCCGAATGTAATCACTACACCTATGCCGAAGCATGACAAGGGTGTTAATGTTGTTGAAGATACAATTTTTGTTGCCTCTGTTGAAGAATTAACTACTCCGCTGAATATTATCAAAAAGAACCTATTGAAAGCTTGGATTTTCCTTGGCTGTGTAAAAGACTGTGTTTGTTGTACCCAACAAATCAATGGATGCGGAGGGCTGAAGAAAGGCACACAACGCCTGATGGATAGCCACAAAATTCTATTTGAGAAGACCCCACTTGCCAAAAGTTTGATTAAAAAATGTGAAGACCTCTCCATTATTACCATCTCAAATAAGCCTCTTAGGATATCCTCCAAAGGTCCTATTAGGATTTCAAATGAACCCGCTGTTTCTCCCTTAATAATTACCAATCCCAGACCAATTCCCTACTCTTCAAACAAGGCGGTAGCATGGAATTATGGTGTTGAGGTGTTCTATCATGGGATTAAACAAGACGCTTGGATCGAAGAAGAAAAAGATGACAATGTTGGTAACATAGCTGGCTCAAGCAAAGTAACTAGAACTGGGAGAATATTTTCACCCAATGTCTCACCACCAGTTGTTACAAAGGCGCCCATCCGCATTACTGCTGCCAAGCCAAATACTGATACAAGAGGGAAGGAAAAAGTTGTTGAGCCAGTTGTAACTGAAATACCCTCCAAGAATGTTGCTGATGGAGAGCCCTCCGCTCGTGAGATGGACGAGATCTTGAAGATCATAAAAAGAAGCGACTTCAAGATTGTGGAATAGTTGGGATAAACCCCTTCTAAAATTACTATGTTGTCGTTGTTACTCTGTTCTGATGCCCATGCTCGGACATTAATCAAATTCCTGAAAAAAGGCTCATGTCCCCCATGAGACAAGAACAGACCAATTTGAGAATTGTGTGGCTATCCTGACAGCTGATAAAGGCTTGGGATTTTCAGATGCTGACTTAACATCTCTTGGGAAGAATCACAATAAAGCTCTACATGTTTTTGTCGAGTGCAAAGGGACCACCTTAGCACATGTCTTAGTCGACAATGGTTCTTCTCTGAATGTATTACCCAAGGGGGCATTAGACCGTCTAGACTGTGAAGGTTTAATCTTGAAGCCAAGTGATATCATTGTAAGGGAATTTGATGGATCAAAGAGGACAATTCATGGGGAATTAGATCTTCCAATCAAAGTGGGATCCCAAATCTTCAACTCCACCTTCTACATTATGGATATTCCTCCTGCCTATTCTTGTCTGTTAGGTCGCCCATGGATCCATAAAGCTGGGGCAGTAACCTAAACTCTCCATCAGAAACTCAAATATCCAGTCAAGGGAAGAATTATCACCGTCTGTGGTGAGGAAGAGTTTATGGCGATCCACCTTAACTATTTCAAGTATGTAGAGATGGATGGAGAATTCATTGAGACCCCGTGTCAAGCCTTTAGAGTCGTGCCACCAATGGTTGCTACTACAAAATGTTCTTCTGATGAGTCTAAAGCTGTTAAGGCCGTCCGAAGATGGTTTCAGTCAAAGATGCTTACGCGACAATTGAAGAAGGAAACTGTGATACTTGGGGGAAACTCCTCGATATCCCATTTAAAGTGGACAAGTTTGGTTTGGGCTTCACCGTCAAAGCTCAGAAGGAAGTAAGGCGTGCTCGTGCTAGAAATCCACCTCTCCGCATTGGAAGCCATGAGGTCAACGCCGTGGGTGATTCTGATGAAGAAGCTGCATTTGAAGATTGGGTGTATCTAACTACGAAGGAGATGAAGAACTGGCATGCAAAGGCCTTTGTGCCCATCTACTCCATTAAGGAGTAATCTACTTGTTATTTCTTTTCTTTCAATTCCAGAACATTTTGTCTGTAATATTCAACAATGACTTTTAAGCCATGTGCCTGGCCCAGGGCACTTTGGTCCATTTGTTAAGAGTTTTATTTATGTTCATCTAATCATATGATCTTTCAGTACATTGGACTCTTTTGCATTCAAATATTTTTGTTCACTTTCTTTCTTTTCTTTCAAATACATTTTTCAAAAAAATAGCCATGTATCTTACATGCACACACACACACACACACAATCTTGCAGGTCCTCATCCACTCTGGATCCTGTTGCAATTCACTCTACTATTTCCGACTATGACTTTGAATGTCCAATCAACCAAGCCGAAGACGAAGGCGAGTAAGATTGCGAAATACCGAGAGAATTAGCCAGGCTTCTATTACAAGAGGAAAAAGTTTTTCAGCCACACGAAGAGTCAGTTGAAGTCATCAATCTGGGTACTGAGGAAGATAAGAAGAAAATCAAGATCGGCGCTAACTTAGAAGACAGTGTCAAGAGCAGGTTTTTTCAGATGTTTCATGATTATGTGGAAGTATTTGCTTGGTATTATGAAGATATGCCTGGGTTGGATACCGACATCGTAGTTCATCGCCTGCCGACAAAAGAAGACTGCCCTCCTGTTAAACAAAAGGTTCGCCGCATGAGGCCTGATATGTCTGAGAAGATCAAAGCTGAAGTAATGAAACAATTTGATGCAGGGTTCCTAGCTGTGACATCCTATCCCCAATGGGTTTCCAATGTGCTGCCAATGCCGAAGAAAGAAGGAAAGGTTTGCATGTGCATAGACTATAGGGATCTGAATAGGGCAAGCCCCAAGGATGACTTCACTCTACCATACATTGACGTCTTAGTTGATAACACTGCTCAGCATAAAGTCTTTTCTTTTATGGACGGTTTCTCCGGCTATAATCAGATAAGGATGGATCCCGAAGATATGGAGAAGACTAATTTCGTTATGCAATAGGGCACCTTTTACTACAAGGTCATGCCATTTGGATTAAAGAATGCAGGGGCAACATATCAAAGGGCTATGGTAGCTTTATTTCATGACATGATTCATCATGAGATAGAGGTATATGTGGATGATATGATTGCCAGATCACAAACTGAAGAAGAACATCTCGATCACCTGTACAAACTATTCGAAAGGCTGAAAAAGTACAAGCTGAGGTTAAACCCTAACAAGTGCACGTTTGGAGTACGATCTAAAAAGCTTCTAGGTTTTGTTGTCAACAATAATGGAATTGAAGTTGATCCTGCCAAGGTAAAGGCCATCCAAGAAATGCCAGTCCCTCATTCTAAAAAGGAAGTTAGATGATTCTTGGGTTGTCTCAATTACATCACTCGCTTCATATCTCACTTGACTGCTACTTATGAGCCAATCTTCAAACTCTTGAAGAAAGATCAGGTAGTCAGATGGAATGATGAATGCCAAGCTGCCTTCGACAAAACCAAAGAATATCTACAAGAGCCTCCTATTCTCATGCCCCCGGTTGAAGGAAGACCCTTGATCATGTACTTGACAGTACTAGAGAACTCTATGGGGTGTGTTTTGGGCCAACATGATGAGTCTGGCCGAAAAGAGCATGCTATTTATTACCTGAGCAAAAAGTTTACCGACTGTGAAACCAGATATTCGCTGCTCGAGAAAACTTACTGCACTTTGGCATGGGCTTCTTGCAGGCTAATACAGTACATGTTGACTCATACCACTCTGTTGATTTCTAAGATGGACCCAATCAAGTACATCTTCGAGACACCTTCCCTTTCTGGACGGATAGCCAGATGGAAAATGATCTTGACTGAGTACGGAATTTAATACACGAATCAAAAGGCCATCAAAAGAAGTGCGCTAGCAGATCATTTGGCCCATCAAGTTGTGGATGATTATCAGTCTATGAACTTAGACTTCCCTGACGAGAATATCATGCTGGTAACTAACTGCACGAAACTTGGACCGTATGACGGACCTGAACAAGGATCCCGATGGACTATGGTTTTCGATGGGGCTTCCAATGCCTTAGGTAACAGAATTGGTGCTGTGATCATATCTCCTGAAGGTTGCCACACTCCTTTCACTTCCAGATTATGCTTCGATTGCATGAACAATATGGCCGAGTACGAAGCGTGCATTTTGGGTCTAAAAGCTGCCATTGACTTGAGGATCAAGCATTTGAGTGTGTTTGGGGATTCTTCTCTAGTTATTAGCCAAGTAAAAGGAGATTGGGACACTAAGCACCCTAATCTCATCCCTTACAAGGAACTTGTGCTATCCCTGATTCCCTACTTCGAAGAGATCACTTTTGAGCATTTCCCTAGGGAAGAAAATCATTTGGCTGGCGCTTTGGCAACCATGTATTCAATGTTCAAGGTCAGATGAGATAACGAGCCCGCTATGATCACAATTGAGATATTCGACGAACCTGCACATTACTGTGAACTTGACACTGACGCGGAAAAGCCATGGTACCATGAGGTGATGAGATACCTTGAAGCACAAGAGTATCCAAAGGGAGCATCCATCAATGACAGAAAGTTCTTACGAATATTTGCAGCTAAATTCTTCTTAAGTAACGGAATATTGTACAAGCGCAACCATGACTCTACTCTACTCCTATGTGTGGACAAGAAGGAGGCAGGGGAAATCATGGAAGACATGCACGATGGTCTCTTTGGCACTCACTCAAGTGGACGTACGATGGCTAAGAAAATCCTGAGAGCTGGTTACTATTGGTCAACAATGGAGACTTATTGCCATCAACACTCCAGGACTTGTCACAAATGCCAAAATCTATGCTGACAAGGTCCATGTGCCTCCTACCCCTCTGAACGTCATGACGCTCCGTGGCCATTTGCAATGCGGGGCATTGATATGATTGGAGAAATCAAGCCCACAACTTCCAATGGACATCACTTCATTCTTGTCGTTATCGACTATTTCACTAAATGGGTCGAAGTCGCATCGTTTGCCTCGATCACCAAGAATATGGTAGCCTGATTCATCAAACACAACCTCATCTGCCGATATTGTATCCCCGAAAGGATCATCACCGACAATGGAACTAACCTTAACAATGCTATGATTATTGAGCTTTGTACTAAGTTTAAGATCAAGCATCACAATTCTTCTCCATATAGACCGAAAATGAATGGCGCAGTCGAAGCGGCCAACAAAAACATCAAGAAGATTATGCAGAAAATGGTAGTAACCTATAAAGATTGGCATGATATGTTACCGTTTTCACTACACGGCTACCGTACTTAAGCTAGAACATCAATTGGGGAAACTCCCTTTTCCTTAGTCTATGGCATGGAAGCTGTTTTTCCAGTGGAAGTTCAGATTCCCTCACTAAGGATTATGAATGAAGCAGGTTTAGGCGAAGACGAGTGGATTCAAATGAGATTGGATCAGCTGACCTTGGTCGATGAGAAGCGACTGGATGCTGTTTGTCATGGTCAGACGTACCAAAAAAGTATGATCAAGTCTTTCAACAAAAAGATTAAGCCTCAAGTATATCAAGCTGGTGACTTGGTGATAAAGCGCATTATTCTACCACAAGGCGACCCCAGGGGCAAATGGACTCCCACTTACGAAGGGTCATTTGTTGTCAAAAGAGTGTTCTGTGGCGGTGCCATGATGCTGACTACCATGGATGGTGAAGACTTCCCACATCCTATAAACGTGGACATAGTTAAAAAATACTATGCATAAAAGACCCGCTAGGTTGACACACCTAGGAAAAATAAGGGCATCCCGGCAAAACAAAAGGCTTGGGCAAAAATTAGGGATATATGCAAAAGAATTGTACACCCGGAAAGTTGAAAACTCGAAAGAGAATGTGATACGGTGGGAGAAGTGACTTTAGGGTTTTGCGTTTGATCGCAAATGTTGCGGTTAGCAAGAGTCGCCACCGACTTTTATTTTATCCAAAAGGAAAGGTGAAAAAGTACAGGAAAGATCTTTGAGATTGTTTCTTGGGTTCGGGGCGTAGATTATAAAAAGGGAAGGTATTAACACCCTTTTTATCCATGGTTTTCCATGGGCTCTTAGTTACTTTCTAGATCACTTGCTTTTGTTTGAAATTGTGCTTTGTGTGGTTTTGGAAGTATTTTGTAAAGAGGCCATTGTTTAGGCAATCTTTGTAATGATTCTCGTTCGTAAGAATGTATACAAAGATGTTTGATCTTTTGAAAATGTTTTCAATTTTGTAAGATGTTTGAAAGTGTATGTGTTTGTTTTTGAAAATAGCAAGGATGTTTTGTTTGAAATTGAGCAAGTAATTAGGAGCAATCTACCTACTCAAATGTCTTTCTTGTTCATTTTCTTTTCCTTTGACATTGTTGTCTTACCATTGATTTGGTAAGCAACCCTAATCTTTGGATGTAAACGGGACGGGCGTGGGTCATCGTATAACCATGATTAGAAATATTGCAAGGTATCTTAGCATTCTTTTTGAGGGACTAAGATCATTTATAAGGCAACTCTAGATAGCGTCATTGAGGGACTATGATCTTGTATTTGCTTGTTTTTTGCTAAGATACCTTACATGCGTAATATGACCATTTTGTAAGGCAACAAAGTGGATTTTACCCTAGGGGTTCTTGTGTGCAAGTGTGTCATTTTCATGCTTATTTTTGTCTTGGATTAGGGTTTTCTATTTGATTGATTTCATTCTTTCCATACAAACCCTAATTACTAACATATTATGTAAAAGCGATAAATTGCGAAATTTAAAGTCACTACACTATTACAACATTTGTGGGAGGGGTATACAATTTATGAATGGGGATTACAATAATATAAACCTAATTAATTTATTACAACCAAATTGAATATTGTACAAATAATTGGAGGAATATATAAAGTACAAATGCAAATTAAAAGAAAAGATTTTTGTGTTTGGTTTTTTAAGGAAAAGGGTTTTGATTTTAACCTAATTAAATAAAGAAGATAATTAGTCAAGTTTAAATTCATTAAGAAAAATATTCTTGAATAAAACCGTAATTCTACTTAATTGATTAAAAGAAATGAAGTTTATAAGAAAAGTATTTTTTTTTATATGTCTTTTTTGAAAAAATAAATTATAGTGTTGTAAAATATTCTTTAGTCTTTTGGTGTTAAAAATATATTTTAATTAGTATAAAATAAATAATATTTTATTTTTAATTAAATTTACAAGATAATTAGTGAGAATAAATAAAGTGTGGTCAAAATAAAATATACTTTTGTGAAAAAATAAATAAACTAAGTTAAAATATAACTCTACTATTTTTTGTATTCTTATGATTTTTAATATTAAGAAAAATATATTTAAGAAAATAAAATGAAAAATAAAATAATAATGGGCCAGGGGTGCAAATATAAAACAGGGAGGAAATGTTAGAAAAAAAAAATTTGGCCCATGAAGTGGAGGCCCAGCGCTGCAAGAGACAAAAAGTGTGGAAAAAATGTGAGAAAATGCAAAAGGCAGCGCGCTGAGGCTCGAACCTATGACCTCTACCAATAACGCGCGCTGCCTTACCACTAGGGTGGCTGTACATCCGTTAACATGAGTGAAATGATAAATACATAACATAATTCAAGTCCTGAAAATGACTTCATCTTCAACCTCCAGCCATGGTTCATGTAACTTGCTCATTTCTCAATGAATATGGAAAATGTAAACATGAAAGTTGTGGTGTTTCTTCCCATGAATTCAACCATATAACTTATGTAAGCTAAAAGTCAAAGATAAAATCTAATTTTTCTGGCCCTAAATTGAAACCTAATTTTCTCATAAATTTCAAATCCAAAATTCTCTATACACAATCAATATAAATGGGAACTATGAACATGGCCAGCTTTAGAGCAAAGATATCTACATTTTGTCTTCACAAATCAGGATCAAATGATGCTTGTATGAAGAGATAGAATTTTGAGTTTTTACCTCTTGCGGCTGGAGTCGTGAATGGAGTTTGAGCAACTTTTAAGATGTCCTAAGGATCTGTTTAGCTTGCCTGGACTTCCTTGAGTGTATTCTAACTCTTACTTTGCCTTGAAAGTCCCTGAATATCTCTACTCAAGTCAACCTACAATCTTGAAATTTGATAATGGTGGATAGTTATGGAGGAGTTACAGTCTTGAAACAGGGGCCTGGGTTGCTTTGGTATGATGTATAGAAGGTATTTGAGTGATTAGTTTTCAAAATGCACGAGTGGAAATGAAGATCATGAGTTTTGGTTCAGAACTGTATGCTAATGATGTTCATGAACAGGTTTTGGGTTTTTGAGTGTTTGAGGTAGTTTCAGGGCAATATCCTTAGTGTCCTAACTTGAAAATAGTGTGTATACTTATAAGTAAGAGATTTTGAGGCTTGTCATAACTCAGAATTTGAAACTCACATGTTTTGGCTTGGTTACTTGTTTTTGAAGCAAAGTTAGCAATCATGGTTTCAATGTGAAGTACAAGGCTTGTAGGGTGGATGAAACCTTTAAACACACTTGTTCTGATTGTGTAGAGTGTGTTTGTGTAGAAAGAACAAATGCAAGGCTCAATGCAAGCTGACTTTGCATAAAGCTTGCTTTACTAAAATGGCAATGTTGTATTTCTTCCCAAAATGGAATTATACTTGTACAATGCATTGAGTGCTTGGATTAAAGCTTCCAAAAGCTGTGAAAACATTTAATTATGGAGTGAAAGTCAAGTTAGAAGCCTGCAAAGTGAGATTTGTACATCATGCTTGAAGATTGGACCAAGTGTTCTTCACAAAATGGCTTGTAATTAAAGTGACAAAACACCAACTTCATCTCTTCGATTCTCCCTACTCAAGAATGATATCAAGGAGTTCTTGCACATTTTGGAAATCTTGCAATATGCTCTACAACTCATCTTTGAATTTATTTTGAAGATTCCCCTTGGAACTATGTGAAAAAGTGTCATGAAGTTAGGTCAAAAATCTGCCTAACTAGGGCAAAATTTCACTAAGTCTTTTTTTAGTTCATGATCATGTATTCACAAAATTATAACTTGAGATCCAAGCACTTTTAGGAGAAGTTGTGTGACGAAAAGTTGTAGATTTCATGTAGATCTACAACTTTCATGTTGGAAGTTTCCTTTGAATCATCTTGCATCATAATGAAAAAATTGCCCAAAGTTATGAAAAAATAAGAAATTTTCAACACTTAGAAAAATTTCGAAGTTTAGAAATTTTGACTTTTCAAAATGAAATCTTGATTTCTTGATTTCTTGATTTCTTTATGAATAAGTTTCATATTTTTACATGTTTTTATGGATTATGATCTTTGGTACTTGAATTTGACCAAAAAGTCAAAGTTTGACTTTTCAGTATACAATTGACTTTTGATCAGTTGACTGTAAAATTCATCTGTTAATCCAATGATCTTGCAATGTTTTGAATCATGACATTAGGTCAAAATGATGCAATTGGACTCTTGAGATCATTCCTTTAACCAATTGATCATTTGCTAGGTCAAAAAAAATCAAAAATTGCCCTTTCCTAGTCAAAACCCTAATTTTGACCATTTTGCCCTTCTGGAGATTTGATCAAATTTCTTGAGGAATTATGCTCCAAACTTGATAAAATGATACATATGGGTTTAAAATGTTGATGTGGATAAAAAATTATGAATTTTGACTGTAAATTGGCCATGGTTGACATTTTCCCCAATATAGTTGATTTTTAGGTCAACTGTTCAATTGGCTGATCAAAAGTGTGATCCAAGACTTGAAACTTGACATGACTGATCTTGGGAGCCTATAATAATCCATGAAAGCCATATGAAGCATTGATTTTCCAAAAATCCCTGTGCAAACTCAAACCCTAATTTTGGTCATCAGTGCACGAGGAGGTGTCTTGAGCTGGTCAAACCCTAGTGCAGTCTTGAGTCCAGGAAGTCTTGTGAGAAAAAATCTTGATAAGTGAGAGGGCAAATTTTGGGGTACAACAGCTGCCCCTGTTCAATCTTCTTATGCCTGGAGAGTTAGATTGACAAGTTTTGCCATTCGTGACTCGAAGGTGGAAGATGATTGAACACTAGAGTGCCCAGAAATTTGCACTCTGTGATGTGAGAGTTGAGGGAATAGGCTTAAAGATGCCATTTGGAGAGGTGATGGAAACTTGTTGTAGATGGGCTTGTATATGCCATCCAAGAATTATTGTTGAATTGTAATTTGTAAGCATAACGAATGAGTATCAGAATGGCATCCGTGTCTGGAGCGTATCTGAACTGTATTTGAAGGCTGCTTTTGAATGAGTACCAGAATGGCGTCCGTATCTGGAGCGTATCTGAATTGTATCTGAAAGTTGAGTCTGAATGAGTATCAGAATGGCATCCATGTCTGGAGCGTATCTAAATTGTATCAAAAGGTTTAATCTGAATGAGTATCAGGATGACATCCATATCTGGAGCGTATCTGAATTGTATCAAAAGGTTTAATCTGAATGAGTATCAGAATGGAGTTCGTATCTGGAGTGTATATAAACTGTATATGAAATCTGAATGAGTATCAGGATGGCATCCGTATCTGGAGCGTATCTGAACTATATCAAAAGGTTTAATCTGAATGAGTATCAGGATGGCATCCATATCTGGAGCGTATCTGAACTATATCAAAAGGTTTAATCTGAATGAGTATCAGAATGGCATCCGTATCTGGAGAGTATATGAACTGTATCTAAAATCTGAATAAGTATCAGGATGGCATCCGTATCTGGAGCGTATCTGAACTGTATCAAAAGGTTGAATCTGAATGAGTATCAGGATGTCATCCGTGTCTGGTGCGTATCTGAACTGTATAAAAGGATTTTGAATATTTGTTAATGGTAGTTGTTAACCTTATCCTGAAAAGGGTAAAATGTTAGCTAAAATACAATGTTCTATGTTGTATGAAATGCATAGTATAATGCATTCGTGTTATCAATGTTTATGACATATGGATGCAATGTATGCGTATGTGAGCTAGTTTGCTGTACTGCTGTCAGATGGGGAAAATAAATCCCTGACTGCTGCTGAGGATGTGGAGTTTTCATGTCTTGAAGTCGAAATGTTGATGAATTTTCGTTTAGATAAATAAACTCTGTTGTAAGGGAAATGCCATGTGTTGCTTAAAAATGTTTGGAGAAATTGGATGATTTTGACCGAGGATTGTTAACTGGAAGCTTTGTTCCGTCGGGGATTAAACGACGTACTGCGGGGATTTCTTATGGAATAGCCTAGAGGCATTTCCCTATCCATTCAACCCATCAGTAATTGCCTTTTTTCATTTTGTTTATTTGTAAACAGTAATTATGTTCAAATGCATATGTTCAATGATGGATCATTGGACGTTTTTGCAAACAAAATACAAGCGTAAAGAAAAAAACAAATAGTTTTTCACTTTCAAAGAGATATCTTTGTATTGATTTTGAGTAAGCATTTTTGTATAAGGAGACAAACATTCTAGTAAGAGAATACCGTCGTAAAAAAATTAAAATTTTGATACAAAGAAAAGATAGCTATGTGTAAAAATTCCATGGGGTTTCCATTCTGCTATAGCCTTCGTATCTCTGAGCATCTCGTCTAATTTTTGCCTTGTCCAAAGATAATCGAATTGATCAGAAATTCTGAGTTTGTCAGTGGAAGCCAAAGGTTGTCCGTAAAGTGATCCAAAGAGACATAGTCATACGTTTTAATTCCCTCTTTTGCCTGGACCTCCCTTTCGGGTTTTCAATCCACCGGGAAACCCTTTTTTGCCCAAGTCGCCCTTTCGGGTTTTTAACTTGCCGGGTGTACAAATTTTTTTATCCCTAATTTTTGCCCAAACCTTTTGGTTTGTCGGGATGCCCTTGTTTTGCTTAGGTATGTCAACCTAGTGGGTCTCTTATGCGTAGTAACTTTTGACTATGTCTGCATTCGCAGGATGCGGCAGATCGTCAACATCTATGGTTGTCAAGATCATTGCTCCACCAGAGAAATTTTTTTTAATTACAAATGGTCCTTCGTAGGTAGGAGTCCATTTTCCCTTGGGATCACCTTGTGGCACTATGATGCGTTTGATCACCAGATCTCCAACTTGATACACTTAGCGTTTGACCTTTTTGTTGAAAGCCTTGATCATCCGTTTTTGATACATTTGACCATGGCAAACAGCAGTAAGTCTCTTCTCATCAATCAAGTTTAGTTGATCAAGTCGAGTCTGAATCCAATCTTCTTCATTCAGCCCTGCATCCTTCATAATCCTCAGAGAGGGGATCTGGACTTCGATAGGCAAGACAGCCTCCATACCATAAACCAGAGAATAGGGTGTTGCCCCGATTGATGTGCGAGCTGTGGTACAATACCCGTGGAGAGAGAATGGTAGCATCTCATGCTAGTCTTTGTATGTGACTTTCATTTTCTGTTAGATCTTTTTAATGTTCTTATTTGCAGCTTTGACAACACCATTCATCTTTGGCCGGTAAGGAAAAGAATTGTGATACTGGATCTTGAATTGCTCGCACAATGCAGTGATCATAGTGTTGTTGAGATTTGTACCATTGTCAGTGATTATCCTCTCTGGGATACCGTACCAGCAAATGAGATTTTTCTTGATGAAACGGGCAATAACATTCTTGGTAACAGAAGCGAAGGAAGCTGCCTCCACCTATTTTTTAAAGTAATCAATGGCCACTAAGATGAAGCGGTGTCCATTGGAGGCCGTCGGCTTGATTTCCCAAATCATATCAATTCTCCATATAACAAAGGGCCAAGGAGCCGTCAAGACATTCAGAGGAACCGAAGGTACGTGCACCTTGTCAGCATAAATATGACATTTATGGCAGGTTCGAGAGTGTTGATAGCAATCTGCTTCCATGGTAGACAAGTAATAACCTGCTCGTAGGATTTTCTTCACCATCGTATGCCTACTAGAGTGGGTGCCAAAAGTTCCTTCATGTAATTAAGCCATGATCCTTTCAGCTTCAACCTTATCTATACACCGAAGTAACACAGAGTCATGATTGCGTTTATACAGGATATTGTTACTAAGGAAGAACTTAGCAGAGAATCTCCTTAAGAACTTCTTATCATTGACTGAAGCTCCTTCTGGATATTCTTAAGTCTCGAGATACCTTTTGACTTCATGAAACCAAGGCCGGTCCACTACTTCTTTAGTATTAATCTCGTGACAGTGCGCTGGTTCATCCATTCGTTCAATGGTGATCAAGGAACCTCCTTATCCCAATTAAGTTTAAACATAGATGACATTGTGGCTAGTGCGTCCGCTAGCTGATTTTCTTCTCGCGGGAAATGCTCGAAGGTAATCTTCTCAAAATGTGGTAGCAATGTAAAAATATGTTCTCTGTAAGGGATAAGGTTTGGATGTTTGGTGTCCCATTCCCCTTTGATCTGGCTGATAACCAAAGCTGACTCTCCGAATACATCCAAGGATTTGATCCCCAAGTCTATGGCAGCTTTAAGACCGAAGATGCACGCTTCGTATTCTGCCATGTTGTTTTGTATAATTAAAGCAAAGTATGGTAGTAAAGGGAGTATGACATTGTGGTACGGTGGGAGAACTGACTTGAAGGTTTTGCGTTTGATCGCAAATGTTGCGGTTAGAAAGAGTCACCACCGACTTTTCTTTTATCCAAAAGGAAAGGTTAAAAAGCACAGGAAAGACCTTTGAGATTGTTTCTTGAGTTCGGGGGATAGATTATGAAAAGGGAAGGTATTAGCACCCTTTTCATCCAAGGTTTTCCATGGGCTCTTAGTTACTTGCTAGATCACTTGATTTTGTTTGAAATTATGCTTTGTGTGGTTTTTTGAAAGTATTTTGTGAAGAGGCCATTGTTTAGGCAATCTTTGTAATGATTCTCGTTCATAAGAATGTATACAAAAATGTTTGTCTTTTTTGAAAATGTTTTCAATGTTTGTAAGATGCTTGGAAATGTGTGTGTTTATTTTGAAAATAACAAGGATATTTGTTTTGAAATGGAGCAACTAACTAAAAGTAATTTGCCTACTCAAATGTCTTTCTTGTTCATTTTCTTTCCCTTTGATATTGTTGCCTTACCATTGATTTAGTAAGCAACCCTATCTTTGGATGTAAACGGGACGGGCGTGAGTCATCGTATAACCATGATTATCAATATTGTAAAGTATCTTAGCATTTTTGATGGACTAAGATAATTTTGTAAGGCAACTTTAGATAGTGTCATCGAAGGACTATGATCTTATATTTGTTTGTTTTACTAAGATACTTCACATACGTAATATGGCCATTTTTGTGTAAGGCAACCAAGTGGAATAACCCTAGGGGGTGCTTGTACGCAAGTGTGTTATTTTCATGCTTGATTTTGTCTTGGATTAGGGTTTTCTATTTGATTGTTTTTATCTTTCCATACAAACTCCTAATTACTAACATGTTATGTAAAAGCGATAAATTGCCTAATTTAAAGATCACTACGCTATTACAACATTTTATGGGAGGGGGTATAGAAATTATGAATTAGGATTACAATAATATAAACCTAATTAATCTATTACAACCAAATCGAATTTATACAAGTATTGGAATAAATAATGTACAAGACAATTTAAATATACAAGGATATATATAAATACAAGAACAAGATTTTTGTTTTGTTTTTTATGTAACAAAAAGTTCTTAATCTAAGCCTAATAAATACACTAAAATTGAACTTAAATTAATTAAGAAAAGTTATTTTTTAGAAAAGTTTTTGATTAACCCTAATTTTAATTTGTTAAAAGAAAATAAATTTCTTTAAGTATTTTTTTGTATTTTTGTCTTGAAAATAAATAACAGTATTTCTAAAGTACTTTGGTCCTTTTATATGTTAAAGTAAATATTTATAAGTGTGAGAAAAAAGAATAAATATTTAACCTAATTCTATTTTAATTTACAAATTTATTTGACAAAAGTAGGTGATATATAACTAAATAAAAAATATTTTTTATGAGAAAAATAAAATAAAATAAACAAAATATAATATTTATCATTTTTATATTTTTTATTATTTTATATTATTAAGAAAAATATTTGATAAAAATAATAATGAAAATAAAAATGGATAATAAAATATATGGGCCAGGGGTGCTATGAGTAAACTAGAGATAGAAATCTAGCAAAAATATAAGGCCCAATTGTCCAAAAAGCCCATGCTATAAACATAAAAAAAAGATGGAAAATGTGGAAAAATGCAAAAGGCAGCGCCAAGGCTCGAACCCGTGACCTTGGGCATTTCTGCGCGCTGCCTTGCCACTGGGGTGGCTGTACATCCGTTAGTTCAAATGAAAACAAAAATACATAACATAAACCACTTCCTTGCCATGTACTTCATCTTCTTCCTCTAGCCAGCCGGACCCCCTGTAACTCTTTCATCTCTCAACAAAAATGGAAAGTGATAACATGAATATTATAGCATTTTATTTCATGATTCTAACCATGTGCATAACTAAAACTATAAGTCCAAGATCAAAGAGAATTTTGTTGGCCCTAATTCTTAACCTAATTTTTTCAGAAACTTCAAACTCAAAATTCTCTCAACTCAGGCGTAATAAATGCAAGCTATGGATATGTACAGCTTCGCAGCAATGATGTCTACATTATATATTCACAAATGGAAATCTAACTATGCCTGTATCAAGAGTTAGAAAAACAGAAAACTCACCTTGAAAATGGAAATCGTGTTTTAGAAATGAGCTTGCTTTAGGATGTTGGGATGATCAGGTTAGCTTCCTTGAACCTCTAGGAAGCTAATGCAATGCTTAGCTCGTCTTGAGGGTGGCTGGAATGATCTGGAGAAGTCCACATGTGTTACTCTATTTTTGAAGTTCAATAATGGGGAAGATGGAGTTACAATGATGTTTCAGGGTGTGGGATGGTTTACTTGTAATCTAAGGAAGCTTAGGGAAGCAAAAGGTCTGAGAACGCACGAGTGGAATTGAAGATTCAGTTCACAAGTCAGAAATGGCAAGTTTGGAGGCTTGGTATGCAATTTCTGGTTCTACGGTATTTCAAGGCTTGGGAATTCATGGTTTTAGTTGCATAATGATGGCTTTATATAGCACAAAAGGTTGGAGGACTTATGCTTGCTCAGAAGTATAAAATCACATGTCTTGCTTCATTTCTTGTTTTTGAAGCAAGGTGAGGAGAAAAGTCCCTAAGTGTTGTATAGGCGTGGTCTGGTTTGATAGAGGCTTCAGGAAAGTTTCTCTTTGTTGTGGCTTTGCTTATATGCAGAGAAAACAAGTGCAAGGCACAAGGAGTGAAAAGTTACAAAAGTTATGCTTTATCAAAATGGAAATGGCACCTTTGTGCCAAAAATGGAAATGTTCATGTACAAAGCATTGAATGCTTGGATTTAGGACATGAGACCTTGTGCAATTCATTAATGGTGGAGTGATAAACGAGTTTGAGTCCTGAAAAGTGAAGATTGTACAACATGCTTGAGGATTTGAATTTTGTTCTTCATGAAATGGCTTGAAATTAAAGTGAGAAATTTCCAAGTTCATCTCTTCGATTCTCCATACTCAAGAATGATCTCAAGGAGTTCTTGGAAGTTTTGGAAAGCTTGCAATGTGATCTATAACTCAACTTTGAATTTCTTTCCAAGATTCCTCTTGGAAATAGGTGTAAAGTTGCCATGAAGTTAGGTCAAAAACCTGCCTAAACTAGGGAAAAAATTCACCAAGTTATTTTAGTTCATGAGCATGTATTCACAAAATTATGTCTTGAGATCCAAGCATCTTTAGGATAAATTGTGTGATTAAAAGTTGTAGATTTCATGGAGATCTACAACTTTCATGTTGGGAACTTTCTTTGAATCATCTTGTATCATGGTGAGAATTTGGCTTAAAGTTGAAAAAAAAATAAGAAATTTTCTATACTTAGAAAAATTTCTAAGTTAAGAATTTTCAAATTTCAAAACAAAATCTTCAATCTTTGATTTCTTGATGAACAAGTTTCATATTTTGACATGTTTTGATGAATTATGGTCTTTGGCATTTGATTTTGACCAAAAAGTCAAAGTTTGACTTTTCAGTATACAATTGACTTTTGATCAGTTGACTGAAAAATTCATCTGCCAATCCAATGGATTTGCAATATTTTATACCATTTAATTAGGTCAAGATGATGCAATTGAACTCTTGAAATCATGCTTCAAACCAATTTATCATTTGCTAGGTCAAAAATCAGAAATTGCCCTTTCTCAGTCAAAACCCTAATTTTGACCATTTTTCCCTTTTGATTATTTGGTCAAATTTCTTGAGGAATTATGGTCCAAACTTGATCAAATGATAAAAATGAGTCTAAAATGTTGATGTGGATCAAAAATCATGAAGTTAGACTGTAGATTGGCCATGGATGACTTTTTCCCCAATACAACTGATTTTTAGGTCAACTGTCCAATTGATTGATCAAAAAGGTGATTCAAAGCTTGAAACTTGGCATGAGTAATCTTGGGGGTCCCTAATTGTCCTTGAAAGTCATATGAAGCATTGATAGTCCAAAAATATTTGTGCAATCTTAAACCCTATCTTTTGGGTCATTAGTGCATGATGAGATGTCTTGAGCTGGTCAAGCCCTAATCCAGTCTTGAGTCCAAAAGATCTTGTGAGAAAAATCTTGATAAATGAGAGGGAAAACTTTGGGGTACAACAGTTTCCCCTGTTCAATCTTCTTAAACCTGAAGAGTTAGATTGGTGAGTTTTGCCATTCGTGACTCGAAGATGGAAGATGATTTGACACTAGAGTGCCCATAAATTTGCACTCGACGATGTGGTCGAGGGAATGGGCTTAAAGATGCCATTTGGAGCGGTGATAGAATCTTGTTGGAGTTGGGCTCGTAGATGCCATCCAGAAGTGATTGTTGAATTGTAATTCGTAAGCTGAATAGAATGGGTATCAGAATGGCATCCGTGTCTGGAGCGTATCTGAACTGTATCTAAAAGTTACATCTGAATGAGTATCAGAATGACACCCGTATCTGGAGCGTATCTGAACTGTATCTGAAGTTGAATCTGAATGACTATCAGAATGGAATCCGTGTCTGGAGTGTATCTGAACTGTATCTAAAAGTTACATCTGAATGAGTATCAAAATGGCGTTTGTGTCTGGAGCGTATCTGAACTGTATCTGAAGTTGAATCTGAATGAGTATCAGAATGACATCCGTGTCTGGAGTGTATCTGAATTGTATCAAGATTGCATATTATTAACGATAGCTGTTAATCTTATCCTGAAAAGGGTAAAATGTTAGCTAAAATACAAAGTTATGTTGTATGAAATGTATGATGCAATGTATTTGCTTTATCAATGTTTATGACATATGGATGCAATGTATGCGTATGTGAGCTGATTTGCTGTCGGATTGAGGAAAATAAATCCCTGAACGCTGCTGAGGATATGTGAGTCTTTATGTCTTGAAGTTGAAGTACTGATGAACTTTTGTTGAGAGAAGTAAGATCTATTGTGAGGGCAATGCCATGTATTGCTTACAAGATCTCCCGAGAAATTTGATGACTCTTACTGGGGATTGAAAACTGGGAACTTTTGTTCCACTGGGGATTTAAATAACGTACCGTAGGGGATTACTTATGGAATAGCCTATAGACATTTTCCTATTCTTTCAACCTATCAGTAATTGTCTTTCTCATTTTGTTTATTTGTAAACAATAATCATGTTCAAATGCATATGTTCAACAATGAATCATTGGACGTTTTTGTAAACAAAACACAAGTGTAAAGAAAAAGACAAATAGTTTTTGCACTTTCAAAGGGGTATTTTGTATTGACTTTGGATAAATATTTTGTACAAAGGGGACAAACATTCCAGTAAGAGAATGCTGTCGTAAAACAAGAAAAATTTGATACAAAGGAACATGGCTATGTGTAATAATCCCATGGGGTTCCCATTCTGCTATAGCCTTCGTATGTCTGAGCATCTTGTCTAATTTTGCCTTGTACGAAGATGATTGAATTGATCAGAACCTATGAGTTTGTCAGTGGAAGCAAAAGGTTGTCTGTAAAGTGATCCGACGGGACAAAGTCATACGCCTTAATTCCCCAACTTTTGCCTGGACCGCCCTTTCGGGTTTTCAGTCCATCGGGAAACCCTTTTTTGCCCAAGTCGCCCTTTCGGGTTTTCAACTTGCCGGGTGTACAAGTTTTTTTGTTTTATCCCTAACTTTTGCCCGAACCTTTTTGGTTCACCGGGATGCCCTTGTTTTGCCCAGGTATGTCAACCTAGCGGGCCTCTTATGCGTAGTATCTTTTGACTACGTCCGTGTTTGCAGGGTGTGGCATGTCGTCACCATCTATGGTGGTCAAGATCATTGCCCCACCAGAGAATATGTTTTTGATTACGAATGGTCCTTCATAGGTAGGAGTCCATTTGCCCCTGGGATCACTTTGTGGCAATATGATGCGTTTGATCACTAGATCCCTAACTTGATACACTTGGCGTCTGACTTTCTTGTTAAAAGCCTTGATCATCTGTTTTTGATACATTTGACCATGGCAAACTGCAACAAGTCTCTTCTCATCAATTAAGTTTAGTTGATCAAGTTGAGTCTGGATCCAATCATCTTCGTTCAAGCCTGAATCTTTCATAATCCTCAGAGAGGGGATCTGAACCTCAATAGGCAAGACAACCTCCATTCCGTAAACCAAAGAATATGGTGTTGCCCCGGTTGATGTGCGAGCTATGGTACGATACCCGTGGAGAGCGAATGGTAGCATCTCATGCCAGTCTTTGTATGTGACTGTCATCTTTTGTATGGCCTTTTTAATGTTTTTATTCGTAGCTTCGACAACACCATTCATCTTTGGACGATAAGGAGAAGAATTGTGATGTTGAATCTTGAATTGCTTGCATAAGGCGGTGATCATAGTGTTATTGAGACTTGTACCATTGTCAGTGATGATCCTTTCCGGGATACCATACCGGCAAATAAGGTTTTTCTTGATGAAGCGAGCAATAACATTCTTGGTAACGGAAGCGAAGGAAGCTGCCTCCACCCATTTTGTAAAATAGTCAATGGCCACTAGGATGAAGCGATGTCCATTGGAGGTTGTCGGCTTAATTTCCCCAATCATATCAATTCCCCACATAGAAAAGGGCCAAGGATCCGTCAAGACATTCAGAGGAACCGGAGGTACATGCACCTTGTCAGCATAAATTTGACACTTATGGCAGGTTCGAGAGTGTTGATAGCAATCTGCTTCCATGGTAGACCAATAATAGCCTGCTCGTAGGATTTTCTTCGCCATCGTATGCCCACTGGAATGGGTGCCAAAAGTACCTTCATGTAATTCAGCCATGATCTTTTCAACTTCAACCTTATCTACGCACCGAAGCAATACGGAGTCATGATTGCGTTTGTACAGGATGCCATTACTCATGAATAATTTAGCAGAGAATCTCCTTAAGAACTTCTTGTCGTTGATTGAAGCTCCTTCCGGGTATTCTTGAGCCTCGAGATACCTCTTGACTTCGTGAAACCAAGGTTGTTCCACTACTTCTTCAGTATTAATCTCGTGACAGTGTGCTGGTTCATCCATTCGTTCAATGGTGTTCTGGGGAGCCTCGTTATCCCAATTAAGCTTAAACATAGATGACATTGTGGCTAGAGCGTCTGCTAGCTGATTTTCTTCTCGCGGGAAATGCTCGAAGGTAATCTTCTCAAAATGTGGTAGTAATGTCAAAACATGTTCTTTGTAAGGGATAAGGTTTGCGTGATTGGTGTCCCATTCCCCTTTGATCTGATTGATGACCAAAGCTGAATCTCCAAACATATCTAAAGATTTGATTCCCAAGTCTATGGCAGCTCTGAGACCGAAGATGCACGGTTCGTATTCCGCCATGTTGTTTGTACAATTGAAGCAAAGTCTGGAAGTAAAAGGAGTATGACACCCTTCTGGAGATATGAGTACAACGCTGATACCATTGCCGAGTTCATTAGAGGCTCCATCAAAGAACAGGGTCCATCGGGATCCTATTTCATGTCTGTCGTATGGCCTGACTTCTTCACAGTTGTCTAACGTCATGATGTCTTCATCTGGGAAATCAAACTTCATGGACTGGTAGTATTCTACGGCTTGGTGAGTGACGTGATCGGCTAATACACTACCCTTTATAGCTTTCTGGGTAGTATACTGTATATCATACTCTGTCAGGATCATCTGCCATCTTGTTATTCTCCCAGAAAGAGCAGGCTTCTCGAAGATGTTCTTTTTTCGGATCCATCTTAGATATCAACAAGGTAGTATGAGTAAACATATACTGTCTTAGCCGGCGAGCAGCCCATGCCAGAGCGCAGCAAGTTTTCTCGAGCAGTGAATATTTGGTTTCACAGTCGGTAAACTTTTTGCTCAGGTAGTAGATAGCGTTCTCTTTTCGGTCAGAATCGTCATGCTACCCATATACACACCCCATTGAATTCTCTAAAACAGTCAGATACATAATCAATGGTCTTCCCTCGACTGGTGGCATTAACACATGAGGTTCTTGTAAGTACTCTTTTATTTTATCAAAAGCAACTTGGCATTCATAATTCCATTTGACTACTTGATCTTTCTTCAATAATTTGAAGATTGGCTCACAAGTAGTTGTCAGGTGAGAAATGAATCTGGCGATATAATTCAAATGTCCCAAGAATCCTCTTACTTCCTTCTCAGTACGAGGAGCAGGCATCTCTTGTATTGCTTTAACTTTGGAAGGATCGACCTCAATACCTTTGTTGCTGACAATAAAACCTACGAGCTTACCAGACCGTACCCCAAATGTGCACTTGTTTAGATTCAACCTTAGCTTGTACTTATTCAGTCTCTCAAATAGTTTTTGTAAGTGATCAAGGTGCTCTTCTTCTGTTTGCGATCTGGCTATCATATCATCCACATAGACTTCTATTTCATGATGTATCATGTCGTGAAATAAAGCTACCATGGCGCACTGATAGGTTTCCCCACATTCTTCAGTCCGAATGGCATCACCTTGTAGCAGAATATGCCCCACTATGTGACAAATGTTGTTTTCTCCATGTCCTCAGGTGCCATTTTGATTTGGTTGTAACCTGAGAATCCGTCCATGAAGGAAAACACTTTGTGTTGTGCCGTATTATCAACTAGGATATCAATGTGGGGGAGTGGAAATTCATCCTTGGGGCTTTCCCTATTCAAATCTCGATAATCCACACACATTCGTACTTTGCCGTCCTTTTTGGGCACGAGAACTACATTGGCAACCCATTAGGGGTAAAAGGTGACAACCAAGAATCTAGTGTTAAATTGCTTCATGACCTCTGCTTTAATCTTTTCTGACATATCCGGCCTCATTCGACGTACATTTTGCTTTACTGGCGGACAATCTTCTCTTGTAGGCCGTCGATGTACCACTATATCTTCATCAAGTCCTGGCATGTCTTCATATGACCAGGAAAAGACTTCGATATAATCGTGCAATTACTGAATCAAACACTTCTTGACACTGGGTTCTAGATTGGCGCCCACTTTGGCTTCTTTTCTGTCTTCTTCAGTACCTAGGTTGATTGTATCCACGGGTTCCTCATGAGGCTGAATGGTTCTTTCTTCTTGTTGTAGCAGTCTTGCCAGTTCCCCTGGTACTTCATAATCTTCCTCACCTTCATCTTCGGCTTGGTAGATTAGACTCTCAGAGTTACGAAAGGCCATAGCAGTATCGTTACCCTTGGGATCCAGAATGGATGGATACCTGCATTGTGAGTGTGGGTGTGTGTAAGGGTATAGCTATCTTTGAAAGAAAATAAAATGTAAAAGAAAAACAATGAACACAAAAGTTTGAATGCGAAAACGTCCATGATTCATTGATGTCACATGAAGATGAAATAAAAACCCTTACAAATGGACCATTGTGCCTCGGGT
Organism: Vicia faba; assembly: GCA_948472305.1. NCBI lineage: Eukaryota > Viridiplantae > Streptophyta > Magnoliopsida > Fabales > Fabaceae > Vicia > Vicia faba. Next base: position 244,270 of record CATIWC010002534.1, on the reverse strand, counting down.
AAGACACAAGGTTTTAAGAGTGCAAATTGTTTTGAATATTACAGATCCAACAAAAATGTAAAGATAAATTACTGAGGGATGAAAGTGATTGAGATGAAGTCTCTAGCCTCCCAATTGCTGAGCCCTCCATTGACGGTCGGAAAGATCCAATCTTCCAGGTTGCAATAATCTTCACCATCTTCTACCGCGTTGACCTCACGATTGTTAATCTTCAAGGGTGGCCCTCCAGCACGGGCACAGTGTACAGTCTTCTGAGCAGTTGAAGTGAAACCTAGGACGAACTTGTCATACTTATACGGGATATCCGAAAGTTGCCCCCAGATGGTGCATCCACCTTCCTCTACTATTGCTTTGGCATCCTTCATAGATGACATCCAGAGTGGAGGCCTTGTAATCTTGTGAATCTGGGACACAGTCTTGGTCACTGCCACCTCTCGGGGGACCTCTTCGAAGTGTTGAAAAGGAGTTTCAATGAATTCGTCGTCCAATTCCACATATCTGAAGGAATTGAGATGGATGATCATGTATTCTTCCTCTCCGTGGACAATGATAATCTTTCCTTGGACCGAATACTTCAACATATGGTGCAGTGTAGAGGTAACAGCGCCAACATTATAGATCCATGGCCGGCCTAGCAAGCAGGAGTAAGAGGGGCGGATATCCATTACATAAAAGGTTGAATTGAAAGTTTGAGTTCCAACCTTTATGGGGATATCCACTTCTCCGTGCACCATCCTCTTCGAACCGTCAAAAGCCCTTACCACTATGTTGCTTGGCTTCAAAGTCAACCCTTCACAGTCAAGCCTGTCGAGAGCTTTTTTGGGTAATACATTCAGGGATGAGCCAATATCCACCAAAACATGGGCCAGAGTTGTGCCCCTGCATTCCACTGAGACATGTAATGCCTCATTGTGCTTTCTTCCCCTTGGTGTTAGATCAGCATCTGAGAAGCCTAGGCTGTTATCCGCAAGTAGGCTAGCCACGCAGTCTTGGAATTGATCATCAGACGTCTCTTGAGGCACATGGGCTGTTTTTAGAAACTTCACCAAGGCTTTTGCGTGTGCCTCAGAACACAGTAGTAATGCCAGCATGGAGATTTTGGAGGGAGTCTGCCCCAATTGTTCAACTACATCGTAGTCGCTCCTCTTTATAATTTTTAGGATCTCCTCCATTTCTTTCTTGGATGTCTCGGGGATAGTCATTGATTAAGCTTTCGTCCGGACAGGCTCCACTTGAATACTCTTTCCTCGAGTTTCAACAACAGGAGTGTTGACAGGAATGACAACATGGGTTGTAACGACTTAGTCAATAGGAGCATTTGCAGAGATGATTAAGGGTACGGAAGTAACCTTTGGAAAAACCGCGGGTCCAGAAACTGCCTTTGGGGGGGGGCAATTTCTGGAGAAAAGATCCTACTGCTTCGGGTAATTTTACTAGTTCCGGCAATATTGCTGATGTCAGAATCTTCTTCTTCGGAGTTTATCTCTTCGGTGGCCGTCCAGTCTTGTTTGATGCCATGGTAGTAAATGTCCCCTCCGTAATTCCACGACACAGTTTTGTCTGATACATATGGGACTGGCCCAGGCATTGTGATTATTAGAGGAGTTACTTTCGGAACCGATGTAATTCTAACGGGTTTTTTGATGGAGACCCTGGAAGAATTGGCAGAGATGGTAGTGATTGAAACATCTTCAACAGGAACAAGTGAAACAGGAGTACTTTCAAACAAAATCTCTTTGTTATCTATCAAGCGTTGAATGTCTGTTTTCAACAAAGGGCAATCAGCTGGTGAGGATAAGCAGAGATGGCAGTCTTCATTACAGCCTGGGAACACATTGACTTTCAACAAGTTTATCTTAATGGTTGGAAGTGGAGTCACGAGTTCATCAACTGTGGTAACAAACAAATCTTCTTCAATAGCATTGGTATTGTAACCATGTCTGGGCATAGGAGAAGAAATGACATTTAGCTTCTCGGGCGCATCAAACTCAATTTCTTTTGCTTCAATGAGGTCTTATATTTTGGTTTTCAAGGCCCAACAATTATTAGTATCGTGACCAGGACTTTCAGAGTGATATGCGCAACGGGCATTGGTGTGATAATGCGGGGATGTTGTATTGGGGTTTTTCGGAGCTTCTTTCAAGGTTGCCAAATTGGATCTCAGAAGATGCGATAATACTTGAGACAGAGTCATGTTGATTCTGGTGAATTGCTTGACTGGCCTTTCCACCCTTGGTTGATTACTTCTTTGTGGATCAGACGTAGGCTTTGTAATCATAACAGCCCCCACCATTGGTCAGCGTTCGGCTCTCTCTTGGTTTCTTTGCGGATATACATCAGCTATATCTTTCTTCCCGATAAAAGGCTTCCTTACAACTGTAGAAGAAGATGAATCCTTCTGAACCTTTCCACTTTTTATGCCAGCTTCCACCCTCTCTCCGGTTAGTATTAATTCAGTAAAGCCTGTAGATGAACTTCCGATTAAATGGTTGAAGAAGGGTCCAGATAAGGTTCCTAAGAACATGTCCACCAATTCCCTTTCAGACAGAGGGGGTTTAACTCTTCCAGCCAGATCTCTCCATTTTTGTGCGTAATCCTTGAAACCCTCATTGGAAGCCATGGCCATATTCTGGAGTTGAGTACGGGTAGGCGCCAAATCGGTATTGTATTGATATTGCTTGTAGAAAGCTGCGACAAGATCTTCCCAATTGTGGATGTTGGCTCTTTCTAGTTGGTAAAACCAGTCGAGTTGTGTTCTGGATAAACTGTCTTGGAAAAAATGCACCCATATGTCTTTATCAGTGGTGTGGGGTTGAATTTTTATCACATATGATCGGAGATGCATTTTTGGGCATGACACTCCATCATATTTTGCAAACATAAGCACTTTGAATTTCGGAGGAATCACAATCCCCGACACTAGTCCAAATTCCTCAAAGTCTAAGCCTGGCACTTTTTGTATTTCCATCGCGCTTAAATGCTCTTCGAGATGTTTGTACTTATCATCAACTGGAGGATATTGTTCCTCAGAGTAGTCTTTCTCTTCTTCGTTCTCTTCTTCTGATTCTGACGGAATAACTGTTTCCTAGCCTTTCCCTTCTCCTTCATCGGATGTTGTTGCAAAATTCAAAGTTCTTCTTGTCTGTCCCTGAAATCTTCTCCCCGTGTTTAAGACTCCGGTCACCTTCTTTGTTTTATTTTTCCTCTCTTCAGCTAGTAGAGTCTTCAATTCTTCTTGCCCCTTGGCCAGGGTCATGAGCAACTGTTGAAACTACGTGTTCTGAGTTTAGAGATCATTCACTATTTGCTCGATATCCATCTTACTGAAATAAACAGTAGAGAGATGAGGAGACATGTTGCAAAAAGACATGTTTATGATATGATGAATGATATGTGCACATGTAATTTTTTCAAGGATTTTGAAGATTCAAGTTCGTTTTAGACAAAAAGAAACACACGTTATATTAATAAGATAAAGTTTGAGTACATCAATGCCCCTTGGACAAAATAATACAAAACTCTAAGATAAAAAAGTAGTGTGCATCCTCTTTAGTGAGATGTAGGCATTTAGAGTCTGCTCCTCGTGAAGTAGCCTAGTGAGTTCCAAAACCTTCTTCTCTCTTGCATAGAATTGGGCTTCGAAAGTATCTCGCTCTCATTTGAGTTGTATCCAATCCCTTTGTAGGTCTTCAAGAGATGTGGGCATGTCAGGATGTAGGATAGTGTATGGAACATCTCCCTCCTTGACAGGCTCAATGATTACCGGGAGAATGGAGGGGTAAGGAATCATCAGACATTGAGCACGGGTTCGTACCCATTTGAGGTAAGTCTTAAGAGGGATGGAATTCTTGTTCCCCAAAGTCTTGCTATCCACCTTGTTTAGCATCATCAAATCTCAGATAAATCTATGGCAAAGACCTTGATCGTTGTTGTCGTAGTCGAATACCAAACCTTGAATCAGCATTTCGTACGGGTCATCCCTTCGGGCGTAACCAAACTGTCTTAAAGCTAAACAAGGTTTGTAGGTGATGCCTCCCCTAATTCCAAATAGAGGGACATTAGGGAATTCTCCATAATGGTCAACAATGATAGCATTCTCTTTGGATCGGGAGCACCAATGAATGTCTGAATGCTTGAGCGTCATTAACATTTGTGACCACCTTGAACCTTGCTCATTCTTTAAGACTGATTGGGGAAGATGAGAAATAAACCATCTTGCCAAGAGAGGAGTGCAGCACATAAGGACACCTCTTTTCCTCATTGTGCGCGTGTGAAAAGAGTGTAGGATATCCCCTAGCAATGTAGGCACTGGGTTGCGAGACATGAAGATTTTGACGGTGTTCACATCTATGATTTGGTCGGGATTGGGAAACAAGACCACCCCATAGATAAGAAGAGCCACAATTTTCTCAAAGGCTTGCAAGTCTAAGGAATTCCAATAGCTTTGGGCTTTCTTAAACAGGAACTTTGCTAAGAAGCCTTTGACACCACTCCTAGTTTCTCAATGAGTTGTGACATCAGATGAGTGAAAGTGTAGAGCTTGAGCAATCTCTTCTGGCTTTGGGTCTCTTTCCGTACCGTTGAAAGGTAGTTGATTGAGAATGGGAATCCTCAAGAGTTGGGAGAATTCTTCCAAAGTAGGCACAAGTTGATAGTCGGGAAATGTGAAGAAATGGTGCAAAGGATCAAAGAACTGAAAGAGCACCTTCATCATATCCTCATCAGTGTTGGAGGTGACCAAGTTAAGTAGACGACCATGTCTTTCGGTGAATGGAGAGTTCTCAAGAATCCTTGAAGCTAGCTCCTTAATTTGTGGAGAAATTCTTACAAGGTTGACTTGAATAGTTTTCCAGCGAAGTAAATCCATATCCTACAAAACAAGAACAAAGATGAATCTCAAAATCCTTGAAATGGTTAGTGGATGCATATGATGTTCATGATGTCCATGATTTTATGTACAAGTATGTATATACAAGCAAATCAAACAAGTTCTTAGTTTAGGCTTGCATGGATTTTTATAGGTAAGTACCCTCTTGAAGTTTAGTTGGCTTAAACCTGTCCTAGTAATAGTAGCCGGGTTCTAAGGAGCTCAATATCACTGGATTATTTCCTTGGTTATTGTTTCATCTCAAGCCTCTTTAATGGCGACCAAAATATCCCAAGAAGCCAAACTTTAATGAGTGTAGTATCGAGTATCTACCAACTCCGGACTGCACCAAAGCCGGTCATCTCACTACATCCTAAAGGTCAAGTTGGTCAAGTAAAGGTTCTAGAAGTTCATTAGTGCTTCATGACATCACTCAGCGGCCCCGTATTCTCTTTGATTAACTCAAAGGCTACCGATATCCACAAATATGTCACACTAACATAGCTATTGCTTAGACCATGTCGGTATACCCCACACAGTTTCCACAACGTATTGTTATTTACCTATAATGTATCCCAAATCCGGGTAGAGGATTCAAACCCAAACAAAGAACCATAATGTAAATCATACAAATCAAACAATGTAAGCAATAAAATGTGATCTAATCCTTAAGTTAACCCCACTTTTATAATTATTCCCAGCAGAGTCGCCAGTTCCGTGGTACGGTGGGAGAACTGACTTGAAGGTTTTGCGTTTGATCGCAAATGTTGCGGTTAGCAAGAGTCACCACCAAATTTTCTTTTATCCAAAAGGAAAGGTGAAGAAGCACAGGAAAGACCTTTGAGATTATTTCTTGAGTTCGGGGGGTAGATTATGAAAAGGGAAGGTATTAGCACCCTTTTCATCGATGGTTTTCCACGGGCTCTTAGTTACTTGCTAGATCACTTGCTTTTGTTTGAAATTGTGCTTTGTATGGTTTTTTGAAAGTATTTTGTAAGGAGGCCATTGTTTAGGCAATATCTGTAATGATTATCGTTCGTAAGAATGTATACAAAAATGTTTGTCTTTTTAGAAAATGTTTTCAATGTTTGTAAGATGTTTGGAAATGTGTGAGTTTGTTTTGAAAACAACAAGGATATTTGTTTTGAAATGGAGCAAGTAACTAAAAGTAATTTGCCTACTCAAATGTATTTCTTGTTCATTTTCTTTCCCTTTGATATTGTTGTCTTACCATTGATTTGGTAAGCAACCCTATCTTTGGATGTAAACAGGATGGGCGTGAGTCATCGTATAACCATGATTAGAAATGTTGTAAAGTATCTTAGCATTTTTGAGGGACTAAGATCATTTTGTAAGGCAACTTTAGGTAGCGTCATCGAGGGACTATGATCTTATATTTTTTTGTTTTGCTAAGATACTTCACATGCGTAATATGGCCATTTTTGTGTAAGGAAACCAAGTGGAGTAACCCTAGGAGGTGCTTGTGTGCAAGTGTGTTATTTTCATGCTTAATTTTGTCTTGGATTAGGGTTTTCTATTTGATTGTTTTTATCTTGCCATACAAACCCCTAATTACTAACATGTTATATAAAAGCGATAAATTGCGTAATTTAAAGATCACTACGCTATTACAACATTTTATGGGAGGGGGGTATACAAATTATGAATGGGGATTACAATAATATAAACCTAATTAATCTATTACAAACAAATCAAATTTATACAAGTATTGTAATAAATAATGTACAAGACAATTTAAATATGCAAGGATATATATAAATACAAGAACAAGATTTTTGTTTTGTTTTTTATGTAACGAAAAGTTCTTAATCTAAGCCTGATAAATACACTAAAATTGAACTTAAATTAATTAAGAAAGAAAAGTTATTTTTTAGAAAAGATATTGATTAACCCTAATTTTAATTTGTCAAAAGAAAATAAATTTCTTTAAGTATTTTTTTGTATTTTTGTCTTGAAAATAAATAATAGTATTTATAAAGTATTTTGGTCCTTTTATATGTTAAAGTAAATATTTATAAGTGTGAGAAAAAAATATTTAACCTAATTCTGTTTTAATTTACAAATTTATTTGACAAAAGTACGTAATATATAACTAAATAAAAAATATTTTTTATGAGAAAAATAAAATAAACAAAATATAATATTTATTATTTTTATATTTTTTATGATTTTATATTATTAAGAAAAATATTTGATAAAAATAATAATGAAAATAAATATGGATAATAAAATTATGGGTCAGGGGTGCCATGAGTAAACTGGAGGCAGGAAGCTAGCAAAAATATAAGGCCCAATTGTCCAAAAAGCCCATGATGTAAACATAAAAAAAAGATGGAAAATGTGGAAAAATGCAAAAGGCAGCGCCAAGGCTCGAACCCGTGACCTTGGGCATTTCTGCGTGCTGCCTTGCCACTGGGGTGGTTGTACATCCGTTAGTTCAAATGAAAACAAAAATACATAACATAAATCACTTCCTTGCCCTGTACTTCATCTTCTTCCTCTAGCCAGCCGGACCCCCTGTAACTCTTTCATCTCTCAACAAAAATGGAAAGTGATAACATGAACATTATAGCATTTTATTTCACGATTCTAACCATGTGCATAACTAAAACTATAAGTCCAAGATCAAAGAGAATTTTGTTGGCCCTAATTCTTAACCTAATTTTTTCAGAAACTTCAAACTCAAAATTCTCTCAACTCAGGCCAAATAAATTCAAGCCATGGATATGTACAACTTCGTAGCAATGATGTCTACATTGTATATTCACAAATGGAAAGCTAATTATGCCTGTATCAAGAGTTAGAAAAACAGAAAACTCACCTTGAAAATGGAAATCGTGTTTTAGAAATGAGCTTGCTTTAGGATGCTGGGATGATCAGGTTAGCTTCCTTGAACCTCTAGGAAGCTAATGCAATGCTTAGCTCGTCTTGAGGGTGGCTGGAATGATCTGGAGAAGTCCACCTGTGTTACTCTGTTTTTGAAGTTCCATAATGGGGAAGATGAAGTTACAGTGATGTTTCAGGGTGTGGGATGGTTTACTTGTAAGGTAAGGAAGCTTAGGGAAGCAAAAGTCCTGGAAACGCACGAGTGGAATGGAAGATTCAGTTCACAAGCCAGAAATGGCAAGTTTTGAGGCTTGGTATGCAATTTCTGGTTCTAGGATGTTTCAAGGCTTGGTCATTCGTGGTTTTAGTTGCATAATGATGGCTTTATATAGAGCAAAAGGTTGGAGGACTTATGCTTGCTCAGAAGTACAGGATCACATGTCTTGCTTCATTTCTTGTTTTTGAAGCAAGGTGAGGAGACAAGTCCCTAAGTGCTGTACAGGTGTGCCCTGGTTTGGTAGAGGCTTCAGGCAAGTTTCTCTTTGTTGTGGCTTTGCTTATCTGCAGAGAAAACAAGTTCAAGGCTCAAGGAGTGAAAAGTTACAAAAGTTATGCTTTATCAAAATGGAAATCACACCTTTGTGCCAAAAATGGAAAAGTTCATGTACAAAGCATTGAATGCTTGGCTTTAGGGCATGAAACCTTGTGCAATTCATTAATGGTGGAGTCACAAACGAGTTTGAGGCCTGAAAAGTGAAGATTGTACAGCATGCTTGAGGATTTGAATTTTGTTCTTCATGAAATGGCTTGAAATCAAAGTGAGAAATTTCCAACTTCATCTCTTTGATTCTCCCTACTCAAGAATGATCTCAAGGAGTTCTTGGAAATTTTGGAAAGCTTGCAATATTCTCTATAACTCATATTTGAATTGCTTTCAAATATTCTTCTTGGAACTAGGTGAAAAGTTGCCATGAAGTTAGGTCAAAAACCTGCCTAAACTAGGACAAAATTTCACTAAGTTATTTTAGTTCATGAGCATGTATTCACAAAATCATATCTTGAGATCCAAGCATCTTTAGGAGAAATTGTGTGAATAAAAGTTGAAGATTTCATGGAGATCTACAACTTTCATGTTGGGAACTTTCTTTGAATCATCTTGTATCATGGTGAGAATTTGGCTTAAAGTTGAGAAAAAATAAGAAATTTTCTATACTTAGAAAAATTTCTAAGTTAAGAATTTTCAAATTTCAAAACAAAATCTTCAATATTTGATTTATTGATAAATAAGTTTCACATTTTGACATGTTTTGATGAATTATGGTCTTTGGCATTTGATTTTGACCAAAAAGTCAAAGTTTGACTTTTCAGTATACAGTTGACTTTTGATCAGTTGACTGAAAAATTCATCTGCCAATCCAATGGATTTGCAATGTTTTGAACCATGTCATTAGGTCAAGATGATGCAATTGAACTATTGAAATCATGATTCAAACCAATTGATCATTTGCTAGGTCAAAAATAAGAAATTTCCCTTTCTCAGTCAAAACCCTAATTGTGACCATTTTGCCCTTTTGATGATTTGGTCAAATTTCTTGAGGAATTATGGTCCAAACTTGATAAAATGATACATATGAGTCTAAAATGTTGATGTGGATAAAAAATAATGAAGTTTGACTATAGATTGGCCATGGTTGACTTTTTCCCCAATACAACTGATTTGTAGGTCAACTGTCCAATTGACTGATAAAAAATGTGATTCAAAGGTTGAAACTTGGCATGAGTAATCTTGGGGGTCCCTAATTGTCCTTTAAAGTCATATGAAGCATTGATAGTCCAAAAATATTTGTGGAATCTCAAACCCTAATTTTGGGTCATTAGTGCATGATGAGATGTCTTGAGCTGGTCAAGCCCTAATCCAGTCTTGAGTCCAAAAGATCTTGTGAGAAAAATCTTGATAAATGAGAGGGAAAATTTTGGGGTATAAAAGACACCTTTCTAGAGATATGAGTACAACACCAATACCATTGTCCAGTGCATTGGATGCTCCATCAAAGAACAGGGTCCATCAGGCTCCTTGTTCAAGTCCGTCATATGGCCTGAACTCTTCACAGTTGTCTAATGTCATGATGTCTTCATCCATAAATTCGAATTTCATGGACTGGTAGTCTTCTACAGCTTGGTGAGCAAGGTTATCGACTAATACACTGCCCTTTATTGCTTTCTGGGTAGTATATTGTATGTCATATTCCGTCAGAATCATCTGCCACCTTGCTATTCTCCCAAAAAGAGCAGGCTTCTCGAATATGTATTTTATCGGATCCATTTTAGATATCAACAAGGTAGTATGAGTGAGCATATATTGTCTTAGCCGGCGAGAAGCCCATGCCAGAGCGCAACAAGTTTTCTCGAGCAGTGAATATCTGGTTTCACAGTCGGTAAACTTTTTGCTCAGGTAGTAAATAGCATGCTCTTTTTGGCCAGACTCGTCATGCCGGCCAAATACACACCCCATTGAGTTTTCTAAAACAGTCAGATACATGATCAACGGTCTTCCCTCGACCGGTGGCATCAACACAGGAGGCTCTTGTAAGTATTCTTTGATTTTGTCAAAAGCAATTTGGCACTCGTCATTCCATTTGACTACCTGATCTTTCTTCAACAATTTGAAGTTTGATTCACAAGTAGCTATCAGGTGAGAGATGAATCTGGCAATATAGTTCAAACGTCCCAAGAATCCTCTGACTTCCTTCTCAGTACGAGGAGCAGGCATCTCTTGTATTGCTTTAACTTTGGCATGATCAACCTCGATACCTTTGTTGCTGATGACAAAGCCTAGGAGTTTACCAGACCGTACCCCAAATGTGCATTTGTTTGGATTCAACCTTAACTTGTACTTCTTCAGTCTCTCAAACAGTTTTTGAAAGTGATCAAGATGATCTTCTTCTGTTTGAGATCTGGCTATCATATCGTCCACATAGACCTCTATTTTGTGATGTATCATGTCGTGAAATAGAGCTACCATGGCATGCTGATAGGTTTCCCCAACGTTCTTTAGTCCGAATGGCATCACCTTATAGCAGAAAGTGCCCCACTGCGTGACAAATGTTGTTTTCTCCATGTCCTCAGGTGCCATTTTGATTTGGTTGTAACCTGAGAATCCGTCCATGAAGGAAAAAACTATGTGTTGTGCCGTATTGTCAACTAGGATATCAATGCGGGGGAGTGGAAAATCATCCTTGGGGATTGCCCTATTCAAATCTCTGTAGTCCACACACATTCGCACCTTGCCATCATTTTTGGCACTAGAACAACATTGGTAACCCATTGGGGATAAGAGGTGACAGCCAAGAATCCAGCATTGAATTGCTTCATGACCTCTGCTTTAATCTTTTCTGACATTTCAGCCTCATTCGACGAACCTTTTGCTTTACTAGAAGACAATCCTCTTTTGTAGGAAGACGATGTACCACAATATCTACATCAAGTCCTGGCATGTCTTGATATGACCAGGAAAAGACTTCAACATAATCGTGTAACAATTGAACCAGACGCTCCTTGATTCTGGGTTCCAGATTGGCACCCACTTTGACCTCTTTTTTTTCTTCTTTGATACCCAGGTTGATTGTATCCACAGGTTCCTCGTGAGGTTGAATGGTTCTCTTTTCTTGTTGTAGTAGTATGGCAAGTTCCCCTGGTACTTCACAATCTTCCTCACATTCGTCTCCGGCTTGGTAGATTAGATTCTCAGAGTCACAAAAGGCCATAGCAGTATCGTTACCCATGGGATCCCGAATGGATGTATACCTGCATTGTGAGTGTGGGTGTGTGTAAGGGTATAGCTATCTTTGAGAGAAAATAAAAGTGTAAAAGAAAAACAATGACCACAAAAGTTTGTATGCGAAAATGTCCATGATTCATTGATGTCATATGAAAATGAGATAATAACCCTTACAAATGGACCATCGTGCCTCGGGTAAGACACGAGGTTTTAAGAGTGTGAATTGTTTCAATCTTACAGATCCAACAAAACGTAAATATAAATTACTGTGGGATAAAGGTAATCGAGACAAAGTCTCTAGCCTCCCAGTTGTTGAGCCCTCCATTGACAGTTTGGAATATCCAGTCCTCCAAGTCACAACTATCTTCATCGTCTTCTACGGCGTTGACCTCGCGGTTGCTGATCTTCAGGGGTGGTCCTCCGGCACGAGCGTGGCATACAACCTTTTGAGCACTTGAAGTGAAACCTAGGCCAAACTTGTCAGACTTATATGGGATATCTGGGAGTTGTCCCTAAATAGTGCACCGTCCTTCTTCTACCACTGCTTTGGCATCCTTCAGAGATGACATCCAGAGTGGAGGCCTTGTAATCTTGGGAACCTGAGACACAGCCTTGGTTACTGCCACATCTTGGGGGACCTCTTCAAAGTGTTGAAATGGAGTTTCAATGAATTCACCATCTAATTCCACATATCTGAAGGAATTGAGATGGATGATCATGTATTCTTCCTCTCCATGAACGGTGATAATCTTCCCTTGAACTGGATACTTCAAAATTTGGTGCAACGTAGAAGTAACAGCGCCAACATTGTGGATCCATGGTCGGCCTAGCAAGCAGGAGTATGAAGGGCGGATGTCCATTACATAAAAAGTTGAATTGAAAGTTTGGGTTCCAACCTTTATGGGGATATCCACTTCCCCGTGCACCATCCTTTTCGAACCGTCAAAAGCCCTTACTATTGTGTTGCTTGGCTTTAATGTCAGTCCCTCGCAGTCAAGTCTATCAAGAGCTTTTTGGGTAATACATTCAGAGATGAGCCAGTGTCCACCAAAATATGAGCCAGAGTTGTGCCCCTACATTCTACTGAGACATGTAATGCCTCATTATGTTTCCTTCCCCTTGGCGTCAGATCAACATTTGAAAAACCTAAACCATTGTTCGCAGTTAGACTGGCTACACAGTCTTGAAACTGATTGGCAGATGTCTCTTGAGGTACATGGGCGGTTTTTAAGAACTTCACCAAGGCTTTTGCATGTGCCTCAAAACATAGTAGTAATGCCAACATGGAGATTTTAGAGGGAGTTTTCCTCAGTTGTTCAACTACATCGTAGTCGCTTCTCTTTATAATTTTTAGGATTTCCTCCATTTCTTTCTTGAAGGTCTCAGGGATAGTCAATGACTGAGCCTTCATCCGGACAGGCTCAACCAGAATACTTTTTCCTCGAGTCTCGATTAACTCGGCATCAGGAGTGCCAGTAGGAATGGTTACAGGGCTTGTAACGACTTTGTCAATTGGAGTATTGTTGGAGATAATTGTAGGACCGGGAACAACTTTTGGGGGAGCAACATCAGGAATGATTACGGGTCCAGAAACTGCTTTTGGGGGAGCAATTTCTGGAGAAAAGATCCTACCACTTCGGGTAATTTTTCTAGTTCCTGCAATATTACTGATGTCGGAGTTGACTTTCTCGGAGCTTGAATCGTCGGCGGCTGGCCAGTCCTGCTTGATACCATGGTAATAGACATCCCCTCCATAATTCCATGGTACGGTTTTGTCTGACGCATATGGGACTGGTCCAAGCATTGTGATTATTAAAGGAGTTGCTTTCGGAACTGATGTTATTCTAACGGGTCTTTTGGTGGAGACCCTGGAAGAATTGGTGGAAATGGTAATGATAGAAACATCTTCAAAAGGAACAGGTGTAAGAAAAGTCTTCTCGAATAAAATTTATTTGTTATCTATTAGGCACTGAACGCCTTCTTTCAACAAAGGACAACTGGTTGGTAAGGATAAACAGAAATGGCAAACTTCATCACAGCCCGGGAACACACCAACATTCAACAAATTCATTTTAATAGTCAGAAGTGGGGTCATGAGTTCATCAATTGAAGTAACAAACAATACTTCTTCAATGGCATTGGTATTGTGACCATGTCTGGGCATAGGGGCAGAAATGACATTTGGCTTTTCAGGTGCATCGAACTCAATTTCTTTTGCTTCAATGAGGTCTTGTATTTTGTTCTTTAGAGCCCAACAATTATTAGTATCATGACCAGGACTTTCAGAGTGATACGCGCAACGGGCATTGGGATGATAGTGAGGAGATATTGTATTGGGGTTTTTCGGAGCTTCTTTCAAGGTCACCAAATTGGATCTTAGTAGATGCGGCAATACTTGAGACGAGGTCATGTTGATTCTGGTGAACTGCGTGACTGGCTTTTCCATCCTTGGTTGATTATTCCTTTGCTGATCAGACGCACGCTTAGGAATCATAATATCCCCTACCATTGGTCGGCGATCGGCCCTATCTTGGTTTCTTTGCGGATATACAACAGCCACCTCTTTCTTTCCGATGAAAGGCTTCCTTACAGCTATAGAAGAAGATGAATATTTCTGAATCTTTCCACTCTTTATACTGGCTTCTACCCTTTCTCCGGTCAATATTAGTTCAGTAAAGCCTACAAATGAACTTCCAATTAAATTATCGAAGAAGGGACCATACAAGGTGCCCAAGAAAATGTCTACCAATTCTCTCTCAGATAGAGGGGGTTGAACTCTTCCAGCCAAGTCTCTCCATTTTTGCGCATAATCCTTGAAACCCTCATTGGAAGCCATGTCCATACTCTGGAGTTGAGTACGGGTAGGCGCAACATCAACATTATATTGGTATTGCTTGTAGAAAGCTGCGGCAAGATCTTCCCAATTATGGACGTCGACTCTTTCTAGTTGATAAAACCAGTCAAGTTGAGTTCCAGACAGACTGTCTTGGAAGAAGTGCACCCATAAGTCTTTATCAGTGGTATGGGGTTGAATTTTCCTCACATATGACCGGAGATACATTTTAGGCCATGAAACTCCGTCACATTTGGCGAACATAGGTGCTTTAAATTTCGGAGGAATCACAATCCCCGACACCAGACCCAATTCCTCAAAGTCCAAGCCAGTCACCTTTTGGATTTCCATCGCACTCAAATTCTCTTCGAGATGTCTATACTTGTCATCAGCTGGAGGGTATTGTTCTTTAGAGTAGTCTTCTTCTTCCTCTTCCTCCTCTGATTCAGACGGGACGACTGTTTCCTTACCTTTCCCCTCCTGATTGTCTTTTTCTCCGAATGTTGTTGCAAAGTTTAAGGTCCTTCTTGTCTGCCCATGAAATCTTCTTCCCATGTTTAGGACTCCGGTTACCTTCTTTGTCTTCTTTTTCACCTCTTCAGCCAGCAAAGTCTTCAATTCTTCTTGTCCCTTGGCTAGGGTCAAGAGCAACTGCTGAAACTGTGTATTCTGAGCTTGGAGGTCTTTCACTGTTTACTCGAGATCCATCTTACTAAAATAAACAGTAGAGAGATGAGGAGACTTGTTGCAAAAGACCTGCTTATATTTATGATGAATGGTATATGCATATGTAATGATTTCAAGGATTTCAAAGATTCAAATTTGTTTTAGACAAAAAAGGAAACACACTTTATATTAATAAATTTAAGCTTGAGTACATCAATGCCCCTTGGGCAAAATAATACAAAAACTCTAAGATAGAAAAGTAGTACGCATCCTCTTTGGTGCAATGTAGGCATTGAGAGTTTGCTCCTCGTGAAGTAGCCTAGTGAGTTCCAATCCCTTTATAGGTCTTCAAGAGATGTGGGCATGCCAGGGTGTAGGATAGTGTATGGAACATCTCCTTCCATGATAGGCTCAATGATTACTGGGAGAATAGAGGGGTAAGGCATCATAAGACTCTGAGCGTGAGTTCGTACCCATTTGAGGTAAGGCTCAAGAGGGATGGAATTCTTGTGCCCCAAAGTCTTGCTATCCACCTTGCTCAACATCCTCCAAGCTCGAATAAATCTCTGGCAAAGACCTTGATCGTCTTTGTCGTAGTCAAATACCAAACCTTGAATCAACATGTCATGCGGGCCATCCCTTCGGGCATAACCAAACTGTCTTAAGGCTAAGCAAGGGTTGTAGGTGATTCCTCCCCTAATGCCAAGTAAAGGGACATTAGGAAATTCTCCATAACGGTCGACAATGATAACATTCTCTTTGGATTGGGAGAACCAATGAATGTCTGAATGTTTGAGTGTCATTAACCTTTGTGACCACCTTGAACCTTGCTCATTCTTTAATACAGATTGGGGAAGATGAGAAATAAACTATCTTGCCAAGAGAGGAGTGAAACACATAAGAACACCTCTTTTCCTCATTGTGCGTGTGTGAAAAGAGTGTAGGATATCTCCTAGCAATGTAGGCACTGGGTTGCGAGGTATGAAAATTTTGACGGTGTTGACATCTATGAGTTAGTCAGGATTTGGAAACAAAACCATCGCATAGATGAGGAGAGCCACAATTTCCTCAAAGGCTTGCAAGTCCAAGGAATTCCAACAACATTGGGCTTTCTCAAATAGGATCTTTGCTAAGAAACCTTTGACACCACTCCTTGTTTCCCAATGAGTTGTGATATCAGATGAGTGCAAGTGTAGAACTTGAGCAATATCTTCTGGCTTTAGGTCTCTTTCTGTACCGTTGAAAGGTAGTTGATTGATAATGGGAATCCTCAAGAGTTGGAAGAATTCTTCCAAAGTTGGCACAAGTTGGTTATCAGGAAATGTGAAGCAATGGTGTAAAGGATCAAAGAACTAAAAAAGCACCTTCATCATGTCCTCATCTGTGTTGGAGGTGACCAAGTTGAGGAGGCGACCATGTCTCGCGGTGAATGGAGAGTTTTCAGGAATCCTTGAAGCTAGCTCCTTAAGTTGTTGAGGGATCCTTACAAGGTTGACTTGAATAGTTTTCCTGCGAAGTGAATCCATACCCTCCAAAACAAGAACAAAGGTGAATCCAAAACTCCTTGAAATGGTTAGTGGATGTATATGATGTTCATGATGTTCATGATGTTACGTACAAGTATGCATATACAAACAAAGCAAACAAGTCCTTAGGTTTAGGCTTGCATGGAGTTTTATAGGTAAGTACCCTCTTGAAGTTTAGTTGGCTTAAACCTGTCCTAGTAATAGTAACCAGGTTCTAAGGAGCTCAATATCACTGAAGTTATTTTTTCAGCACAAGCCTCTTTAATGGCGACCGAAATATCCCAAGAAACCAAACCTCAATGAGTGTAGTATTGAGTATCTACCAACTTCGGGCTGCACCAAAGCCGGTCATCTCACTATATCCTACAGGCCAAGTTGGTCAAGTAAAGGTTCTAAAAGTTCATTAGTGCTTCATGACATCACTCAGCGGTCCCGTATTCTCTTTGATTAACTCAAAGGCTACCGGTACCCACAAATATGTCGCACTAACGTAGCTATTGCTTAGACCATATCGGTATACCCCGCACAGTTTCCACAACGTATTGCTACTTACCTATAATGTATCCCAAATCCGGGTAGAGGATTCAAACCCAAATAAAGAACCATAATGTAAAGCATACAAGTCAAATAACGTAAGCAAATAAATATGATATATCCCTAAGGTAACCCCACTTTTAGAATTATCCCTAACAGAGTTGCCAGTTCTGTGATATGGTGGGAGAACTGACTTGAGGGTTTTGCGTTTGATCGCAAATGTTGCAGTTAGCAAGAGTCGCCACCGAATTTTCTTTTATCCAAAAGGAAAGGTGAAAAAGCACAGGAAAGACCTTTGAGATTGTTTCTTGGGTTCGGGGGGTAGATTATAAAAAGGGAAGGTATTAGCACCCTTTTTCTCCATGGTTTTCCATGGGATCTTAGTTACTTGCTAGATCACTTGCTTTTTGTTTGAAATTGTTCTTTGTGTGGTTTTTGAAAGTATTTTGTAAAGAGGCCATTGTTTAGGAAATCTTTGTAATGATTCTCGTTCGTAAGAATGTATACAAAGATGTTTGATCTTTTGAAAATATTTTCAATTTTGTAAGATGTTTGAAAGTGTATGTGTTTGTTTTTGAAAATAGCAAGGATGTTTTGTTTGAAATTGAGCAAGTAATTAGGAGCAATCTACCTATCAAATGTCTTTCTTGTTCATTTTCTTTTCCTTTGACATTGTTGTCTTACCATTGATTTGGTAAGCAACCATATCTTTGGATGTAAATGGGACGGACGTGGGTCATCGTATAACCATGATTAGCAATATTGCAAGGTATCTTAGCATTCTTTTTGAGGGAATAAGATCATTTGTAAGGCAAATCTAGATAGCGTCATCGAGGGACTATGATCTTATATTTGCTTGTTTTTTGCTAAGATACCTTACATGCGTAATATGACCATTTTGTAAGGCAACAGAGTGGATTTTACCCTAGGGGTGCTTGTGTGCAAGTGTGTCATTTTCATGCTTATTTTTGTCTTGGATTAGGGTTTTCTATTTGATTGATTTTATTCTTTCCATACAAACCCTAATTACTAGCATATTATGTAAAAGCGATAAATTGTGAAATTTAAAGTCACTACGCTATTACAACATCTGTGGGAGGGGGGTATACAATTTATGAATGGGGATTGCAATAATATAAACCTAATTAATCTATTACAACCAAATTAAATATTGTACAAATAATTGGAGGAATTTATAAAGTACAAATGCAAATTGAAAGAAAAGATTTTTGTGTTTGGTTTTTTAAGGAAAAGGATTTTGATTTTAACCTAATTAAATAAAGAAAATAATTGGTCAAGTTTAAATTCATTAAGAAAAAGATTCTTGAATAAAACCCTAATTCTACTTAATTGATTAAAAGAAATGAAGTTTATAAGAAAAGTATTTTTTTATATTTTGTCTTTTTTGAAAAAATAAATTATAGTGTTGTAAAATATTCTTTAGTCTTTTGGTGTTAAAAATATATTTTAATTAGTATAAAATAAATAATATTTTAGTTTTAATTAAATTTACAAGATAATTAGTGAGAATAAATAAAGTGTGGTCAAAATAAAATATATTTTTGTGAAAAAATAAATAAACTAAGTTAAAATATAACTCTACTATTTTTTGTATTCTTATGATTTTTAATATTAAGAAAAATATATTTAAGAAAATAAAATGAAAATAAAATGAAAAATAAAATAATAATGGGCCAGGGGTGCAAATATAAAACAGGGAGGAAATGTTAGAAAAAAAACATTAGGCCCATGAAGTGGAGGCCCGGCGTTGCAAGAGACAAAAAGTGTAGGAAAAAATGTGAGAAAATGCAAAAGGCAGCGCGCTGAGGCTCGAACCCATGACCTCTACCAATAACGCGCGTTGCCTTACCACTGGGGTGGTTGTACATCCGTTAACATAAGTGAAATAATAAATACATAACATAAGTCAAGTCCTGGAAATAACTTCATTTTCAACCTCCATCCATGGTTCCTGTAACTTGCTCATTTCTAAATGAAAATGGAAAATGTAAACATGAAAGTTGGGGTGTTTCTTCCCACGAATTCAACCATATAACTTATGTAAGCTAAAAGTCAAAGATAAACTCTAATTTTTCTGGCCCTAAATTGAAACCTAATTTTCTCAGAAATTTCAAATCCAAAATTCTCTATACACAGTCAATATAAATGGGAACTATGAACATGGTCAGCTTTAGAGCAAAGATATCTACATTTTGTCTTCACAAATCAGGATCAAATGATGCTTGTATGAAGAGATAGAAGTTTGAGTTTTTACCTCTTGCAGCTGGAGTCGTGAATGGAGTTTGAGAAACTTTTGAGATGTCCTAAGGATCTATTTAGCTTTCCTGGACTTCCTTGAGTGTATTCCAACTCTTACTTTGCCTTGAAAGTCCCTGAATATCTCTACTCAAGTCAACCTGCAATCTTGATATTTGAAAATGGTGGATAGTGATGGAGGAGTTACAGTCTTGAAACAGTGGCCTGGGTTGCTTTGGTATGATGTATAGAAGGTATTTGAGTGATTAGTTTTCAAAACGCACGAGTGGAAATGAAGATCATGAGTTTTGGTTCAGAACTGTATGCTAATGGTGCTCTTGAACAAGTTTTTGGTTTTTGAGTGTTTGAGGTAGTTTCAGGGAAATAGCCTTCGTGTCTCAACTTGCAAATAGTATGTATACGTATAAGCAAGATTTTTTAAGGCTTGTCACAACTCAGAATTTGAAACTCACATGTTTTGGCTTGGTTACTTGTTTTTGAAGCAAAGTTAGCAAGCATTGTTTCAATGTGAAGTACAAGGCTTGTAGGGTGGCTGAAACCTTTAAGAAAACTTGTTCTGATTGTGTAGAGTGTGCTTATGCAGAAAGAACAAATGCAAGGCTCAATGCAAGTTGACTTTCCATAAAGCTTGCTTTTCTAAAATGGCAATGTTGCCTTTCTTCCCAAAATGGAATTATACTTGTACAATGCATTGAATGCTTGGATTAAAGCTTCCAACATATATGAAAACATTTAATTATGGAGTGAAAGTCAAGTTAGAAGCCTGCAAAGTGAGATTTGTACAGCATGCTTGAAGATTGGACCAAGTGTTCTTCACAAAATGGCTTGTAATCCATGTGACAAAACACCAACTTCATCTCTTCGATTCTCCCTACTCAAGAATGATCTCAAGGAGTTCTTGGATATTTTGTAAAGCTTGAAATGTTCTATACAAATCATATTTGAATTGCTTTAGAAGATTCCCCTTGGAACTATGTGAAAAAGTGTCATGAAGTTAGGTAAAAAACTGCCTAACTAGGGCAAAATTTCACTAAGTCTTTTTTTAGTTCATGAGCATGTATTCACAAAATTATAACTTGAGACCCAAGCACTTTTAGGAGAATTTGTGTGATGCAAAGTTGTAGATTTCATGGAGATCTACAACTTTCATTTTGGAAGTTTCCTTTGAATCATCTTTCATCATAATGAAAAAATTTCTCAAAGTTATGAAAAAATAAGAAATTTTCAACACTTAGAAAAATTTCTAAGTTTAGAAATTTTGACTTTTCAAAATGAAATCTTGATTTCTTGATTTCTTGATGAATAAGTTTCATATTTTGACTTTTTTTGATGGATTATGATCTTTGGTACTTGAATTTGACCAAAAAGTCAAAGTTTGACTTTTCAGTATACAGTTGACTTTTGATTAATTGACTGCAAAATTCATCTGTTAATCCAATGGTCTTGCAATGTTTTGAATCATATCATTAGGTCAAAATGATTCAATTGGACTCTTGAGATCATGCCTTTAACCAATTGATCATTTTCTAGGTAAAAAAAATCAAAAATTGCCTTTTCCCAGTCAAAACCCTAATTCTAACCATTTTGCCCTTCTGGAGATTTGATCAAATTTCTTGAGGAATTATGGTCCAAACTTGATCAAATGATACATATGGGTTTAAAATGTTTATGCGGATAACAAATTATGAAGTTTTACTTTAAATTGGCCATGGTTGACTTTTTCCCCAATACAGTTGATTTTTAGGTCAACTGTTCAATTGACTGATCAAAAGTGTGATCCAAGACTTGAAACTTTACATGAGTGATCTTAGGAGTCCATAATGATCCATGAAATCCATATGAAGAATTGATAGTCCAAAAAGGCTTGTGCAAACTCAAACCCTAATTTTGGTCATCGGTGCACGAGGAGGTGTCTTGAGCTAATCAAACCCTAGTGCAGTCTTGAGTCCAGGAAATCTTGTGAGCAAAATTCTTGATAAGTGAGAAGGAAAATTTTGGGGTACAACAGAGCGACTTGGGAAAAATTGGGTATGGTGGTGGGCTGAAAACCCGAAAGGGAGGTCTAGGAAAAAGTTAAGGATTGAAAGCATATGACTATGTCCCGTGGATTCACCACAGTCAACTTTATCACCAAGGTCCGAGTTCAAATGGTCC
The DNA here is from genome assembly GCA_948472305.1 of Vicia faba. Classification (NCBI taxonomy): domain Eukaryota; kingdom Viridiplantae; phylum Streptophyta; class Magnoliopsida; order Fabales; family Fabaceae; genus Vicia; species Vicia faba. The sequence goes on along the minus strand of CATIWC010002534.1, from coordinate 222,788 downwards.
AAGATCAATCCAATCAATTTTTGTCAACGGAAAGGGGCATTTGAAGACATTGGGGCAATAGTAGAGTTGGAAGGAAATGAGATCATTTCATATGGCTATTTGTTTTTGTTTTCAATTTTGTTTTCCTTTCGATGATTTCCTCTTACTAGGATCTCCGTCTCTTTGTACAAAAACTCCTATTCATGGGAAAAATATCAATACAAATATACTTTGAAGTGCAAACTTGTCCAATGACTAAAATTGAATGAACATATGCATATGAACATAATTAAAACTGTTTGGCATATATGACATAAGCAGTAACAAGCATCTCTTTAATGTATATGGAATATCCCCACAGAAGTTATTTCATTAACATCGTCTCTAGTAAAGTTACCCATAAAGTTTCTTTGCATATGATAATCTCTAACTAGAGTCTCAATCTTTTGGTAACTCTTTCCCCATCTAAGTTGAATCTTACCAATAGAAGCCTTGTGGACCTCTCCCTCAAAGAACTCGCCTCGTCAGCAGTTCATAAAGTATTCATCAACAGGGTTTATTTCCCCAATAGGGTTTGTTTCCCCAACAAACAAAGAGTAGTATAACTCCTTAGCCAAGTACAAAATTCCCCAGCTTGGTCTACCTTCTCCAGTTAAGCCTGTTATTCCCCAGCTGAATATACCTCCCCAAGTTGAGTCTGTCCTCCCCGACTAAGTCTACATTCTCCAGCTTAGGTTTGCCTTTCAGACTATTGCAAATCTTAGGGCCATAACCCCTAATCCCCAGTAAATTCATCAATAAAACATTTACTGTCTCCAAAAGATACTATGAAGCCTGGACCCGACCAGATATTAGCAATTTTCAAGTTACTATAAAGCCTGGACCCGACCAGATAATAGTCAACTTCTCAAGTCACTATAGAGCCTGGATCTGACCAGATAATAGTGTAATCTTTAGAATACTATGAAACCTGGACCCGGCCAGATAATAGTTTAACTCTTCAAAATATAGAAGAACCTGGACTCAACCAGACCAAGGTTTAATTTCTTTTCCCCAGTAAAGTTTGCCTCTACCACAACAAGTTGTTGTGAAGCCTGGATCCGACCAGATAACAATTACTCTCAAAAATTCGTTGTGAAACCTGGAACCCGACCAGATAACAACTAAATCCCCAAGCAGTTTATTGTGAAACCTGGATCCAACCAGATAACAATTAACCTCATCAATCTCAGAAATATGCAAAGCCTGGACCCGACCAGACGTCAGTTTTCAAGCAAGTTATTGTGAAACCTGGAGCCCGACCAGATAACAATTAACTACGATCCCCAGAGAGACACTGTGAAGCATTGACTTGACCAGATAATAGTACAACTTTCCAAAAAAAACATGAAACCTGGACTCGACCAGATAGTAGTTACCACTTCAAGTTACTGCAAAGCTTAGACCCGACCAGATAACAGTTAACTTCCTTATCCCCAACAAGTTGTTGTGAAGCCTGGATCCGACTAGATAACTATTCAATTTCAAGAAATTTTCTACAAAGCCTAGAATCTAACCAGATAATCATTAATTCATTTCTTCCACAGTAAGTTACCGTGAAGCCTGGATCCGACCAGATAGCAGTTGACTTCCTCATCCTCATCAATTTGTGAAGCCTGGATCCGACCAGAAAACAACTGACATTCAAGAGATATTCCCCAGCGGAAGCATCCTTTCAACAAAGTTTGGAGATGTGTATACTCTTCATCCCCAACGGCAATCCGGGAGTCAACTTCCCAAAACTCCTCAGCAGCAGTCAGGGATTTATTTTCCCAAACAAAAACATACATCTCACACTCATACATCATAGCATGTACATGCAAAATGCATTTAGCATAATACCATATCTGGTGAACATCATGCATACATCTGCATTTTACTAACTATTTTTCTCACAGGTAAAACATCAAGTTTTAGTATAAATTAACAAGAGATTTGTGCTGATGCTTCTTCCAGTGTTTACCAACATTCCTCCAAATGGCATCTATAATCCCATTCACAATCCATCTTCGAGTGCAAATTTCTGGGCACTCTAGTGTTCAATCATCTTTCACATTCAAGTCACGAATGGAGTATCTGCCAATCTAACTCTCCAGGTTTAAGAAGATTGAACAGGGGAAGCTGTTGTACCCAAATATTTTCCCTCTCATTTATCAAGTAATCTCTCATAAGATCTCCTTTCTTTCAAGACTGCACTAGGGTTGATCAGCTCAAGACATCTCCTCAAGCACTGATGACTGAAAATTAGGGTTTGAGATTTCACAAGGATAAATGGACTTTTAATGCCCCATATGAATTCCATGGATCATTTTGGACTTTCAATATTTCTCATGACAAGTTTCAAGTCTTGGATCACATTTTTGCTCGGTCAATTGATCAGTTGACCTAAAAATTAGCTGTATTGGGGAAAAAGTCAATTGTGGTCAATTTACAGTCAAACTTCATAATTGTTTATCCATATCAACATTATGAACTCATATATGTCATTTGATCAAGTTTGGACCATAATTCCTCAAGAAATTTGATCAAATCATCAAAAGGCAAAATGGTCAAAATTAGCGTTTTTACTGAGGAAGTGCAATTTCTGATTTTTGACCTAGCAAATGATTAATTGGTTTGAGACATGATCTCAAGGGTTCAAAAAATCATTTTGAACTAATGGCATGACTCAAAACTCCCCTCAAGTTCAATTGATTGACAAATGAATTTTCAGTCAACTGATCAAAAGTCAATTGTACACTGAAAAGTCAAACTTTGACTTTTTGGTCAAAATCAAGTATCAAAGATCACAATTCATAAAAACATGTCAAAATATGAAACTTGTTCATCAAGAAATCAAAAGTCAAGATTTCATTTTGAAAAGTCAAAATTTCTAAACTTAGAAATTTCATATTTTTTTACAACTTTGAGCCAATTTTTCACCATGATGCAAGATGATTCAAAGGAAACTTTCAACATGAAATTTGTATATCTAAATGATATCTAAAACATTCTAGAACACAACTTCTCCTAGAAATGCATGGATTTCAAGTTATGATTTTGTGAATACATGTTCATGAAACTTGTAAACTTAGTGAAATTTTGCCCTAGTTTAGGCAGGATTTTGACCTAACTTCATGGAAATTTTTCACATAGCTCCAAGAGTAATTTTCAAAAATGACCAACATAGAGGTTGTAGAGGATGTTACAAGCTTTCCCAAATGTCCAAGAACTCATTGAGATCATGTTTGAGCAAAGAGAATTGATATAAGAAGTTGGACATTCATTCTTGAATTATAGGTCATTTCCATGATAAACAAGAATTCAAATCCAAGCCTAGGCTGCATAATCTTTGCTTTGCAGGCCTCAAACTTGTTTGTCACTCCATAATTAAAGATTTACACAGCTGTTAGTCTTTGATCCATTATCCAAGCTGCATTTCCATTTATGGCACCAAGTTATCATTCCATTCTTGTAAGAGGCTTTAATCACAAAGTCAATGCATAGAGCTTTGCACTTGTTCCTTTTGATCACAAGCAATGTCAAAGGCAAAATAAACATGTCTAGAGCCCCCCATAAACTCAGGCCATGCTTGTACTATGCCTTGAAACCATGTTTTCACTTTTCTTCAAAATCAAGTAACATAGCCATAACTCTATATCTTGTATTTCTGACCACCTCAAGTGCACTAACCTTTTCCATATAATTATACAAGTTGTTTGCAAGCTAACACACGAATACAAAAGCTCTCAAACTCCCCCAAACTCAGAACTGCATCACAAACCACCATTGTTACACATTCTGACCAAGAACTTCAAACTTCCATTTCCCTCGTGCGTTTCTTGGCATTTTAGTTTCAAAAGCTTCCTCACATCAAATACAAATCATCCTTGTCCCTGTTTGCAGACTGTAACATCATCTTCATCAACTTCCAAGTTCAAAAAAATAGCATTGCAGTTGGACTTCTCCAGACCATTCCAGCCACTCTCAGTTCAAGCCAGCCATTGTATTAGCTTCCTAGAGGTTCAAGGAAGCTAACCTAATCATCACCATCACTTGAAACAAGCTCAAATGCATTTCACGATTTCCAATTTTGAGGTATTTTTCTTGAAATTCTATCTCATTATTTAGGCATTGTTAGGCTTGCATTTATGAAGATAAAATGTATACATTATTGCTCTGAAACTATACATGCCCATAGATTTCATTTATGTTGCTTGAGTAGGGAGAATTTTGAGTTTGAACCTCTAAAAATATTTAGGTCATAATTTGGTACTGTTAGAAATTCATGCTCATCTTTGAGAATTAGATTAAGTTATTTACATATTCAGAATCGTGAGATGATTTCTAACAAGTTTGATGTTGGAAGCATTAAGAATGGATGATAATTGAATAAGTTACAGATTCTTTGGCTGGAGGTTGAAGATGCAGTGCAGTCAGGGCAAGACTTGTATCATATATTTATTGTTTTGTTTATATCAATGGATGTATCACCACCCCAGTGGTTAAAGCGCGCGGCTGTCACCCTTAGGACCTGGCTTCGAGCCCCAACGTCCGTTTTGCTTTTTTTTCTTCTATATTTTTTTTTTCTCTTTTTTTGTTTAAACAGCGCCTGGGCCCCAAACATTGGGCTTTTGTTTTTTTTTGCCAGATTCTAACCCCTCTGACTATGTTTACACCCTTGCCCTTTTATTTCTATTACTTCATTTTTCTTATTCTTTATTTTATTTTTATTTTTCATATTACTTTTATTATTTTCATTATTTTCATTATTATTATCATTATCATTTTTATTAGTAAAAATCCAAAAATATATTTTATTTATTTATTTACATATTTGAAAACGTTCATTAATATTTTATTTTTCTTCATAAAACAAAAGACCAAAATATTTTATTTTAACAAATTAATTCCTTTTTTTAACAATAATTAATGTTTAGACTTAGGTTAATTATTACATTATTTTCTTGTAAATTAAAATTAATTTAGAACTTAGGTTTCTTTTTAATTAATCAATTCTCATGTTAATTTCATTATTTAAAACTTTTTCATAAAAAGCCCTAAAAAACCCTTTTGAATTAATTTCTTTTCTTAATTAGTTTAAGTTAATTTTTTTGGTCTATTTTTCATCAAATATTTTTCTAATTAGGTCAAGATTAAAACCTTTCATGAAAATCCAAACAAAAATCATTTCTTTTTCCATTTTGCATTCTTGCATTTTATCTTCAATTTTGTACAATATTCAATATGGTTGTAATATTTAAATATGTTTAATTTTCTTGCAAAAATCCCCATTTGTAAATTTTTATACCCCTCCCCTAATGATGTAATAACTTAGTATTTTTACTTTCCGCAATTTATCGTTTTATATAAATGCTAGTAAATTAGGGTTTGTATGGATATACGATGACCCATGCCCGTCCCTTTACATCCAAAGATAAGGCTTCTTACCAAATCTATGATAAGATAGCAATATCAAAGGAAAGGAAGAAATGAACTAAGACTTTTGAGTAGGTAGATTGTTCCTAGTTGCTCGCTCAATTTCAAATCAAACACTCTTGCTTATTTTCCAAACAAACACCAACACTTTAAAAACACTTTCAAAACACTTTCAAAACACTTTCCAAACTTGAAACATTTTCAAAAGATCAACACTTTGTTTACGTTCTTACGAACGAGAACTATTACAAAGTTTGCCTAAATGATGGCACCTTTCAAAAACCACACAAAGCACATTTTCAAACAAAAGCAAGTGATCTAGAAAGCAACTAAGAGCCCATAGGTAACTATGGATGAAAAGGGTGCTAACACCTTCCCTTTTCATAATCTACCCCCCGAACTCAAGAAATAATCTCAAAGGTCTTTCCTGTTCTTTTCAGCCTTTCTTTTTAGATAAAAGAAAAGTCGGCAGCGACTCTTGTTAACCACAATATTTGCAATAAAAAGTAAAACAACCAAGTCAGTTCTTCCACCGTATCATGGGGTCATACAAGAAAAGTATGCCCTGAACACCTAAAACATCATGAAGGTAAGGATAATGGCAACACAACCATTGTTCAAGATGATTTTGAATCATCTGATGTTCTTGTGGTTTCAAGCAGCAACTCAAGAAAAGAATGGATTATGGATTCAGGTTGTACTTGGCACATGAATCTAAACAAATACTTGTTCGAGGAACTGTGTGATTAAGATGGTGGATCTGTATTGCTGGGAAATAATAAAGCTTGCAAGATTGTAAGTGTTGGATCTGTGAGATTCAAACTCCATAATGAGTCAATAAGGTTATTGACTGAAGTCAGGTATGTACTTGATTTGAAGAGAAATTTGATTTCTCTTGGTGAATTTGACAGGAAATGATAGGTTTTCCAAGGAGAGAAAAGTATCCTAAGAGTCATGAAGGGGCCGAAGGAAGTCTTGAGAGGTGTGAAGAAGCAAGGCTTGTATACCCTTGAGGTTGAAGTTGTAAGTGGTTCTGCAGATGTTGCATCCTCGAAACCTTTGTCGAAGAAAGAAATTTGGCACATGAGATTGGGCCATGTCAGTGAAAGGGGTCTAGTCGAATTGGGGAAACAAAATCACCTTGGTGGAGACAAATTCAAAAAGCTGAATTTTTGTGAACCCTGTGTACTTGGAAAATCTTGCAGAGTGAAGTTCAATAAAGGAAAATAAAGAACACATGGATCTCTTGATTACATTTATTTTGATCTTTGGGGGCCTGCAAGGTGTCCATCACATTCAGGAGCAAGGTATTTTCTATCCATAGTAGATGATTATTCCAGAAAGTTGTGGGTATTCATCCAGAAGATTAAGGATGAAACTTTTGAGAATCTTAAAAGTTGGAAGACTTTGGTAAAAAATCAGACATGCGGAAAGGTCCAGAGGTTGAGAATCGACAATGGCCTTGAATTTCGTAATGAGGCGTTCAACACTTTTTGTGCAGCCTCTGGTATTGCAAGGCACATAACTTTGCAGGCTCCCCAACAAGATGGTCTGGCTGAGATATTTAATTGAACCATTTAGAAAGATTTAGACGCATGTTGACTAGTATTGGGTTATAGAAAGTGTTTTAGGCTAAGTTTGTTTCAACAACAACATATCTGATAAACAAATGTTTTTCGACTATGTTAGATATAAACACCTGAAGAAGTTTGGTCGGGACATCCACCAGATCTCAAAAAACTTAGAGTATTTATCTACGTAGCCTATGCTCACATTAGGCAAGACAAGGTCAAACCTAGATCTCAGAGATACATGCTCAAGGGATACCCTGAAGGGGTCAAAGCTTATAGGCTATGGTGTCTAGAGCCAGGTCACATGAGGTGTATCACCAATCGAGATATATTTTTCAATGAAGTTGAGATGGATTTCAATAAAACTGATAACGTTGGTCGATGTGCAGAAATATCTGAAGAAGATCTAGAACAAGAAGAGAATCCTATTGATGTGGAGCATGTCGATGCTGAATTGCGTACCCTAGAACAAGTCGAAGAAGAAGCACAAGATGCTGAAGATACTGAGAAAGTTGAGGAAACTATCGATGACTACCTATTGGCAATAGATAGGCCAAGAATAGTTTCCAATCCACCTCAGAGACTTAGGTATGTAGATCTTATAGCTTATGCCTTAATCTCTGCAAGCGAGGTTCTAGATGAAGAGCATAAAGACTATAAGGAAGTTATGAGGAGTCGAAATAAGACCAAGAGGTTAAAGGCCATGGATGACGAGATGAAATCTCTTCATGATAACCACACTTAGGAACTAATCAAGAAACCCGTTGAAGCTAGGTTAGTCAGTTGTAAGTCGATTTTCAAAGTTAAGGAAGAAATCAAAGGAGTTACATCGAAGAGATACAAGGAAAGATTTATCGCAAGGGGGTTCACTCAAAAAGAAGGTGTTGACTTCAATGATGTGTTTTCTCATGTTGTGAAGCACATGTCCATTTGAATGTTGCTTGCCATGGTGTCATAGTTTGACTTAGAACTAGAACAAATTGATGTGAAAACTGCTTTCTTGTATGGAGATCTAGATGAAACAATCTTGATGAAGCAACCTGAAGGGTATGCAAAAAGGGAAAGGAAGATTATGCGTGCAAATTGAATATATCTTTGTATGGACTTAAATAATATCCTCGACAGTGGAATAGGAGATTCGACAAGTTCATGGCACACATAGGTTTCATTAGAAGTTAGTTCGACCATTGTGTTTACTTCGGATTTTGACCTAAAAATTCATTTGTTATTTTGTTGCTTTATGTAGATGATATTCTCATAGCAAGCAACAATGTCAAGGATGTAATAAAGGTGAAGGCTGATTTAATAAGGAGTTCGGCGTGAAGGATCTGGGAGCTACGTTCATGATTCTTGCGATTGACATCTGAAGAGATAGAAGGCAGTCAAAATTACGCTTATCGCAAGAGGCATACCTATGAAAGATTCTCGACAAGTTTGGTATGTCGAATTCAAAGCCTGTTGTGACTATGAAAAATCCTTAATTCAAGCTGAGTATAGATCAATGTCCCAATACTAAGGTTAGAAGAGCTTATATGAATAACATCACATATGCTAACATAGTAGGTTCTTTGATGTAAGTTATGGTCTGTACTAGACCTGACATAACATATGCAGTAAGTCTTATAAGCAGGTACATGGTGAATCTTGGAAAGGATCATTGGAAAGCATTGAAGTGGATTCTAAGGTACATAAATGGGTCTCTGAATTTATGGTGGATCATGTGGTAAAGATAGTAAACCAGTGAACAAAGAATATGTTGACTCTCATTATGCAGGTTGTATGGATTCTAGAAAATATATTTCTAGATATGTGTTCACTAAGTTTGGGACAACAATCAGCTAGAAAGTGACACTTAAGAAGGTTGTTGCTTTACCAACCACTGAAGCAGAATATATTGCCTTCACTGAAGTTGTGAAAGAGGCATTGTGGCTTGAAGGTTTTGCTAAGGAGCTGAAACTTCAAGTTCGAGTTATCACTATTAAATGTGATAGTCAAAGTGCAATACACACGTCAAAGAATTTATCCTATCATGAGCGAACCAAACACATTGATGTAAGGTTGCATTTTGTCAGAAGGGTAATTGAGCATGGAGAAGTCAAAGTGCTGAAGGTTTCGATAAATCACAATGTTACTGATATGACCAAGACATTGCCAAGTTGCAAGTTTTTCCACCATATATAGTGGGTAAAGCTGCATAAAGAAAATTAGTTTGTTTTCTTGATGTTGTAGAGTTTGTTCCAAGGTGGAGATTTATGGAAACTATTGGATCGAAACTCTAGTGTCGACATGTCGACATAAAATTTTTATTGGTTCGACAAGGTTCAAGCATGTTGTCGAAGTCTGCTCACATGATGTAGTCAAAATTCAATGTTTATTAGCATGTCAAATTGGGTTTGTTTGTTATGCCCAATTGTTTAAGTTATCTTGTTCCTTAAGTTAGCTTGTAATGATTTTGTGTGTAAAAGTCTATTAGTTTAGTGTGTTAATTTTATTATAAATAACATAATAGTCTCTCATCATTGCATATTGCAAATCCAAATTTAGGGTGAGAGAGATTATTTGCTATTATGTAACACTTGTATCTTGTTTTGAAGAGAAAGTAAAGAATAGTAGTTACTTGTGTTCTTCTTGTTTTTCTAATTCCTATCTTGTGGGTTTCTCGCCGTCAAGTAAAATTTTTATACTTTGTTCTTGGTATCATTTCTCAAAAAAGTTTTTTTAATGTTTTTTTATGTGTTATTGATAAATGTTGTTGTTGTTGATTAATGTTCTCAGAACAAGAACAAAATATTTCCAAGTCACAAGAAAGAGGCTTCTTGTGCCTTAGAAATGTTTTGTTCTTTAAATTCTTATGTAGATTGATATAAGATCCAGTTGAGTTTATTGTATTCTATGTATATTGTTTGTTTCACTAACCCTTCACTAAAAATACATTCATTTAAATTGACATAGAAACTTATAATCTGAAAATTAAGTTGTATTTGTAAACCAATTATATCAATCAGTGTTTTCTAAATTGCATGCATCTCATCGTTCATTTGCCACTCTTTAACATATAAAATATGGTTCATTGACATGACTCCTTCGTTACATTGATATCTTCTCTTATAGTTTAATTTGAATATCATCAATTTATTGGTCAAGTCTACCTCATCATCTCGCTTATCATCGTGATTGTTATGATGATAACAATCATGATGATAAATGATGATGATGAGTTAGACTTGGCCAATAAATTGATGTTATTCCAATTAAACTAGTATATAAGGAATCGATTCCATGAAGGACTTAGACCAATGAACCATATTTTATAAGTTAAAGAGCGTGAAATGAATTGTGACATGCACGCAATTCGAAAAACAGTGGTTCGTTTAAGTTGTTTTTTAAGATTAGTTTAATTTTTAGATTATATATTTCCTCATCAATTTGAATTGTTGTATTTCTTTAGTAAGGTGTATGGAAAAACAAGAAATATACACGTTATATAATGAGCTCTGGGTACTTTCCATAACAATTTTTTATTGTAACTGTGATGATATGTTATTTATATTCCAAATAAATTGATGCTGCTGGATTTCGAACCGAGTGATAAGCGTAACCGTTGTGATAGGTAGTGTGCGTGCTACCTTATTACCATGGTCTCCGGACCGTGATGGAAAGTACCAGACATACAATCACACCTTACCTCACAATGATTGGTCAGGCGTTGTAGTATCCCTTTTCCAACCGTTGTGGTATGGCTTTTCCGTAGTAGTGATCCATCAATATATAAGGTAATAGGAATGATTTGGTGTTCATGTTGTATAACCATGGAATTTGTTTTGTTTAAGGAGGGAAAGGGATCTAGAAATAGGATATGAGACTTAACAACATTGAAATCCTCATCCATTCCTTGTGAAAAATGTTCTTTGAGGAATTCTTGTAATTCCCCTTACTACTTTCAGAATCACGGACTGACCCCACAAACCAACACAGGTATTTCCAACATGCTTTGTCTTCTCTTACATTCTTTCTGGTAAACTTCCTAGAAGGTAACCTATAAAAATACTACTCCAAGTCAAGCACACTTAACTATGGAGTTCTTATCTATTAGGCTAACTAAAAGAAGATGCATCTTATTGGTATAGATAATACCAATCAATCCTTATAAGCCTTCCTTTAAACATGCAGTCTCATTCTTGCACAATCTCACGATCCCTCACATTCTGATGTGAATTTGACGACCACTCCTTTCCCTCTTCAGCCTCCACGAACCAAATCATACTGGGAGAGGTCTGACTATGATACCATTTATAACGCCCCATACTGCTTTCAAGATCAATGACTGACCCCACAAACTAACACGTGTCTATTCAGTATGCTTTTTCCTAACTCACACGCTTTTCGGGAAACTTGCCAGAAAGTTATCCATCCAAATACTACTCCAAGTTAAGCACGCTTAACTATGGAGTTCTTATCTATTACACTACCGAAAAGAAGATGTAACTTCTCGGTATAGGTAGTACCAATCAATCCTTATATGCCTTTCTTCAACCATGCAATCCTTGCACATCCTCAGGAATCATCTCATTTGGATGTGAATTCGGCGACCACTCCTCACCCTCTCTAGCCTCGGGTGTTACAATTCTAAACATCAATGACGTTATTCATAAAAACTATTGATTAGACAATGGATTCTAAAATGCAGCCCATATTCCAAGAGCGGACCAACATATTGCAACGAGTCCAAACACAAATACTTGAATAAAAGGGATATATTGGAATCGAAATTGTTCTGTCAACAAAATTGATCTTACCAGTTAATCAGAACCTAAAAGTGGGTTGAGATGATGACATCTGCTTGGCTAGAAATATGAGGAGAGGAGGGGGTGTACCTGCAAGGAACTTCAACGATCTAGTGAGAAAGGGTGCAAAAAGATACAAGAAATATATTAGGGTTTTAGAGTGAATATTGGATACCTAGCCCTCATACGTGTGAGGGTTTATATAATGCCCCCCGCGCATAGCCATTGGTTCCTATTTTTGGGCCTATATATTAGGTTCCTCAAAAATAGGTAATTTTTAGGACCTGGTCAAAACAAAGAGTCACACCCGTAACTAGCCGTTTCTCCGAGCAAGGTTGAGATAACAGGCAGACACGTTGTAAGTGCTTTCTTGGTTGTGTGCTCGACGCGTAGCAAACAAAGCTGAAGGTGGACGTTGATATGGGTAGACGTATGGTTAGGGCACTTCTATCCTAGACATTCTCGCAGTGTGGTCGACCAAACACGCTCGACTGAAGACCAGAGTTAATGGGCCAACATTTGTTAGGCCAATCTGAGGGTAGAAGCGGATTGGGCCAATTCTAGCTATTGGGCCAGTCCAAAACAGGAGCCCCCAAAGTTGTTGCTTATAGGAAGAGGAGTGATGACTTAAGACATGCTCGTCGTTGGGGGGACGTTACACGTTTTATCGGGGATGGTTTTATATGAGGACCTCAAGTGTTGCTCGGTGTGCTCGACCCATGGGAAGAAGAATAATTAATTTGGATCTTGAAGGGTTAGAATATTACTCTTGCATCGAGCCATGTGCTGTCATAAATGTGCAATGATGGCAAGTCTAGGGATTAGGGATTAATGATGATGAACATAGGTTTCCCTAGACGCATGCTTGCCCACGTGTAGCAAGAACTGCCTATAAATAGGAGAGAGGAAACCTTATTTGTACTTTTCTCCATCTCTCTTCGGCTCGTTCCTTCTGGTTTTGTAAAGCGCCGCCGTACACTATTGAGATTTTTGCTTGTTTCGCTGTCAGTCCTCCTCGACCACGTAAGTTTCTCAGCCCTTCCCAATTTCTGGGACTTTTATCTCATTTTTAGGTTACACTCCATGGTTTTGTCCTTAGAAATGCATGTGGTTAGGATTAAATTATCTTTTTGCGGAGTTTTCCAATGGTTTGTCCATGTCCAATGGTGGTTCTGCCACATGAGGGTGTCGCCTCTGCCATATATCAATTTAGATACGTTTGGACCTAGGGCTGGTGATGGTGATTCAGGGTGAATTTTACGGCGAAGTTGGGGTCATTTCTTGGTTTTTGTTACGATCTTCATACGATTATGATGATTTTCTGCATGCGGTGTTAAACCCAACAATCAAAGAGATCTCTCCTCATGCGGGTTAGGGTTTAACCTGGCGGGTAGGCGCTCGACGCGTTAGAGGGGATTGTCTCTGTTTGTTTTCTCACGGTTTTGAGTCAGGGCTCTAGTCTGGGAAGGGTATTCATCCCTTTGTGTTCCCTTTCACTTGACTAGCGGTGGAAGGGTGGATTTAATTCTATGTCAAACTCACTTTTGTCCTCTGCTTTTCAGGTAAAATGGATAGCAGCGCTGAAGATGAAGCCATGAACAAGCATGGTGACTCCAACCTGGATTTGTCTGGGCGTACTACAATTGAGGAGAATACGTAGGGGAAATATAATTTTGAACTGAGCGTGTCGGGGAAAATGTGGCTGAGAAGGGTATGCCTGGGGTGCCCACGGCTCCTAAGGAGTGGATCGCGCCGGGTCCTTGGGATATTTCCTACTACTTTACCGATCACTGGGATGAAGTGTTTGCAATTGTGTCCCTGGGGATGGAGCAAGAGGATTCCGAGGAAGAATATATTGTCTACATCCCCGGGAAACGCCAACGCATCTGCTCAAAGTATGATGTAAAACACATTCCAATAGACGAGATCTTTTTTAGAGGTATGGGTTTCCGGCTTCCTTTTACCGGCCTGTAGGTGGATGTTTTTAACTATCTCTGTCTTGCTCCCTCGCAACTTCACCCCAACTTGATAGCCTTCCTGCGGGTTTTCGAGACTATGTGGGATTATCTGAAGGTTAGGGCCATTGTCACCTTGTTATTCTACTACTTTCATCTTCAGAGGGGCACAGTTGGCGACCAGTTCGGATAGGTCTCCTTGAAGTAGGCTAATGGGAAGATGTTAAGGGCCTACCTCAAATCCATTAGAGACTTTAAGAGTAGGTATATCCTAGTCCAACCTGTGTCCGAGAGAGCGATCCATAACGTGTTCTACAGTATCCCTAGCGTTAGCAATGAGGGATAGTCGGTGCTGGACAAAGAGGGAGAGCCAATGATGCAGTTGGTGCAGAGGTTTAACTTTCATTGGAATAAGGAGCATTTTGATCGCGAGACTGATCATTATATTAAGAAGGCTGAGCAGATGAATCCTGAGGACCAGGCTAGCTATGACTATTTGTTAGCCTTTGTTGCAGGGATAACCCCAGTCCAGCGTGCGATCAAAGGGGAAAAAACTGTTGTGGATGAGGACGAGAAGCTTGTGTTTGAAACAGGAATCACAAATGTTAAGGAGCTCCTCGAATGCGGGGACCCCAAAGAGTACTTAAGTAGCCGCTTTTTTTTAACTTTCCCTTACCTTTATATTTATGTTTTGCTAATGTGTACCTGTTTTATTGCAGAGAAAATGACTACTCCTCAGGAACGCATGCTCAGGAACATTGCGCAGAAGGCCAAGAAAGCACATAAATCAGTTTTCAAGAGTATTCTGGGCGGTTAAGGAGCAGGTGTGCCTCAAGATGGTTCGAGGACCTCTTCATCGGGTCCAGCTGTCGGGGAATCATCTCCTCTGCTAGTGAGCTCACGGGTTAAGCAGCCTCGTTTTGATGACTTAGTTGACCTGACAGGGGAAAAAGTAAGGAGAAATTTATGTTTCCCCCCTGCTTTCACGATAGGAACTTCTTCGAAGGTTCCTCTCTGGGGGTCCACAAGGAAAACTCCCTGGTGTACTGGGCGTTGGATCGCCCAAGAAAGAGGATGTTGTTGGCCCAGGATGTTGTGACCTTGATGAGGATCTTGAGTGCAACGACTATTCATTCCTAAGAGGGGAGTCCTAAGGAGTTTGAACTGAGGAAAGTCCGGGAAACTCTGGCCACCCTCGAGAGGAAGTACAAAAGGATGAAGATTGATAATGAGGCGTTGGTCAAGTTGAAGAAAGAGTCGAACAAGGAGAGTGTGAGTACAACTTCAATATACGATGTTTTGTATGATGTCAAAATCGTGAAAGATGGCATGGCGGTAAAATCAATTGTATATCTTTGTATTGTGACACTACTCTGCATCATAGGTCTTAGGAACCATCAAAAAGCACTTTGAAATTGACCAAACTCATTGAAAAACACTTTCTACACGTTTTTGCCTTGCATGTGTCGATACATCAGAGTTTCAGGTCAACACATGTAACTTCGTTTAATAGCCTGTGAGCTTCTATAAGTCACAGGTCGACACATGCATCATACAGATCGACACATACTGAAAGAGTTCTGAAATTGCATAAATTCTTATTTTATATTTCGACACATCCATATTATAGGTCGACACATTTACTCATGTTTTAAAGCTTGTAGCTACTGACTTGCTCAGGTCGACACATAGAGTCCTTCAGGTTGACACATGCAGTTTTTTTATAAAGCATGTGTCGACACATACAATTTTGAGTTCGACACATAAATTTTGTTTTGGTCAATTTTTCATTTTCTTTTATTCCGAATATGTCCTTTTTCCCCTAAACTTTTCCAAACTATAAATACCCTTTCAGGCATCATTTCTAAATTGATGATACCATAAAATTAGCCTACATTTTCTCTTCATATTCAAACTTCAAATCTATGCATACAAACCAACATTACATTGTGATGATGTTCCATCAGGGTGCCATCTAGATGAAGAATTAAAGATTTCCAATTGGTTTAGGTTAAGTTCTTGTAGGGGTCTTCATCCAAAAAAACCATCAGCTTTGTCCTCCAACATCATTTGTTGAATTGGGGATTTTTGTGCAAGATCATGCGAGAAGGAATCATCCATGTGAAAAATCCCTTGGAGTGTTTGAAATCTTTTCAAGGAACCTTAGAGTGGTTGAAATCTTTTTAAGAAAGTAATAATAACTGGATGATAGAATCGACGATCTTGTGTTGATAGTTTGCAATCGGATTTACTCGAGTAAAAAATCCCTTGGAGTGTTTTAAATCTTTGTAAGGAACCTTGGGGTGTTTGAAATACTTTTAAGGAAGTAGCTTAAGCGGCAAATAGGTTGTATCTATCGGTTGATTTGATCTTGCTTAAGATCAAAGGTTGGAAGAAGGAGCATCAACACCAAATTGGAGAATTTTGTATTGTTGTTTCTAACTCTTCCGTTGTATTAAACATTTTGCATATATGAATTATCCTAGATCCATTAGGTGTAGACATACCCACACATGAGGACGACAGTGGGAAACTGTGTAGACAAATTCCTTGTGTGTTTTTACTTTTCCGCGCTTACTTACTTTAAATTTCATCAATCTTTTTATCAAATAACATTGTGATAGTAATTGAATTGTAAGAATTTTTCTCTCAAAATCTGTTTTTGAAATAGGTGCAGATATAGCTTATAATAAATTTTGATTATAAGTGGTTTTGTATATCAACACTACTCAAAGAAAAATTCTGAAAATTCACTTGCACGCCAAGTGTTTGATAAAACAATATAGTTTGTTCTTTGATTATTTCTATAATACCTAAAATTTGTCCTACCCTCTCACTATTATCTAGCTTATGCATCTCACACTTTCCTCATGTATATAATTTCCATTAGGTCATGTTACGCATCATGCATTATTGATTAGTAACTTAGCATGGGATCAATGATCTTGCAGATTAGGGTTCCTATGGATTTGAGGTTTCATCCAATAAAGCTGATTCATATGGTTCTTTCTGCAAGTAGTGAATTGTGAAATTAAGATCATATGTTTTCATCTATTATGCTTCAATTGAGGTTCATTGGATTAAGGTTGATTATGTGGTTACCCTTATCAATTTTACTTCAATACCTCATGCTTGGATTTCATTTGAAGACCTATCCTAATTACTTGCGTTACAAGTCAGGACCAGGGTTTGATGCATTAAGTCTTTATCAAGCAAGGAAGCATCTTAAAGTTTGAGCTAGGGATCAAGGTTTCACTTATCCGTCCTTCATCAATTAGGGCTTTCTTCAATCAAATGGTGCGTCAAAGGCAAGGCATCATGAATTGAAAATTCAAACTTGAATTAGGGTTCTTAAAAAGTGCAAGCATGGCACATGAGTGCTCAATTTGGATTCAATTAGTGTGGAGATATGAAAGGTATACATGCTTGGTTCCAAGGTTTTCACCATGCTTCGTACAAAGATTTATCCATGCAAAGGCTTCAAGACAAAGTTTTCTTCATTATTCAAATTTGATTCCAACCATATTCATAGTTATCATTCATACAAGAAATACAAAAAATATAGTGCTTACAAAGAAATTAGAGGCATAAGGATCAATTTGGAAAAGAAGATTACATCGAATACTTTACAAAATCGTCACAAGTTTATGCATATGCCTTGTCTTGCTAATATTCTAAGTTTTGAAGCACCATTTCTCTTCAACTATTCCAGCTTTACACCATGATTCATGTTGCTCATTACAAAGATCGGACCTTGCATCCATATATAAACATAAACCCGCAGCCCTGCAAGCCAAAAATCCAATTCAAAATTCACAATAAGTCCACTAATAACATAAGCAGATGCAAACAATCAAAGCATTTTAGTACTCGTGAATATGTGGCTCTACATCAAAACAATAAGCCTATTCAGATCCCATCAAATGTCAGTTCATGATAGTATCCCAAACCAATTAACCAATCCGTACAGTCAGAAGATAAAATTTTTGAACACTAAACTGGTTTAGATTACTACACTGTTACCCATTTCAGTTGGACCAAGATTAAAACAAGAAGCAGTTGGTTCAAATATTCCCTCCTGAACTCATTTATGAGTATTCAGTTGAAGCTAAGTCCTAATCTAAGCTTAACTGTGATTCATCCTGACTCTCACTAATCTAAACCTGTCAGCTCATTCAAACAGAAAAAAAAACCAATAACAGAAAAATCTCTTCTAACTGACTATTAATAGTAACTAACCTCCACCCTAACTAACTTCCTAATAGATATCTAATATTCTAATTGTTTAACAGAAAAAACAGCATAACAGAATTTTCGGACAAAATTTCAAAACAGAATTCTAAGCCCCTAACCAACTCTAACAACCCCTAACCGAATTCTTTCTAACTATTTTTACCAATCCTGCTTCAGTTCAATATCACATAAAAAGGAAAATGGAGAAGGGATGATTGTCTCATAACAAAAAAGAGAAGAAAAAAATATGAGAAACTCACTAGAAAACTCTCACTCTCTCTGAAACCGTTTCTCCAAACTTCTCAAATTTGCGTATGATTCATCATCAATCGTTATACATCTTCATCAATATTTACTATAACTGCCACTTCATCATCACTTCAAGCAATTGCAACAACTTCAGATCTGTAATCTTTATCTGCAATAACATCAAAACTGAATTTTCGTCACAGTTCCACTACAACAATCGTTTCAACAACAAATTCACAGAATATGTAACAACAACAACTCAGTGCATTAACAACTCTTCATCAAAAAAGAAATACGCAAACATAGTAGAAGTCGAAATCAAAGAAAAGGAGAAGAATATTAAGAACTCACCTCTAAGTTATCATCTACAAACTCCTCCACAGATCCTTCATCATTTTTCTTCATGTTCTTGAAGTAGCATCTTATTTTGCATCTTCTTGAAGCTTCAAGATGTTAGAACAATGTTTGAATCTAGTACCCTATATTTAAGTTTTGATGATAACAAAGTGAAAAGATATAGTAGTTAAATATTTCATGATTGAATTATATGCTGCCTAAAATTACTATGCTCTGACTTGCAGATATGCTGATTAAAATAAGCAAGATCACGTTTTCAGCACCAGAATATGATTTCATACACCAGCATCAGAAGTTGCTGAATCAGAATGTCAAGATCAGATGATCAACGCTTGCACATGCTGAAGCTTGATGAACAGAACTGCGCGTAAAACACTCTGATACAGAATCAAATTTGTTCATCAGCAGCGAAGCAGAATCAGAATGAACCAAGCCAGAACGTGCATTGAAGAAGCAACGGTACTGTGCATTGAAAGCTAATCAATACCAACGGCATCATTCTAGACAAGATCTGCTCAAAAAGGAAAGCTTGTTAATAGCATTGAATCAAGAATATTTGCTTCAACGTTCATCTTCTCAAGTGCTATATAAACCAAGCTTCGAAGATTATCACGGCTAATGCTTCAAAACTCTCTACACGCACAAAGCTGAACAATAATCTTCACTCTACAAGTTTTGCTAAACCAACAAACTCTGATACTTTATTAGCGTTTAGCAACCTAGTATTCTAAGCTTCATTTGTGTAAACATCACAGTTGTGATATAGTTTTTGTAGAAAACATTCATACACATTTGCTTATACCTTTGTAAGAAAGTGTTGCCTTGACAAACCGGATTGTGGTTTGAATCAAGAAGGTTTTAGCAGTTGCTAAAGCAGATTTGTATTCAGTTGAATATAGTGAATTAAGACCTCGTTGGAGAGAGGCGAAATCACCTTGACGGGTGGACTGGAGTAGTTTGAGATCAAACGAACCAGGATAAAAATACCTTGTCATTTGCTTTAAGATTCCAGTTTTTCAATTCAACCCCCCCTTCTTGTGTTTTTCACCCCTTCAATTGGCATCAGAGCGCCTGGTTCTGAGCTAAAACACTTAACCGTGTCAGTACAAGATCCAGCGTCAGAAAAACACAATGGCAGGAAACAACTCTCATTTCAGCAATGACACCAATGAGGACAGAGACAGATTCAGCGGCAAACCTCCAGTCTTTGATGGAGAAAACTTTGACTACTGGAAAGACAGAATTGAAAGCTTCTTTCTAGCATATGATGCTGATCTGTGGGATATGGTGACAGATGGATACACGCACCCTGTTAATGCAACTGGTCAGAAGATTGATAGAAAATCAATGACTAATCAACAAAAGCGTGATTTCAAGAATCACCATAAGGCCAGAACCATCCTCCTCAGTGCTATCTCCTATACTGAGTATGAGAAGATCTCTAACAGAGACACAGCTAAGAACATCTTTGATTCTCTCAGAATGACGCATGAGGGCAACATTCAAGTCAAAGAAACAAAAGCTCTGGCGCTCATTCAGAAGTATGAGGCGTTTAAAATGGAAGAATCTGAATCCATTGAAACTATGTTCTCCAGATTCCAGATTCTGGTAGCTGGTCTCAAAGTTCTGGACAAGGGATACTCTACTGCTGACCATGTCAAGAAGATAATCAGAAGTTTACCCAAGCAGTGGAGGCCTATGGTTACTGCTCTGAAGCTGGCGAAAGATCTCAACAAAATCACTCTGGAGGAACTTATAAGCTCCCTCAGAAGTCATGAGATAGAGCTAGAAGCTGACGAGCCTCAGAAGCAAGGTAAGCCTATAGCTTTAAAATCTAACAGAAAATCTGAATCTAAAGTTTTGCAGGCAGTTGAAGAAACATCTGATGGATCCTCATCAGAAGAAGACGAGCTTTCTCTTCTCTCCAGAAGAGTAAATCAACTGTGGAAGCAAAGACAAAGGAAGTTCAGGAATCCCAGAAGATCTGATCAGAACGAGTCTTCCTCCAGATACAGAAGGACAGATTCTTCCTCTGGATACAGAAGATCTGAAGGCTCCTCAGGTAGCAAGAAGCCAAATACAAAAGACATCATCTGCTACGAGTGCAATGAGCAAGGACACTACAAGAGTGACTGTCCAAAGCTTCAGAGGGAAAAGCCCAAAAAGAAGTTTGGAAGAGAGAAGAAGAAAAGTCTCATGGCCACATGGGATGACTCTGACTCGTCTGAAGCTGACTCAGAATCAGATGATGAAAGGGCGAACATAGCGCTTATGGCTAACATTCCAGATGACAGTGAAGCTTCTGACTCAGACTCAGAATCAGACACAGAAGAGGTATTCCCTAACTTCGCTGTTAATTTTACAAAGGCTGAACTTGCTGAAAGCCTAAATGAAATTCTGGAACGTTATCAGCAGATTAGAGCTAAATTCAGAGACCTGAAAAGGACTCTTGAATCTGACTCTAATAAGTCTGAGAGTCTCAAATTGGAAAACTCTGAGCTGAGAGATAAAATTTTAAAATTAGAAAACTCTTTACAAAACTCTCAGAAGGAACCAATTGCTGAAACTCCCAGCAACGCTGATGAGATCATCAAGGAGTATGATCATAGTTTCCAGAAGTTCCTTGCTAAAAGCATAGATAGAAGCAGAATGGCTTCAATGATCTATGGAGTTAGCAGAAACGGCAGGAAAGGAATAGGATACCTAGGTAAGGTTCCTACACCTAAAAATGTCATGGATTTAACCATTAAACACACTCCTCTAAATTTACACTTTGTGTATGGTCACACACATGACATCAAATATACTAGTAGTAATCACCTTGTGAAACCAAAATTCAATCAGAGTTTTGGTAAAACTAACAAATCAGGACCCAAGAAGATCTGGGTACCTAAGGATAAAATAATACATGTTGCAGATATCTTTAGCAGCAAGTCAGAAACACCAGTCATGGTACCTGGACTCTGGCTGCTCACGACACATGACGGGAAGAAGGCATATGTTCCAAAGCCTGGAACTTAAGCCTGGAGGCCACGTTGGCTTTGGAGGAAATCAGAGGGGAAAGATAATTGGCTCTGGAACTGTAGGTAACGGAAATCTTCCCTCTATCAATAATGTTCTGCTTGTAGATGGATTGATGCATAACCTGTTATCCATAAGTCAATTAAGTGATAACGGTTATGATATAATCTTTAATCAAAAATCATGCAAAGCTGTTAGTCAGAAAGATGGGACTATCCTATTTAATGGTAAGAGGAAAAACAACATTTACAAAATCAAACTTTCTGAACTAAAGAGTCAGAACGTAAAATGTCTTCTGTCTGTTAACAACGAGCAGTGGATCTGGCACAGAAGATTGGGGCATGTTAGTATGAGAAGAATATCTCAGATTAACAAACTCAATCTGGTCAGAGGACTTCCAAATTTGAAGTTCAATTCAGATGCTCTGTGTGAAGCATGTCAGAAAGGCAAATTTGCAAAACCTTCTTTTAAATCCAAAAATGTTGTTTCTACCTCTAAGCCATTAGAACTTCTGCACATTGACTTATTTGGACCAGTTAAAACTGCTTCTGTCAGTGGCAAGAAGTATGGGTTAGTAATCGTAGATGACTATAGCAGATGGACATGGGTAAAGTTCTTAAGACACAAGGACGAGTCACACTCTGTGTTTGTTACCTTCTGTAACCAAGTTCAGAATGAAAAAGATCTTAGAATCGTTAAAGTCAGAAGTGATCATGGTGGAGAATTTGAAAATAAAGATTTTGAGTCATTCTTTAATGACAAAGGCATTCTGCATGATTTCTCTTGTCCTAGAACTCCCCAACAAAATGGAGTTGTAGAACGAAAGAACAGAACATTGCAAGAAATGGCCAGAACCATGATCAACGAGACAAACGTTGCTAAGACTTTCTGGGCAGAGGCAATAAACACAGCGTGCTACATTCAGAATAGAATCTCAATAAGACCTATTCTGGAAAAGACTCCATATGAATTGTGGAAGAACAGAAAGCCCAACATTTCGTATTTCCATCCATTTGGATGTACTTGCTATATGTTAAATACTAAGAATTATTTGAACAAGTTTGATTCTAAGGCACAGAAGTGTATTATGTTAGGATACTCTGAACGCTCAAGAGGGTACAGAGTATACAACACAGAAACACAGATTGTGGAAGAATCAATCAGTGTTCGTTTTGATGATAAGCTTGACTCTGAAAAGTCAAAGCAGAATGAAAATCTTGCAGGTATAGAAATTGAATTTGCAGGTTCTGAAGACAAGTCATCAGAAGCTCTCAACACAGACATTCCTTCAACGTCTGAAAGAAGCAATGCTAGAAATCCTACAACTGCTGCTGATCAACCTCAGAAGAGATTACCCAGAAGCAGTTTGGATCACCCAGAAGAGACTATCCTAGGAAGAAAGGAAGATCCAATCAGAACAAGAGCAAGCTTCAGAAACTCTGAAGAAACTCTGATGGGACTTGTGTCTCTGATTGAACCTTCTTCTATTGATGAAGCACTTCTGGACAATGACTGGATTCTGGCAATGCAAGAAGAGCTGAATCAATTCACCAGAAACGACGTATGGGATCTCGTTCCAAGACCAAAAGGATTCAACGTCATTGGAACAAGATGGGTGTTCAGAAACAAGCTTAATGAACAAGGTGAAGTCGTCAGAAACAAGGCACGACTGGTTGCACAAGGTTATAGTCAGCAAGAGGGGATAGACTATACAGAAACCTTTGCCCCAGTCGCCAGGTTAGAATCTATCAGACTTTTAATCTCATTTGCTGTTAATAGAGGCATCACTCTGTATCAGATGGATGTCAAAAGTGCATTCTTAAATGGTTATATAGAAGAAGAAGTGTATGTTCACCAACCCCCAGGTTTTGAAAATACAAAACATCCAGAACATGTTTTCAAACTGAAAAAGTCACTGTATGGTCTGAAACAAGCTCCCAGAGCTTGGTATGAAAGGCTAAGCAACTTTCTGCTTGAAAATGAGTTCACCAGAGGGAAAGTGGACACCACTCTATTCTGTAAAACAGTTAAGAGTGACATTTTAGTCTGTCAAATTTATGTTGATGATATAATCTTTGGTTCTACTAATCCTTCTCTTGGAAGAAAATTTGCTAAGTGTATGCAGGCAGAATTTGAGATGAGCCTCATGGGGGAACTGAAGTTCTTTCTAGGAATTCAGATCAATCAAACTCCAGAGGGAACTTACATTCATCAGAGCAAATACATCAGAGATCTTCTGAAGAAATTTGACCTCTCAGAATGTAAGCCATCAAAGATTCCAATGCATCCCACGTGCATTCTGGAAAGAGAAGAGGTAAGCAAAAGCGTAGAACAGAAAGTCTACAGAGGTATGATTGGTTCTCTCCTTTATCTGACTGCTTCAAGACCTGATATTTTATTCAGCGTATGTATTTGTGCTAGATTCCAATCAGATCCTAGAGAATCTCACTTAACAGCTGTTAAGCGAATTTTCAAGTATCTGAAAGGTACTACTAATCTGGGTTTGTTTTATAGAAAATCTAGTGATTACAGTTTAGTAGGCTACTGCGACGCTGATTTTGCTGGAGACAGAGTGGAACGAAAAAGTACTTCTGGAAGCTGCCAGTTTCTGGGAGAAAATCTGATCTCGTGGTCCAGCAAAAGGCAATCAACTATTGCTCTGTCAACAGCAGAAGCTGAGTACATAGCAGCAGCTGGATGTAGCACACAGATGCTCTGGATGAAAAGTCAGCTTGAAGACTTCCAGATTTTTGAGAGTAACATTCCTATTCTTTGTGATAATACTTCTGCTATTTGCTTAAGTAAAAATCCTATTTTACATTCTAGAGCTAAGCATATAGAAATAAAACATCATTTCATCAGGGACTATATTCAGAAAGGAATTTTAAACTTGAAATTTATAGATACAGACCATCAATGGGCTGATATCTTCACTAAACCCCTTTCAGAAGATAGGTTTAATTTCATTCTGAAACATCTCAGCATGAAAGTATGCCCAGAATGAAAATGCTTTAATTCCATATTTTTATCTTTCAGAATGTATTTATATTACTGTGAACTTCTGATCAATCTTCTTTCAGAAAGTTAGAACATGCAGATTGTATCAGAGGCAAGTCTAAAGATCTGAGAGTCTAATCTCAAAGACAGACGTGCTGATCACTACATCAAACAAGTGTCATCCAATCATCAGCAAATCCCTGAAGCAGAACGCGTGCACGCTTCTGAGAAAGGAAAACGCTGATTGGGTGCATTGAGACACATGTCTGGTAACCGTTTTTAAGTATCTTTCTCAAATCCCCCAAAATCAGCAAGCATTAAATGCAAAGTAATCACGCTTGTTAATGGCAATCATTATTTTTTTTCTCTCTCTTAAAAACGTTTAATTTTTCAAAATAATTTTTGAAATCCTTATTTAAGCACATCATTCTTCATGTTTATTCTTTACGCTTACTCATAATCTCTCAAGTATTTTCTGCATATCTCCTTCAAAACCCTAGCTTTTCTCAAATCACTCTCAAGCTTTTGTGTGAGAACAATGGCATCCTCCAGCATTTCTGCAGGAAATCAGAAGAAAGAATCCTCTGAGCAATATCAAGCGCCTACCAGAACTCTTCTCACACCGGTAAAGAATCTTGAGGTTCTCTCTGAATTAATCATCGATTTCGAAAGTTTGAAGGATAATGGATTTGACCTAACTGAGGAAGTCAAAGCTCAAAAGTGGGAGAGGTACTTTGATAGATTGGTTGGACCAACCTTTCCAGAGCTTGTCAAAGAATTTTGGATTCACGCCAAGATTCATAAACATCTAGTCATCTCTTCTGTCATGGGAAAGAAGATAATAATTTCTGAAGACCTCATTGCTAGGTTAATTGGTCAAAGTGGTGGTGGAGTCCGTTGTGTGGACATGGCCGATAGATGCCCTGATATAGGTGTGGTAGCCAACTGCATTTTCACTCTTGGTTTTCCCAGCAGCAAAATCAAGGATCTGAAGGATCACTGCAGAGTGTGGGCCAAGATTGTTTTGGGCTGTTTCAATCACAGGAAGCCAACAAGCTCTCCTGATTATATAAACGTGGATCAGCAATTTCTGATCTACTTTATTGATCAGAGGGTGAAGATCAATCTGGCACACTTCCTGTTCAATCATCTGAAGACTAGTGTGAAAGAGACTAGAGAAGAAGAAAGGACCAAAAGAGACTGGATACCATTTGGAAGGCTCATATCAGATATTCTGACAGAGAATAAGCTGATAGATTATCTGAGCGAAGCTAAAGTACTGGGCAATTTTGAACCAACTGTTGGAAAACCGCTGAATGCTAAGAACCTGAAAAAGATGAAGCTGATAGAAAATATTAGGAAGGAACCCAGAGCTGCTTCAACTGCTGACATCTCCAGAAGAAGAATGCCTCTGAGTGATTTCCCAAGATTTTCTGAAATGGAATCCCAACCTGATATGTTTATCAAGTATCCAGATTCATACAAGGAAGAAGATGCAGGTTCAAAGCTGAAGATCAAAGATCTGAGTCAAGTTCAACCTGAAGTGACTCAGAAGAAGTCAAAGAAGAGGAAAGCAGAAGGATCATCTCATCAGACTCCAAAGAAACGAGGTAATTCATCTGCTGCTCCTATTTCAATTTCCTCTACTATTCCAACATCTGTTGCTCCTCCTCAAACCTCTCACAGAATATCCATTCCAATCCCCACTATTGATGAAACCATACCAGAAGACCCTTCTGAGGCCTTACAACTCAGAAGAACCAGAATTAAAATTCCAATCAAAATTCCCAAACAACAACCAACTGTTTCAACAACACCAGCACTTGATAGAGTGCTAGCTGACATTGAGCGTGAACATGCTTCTGTTCAACCTCACTCTGAACCACCAAATATTCCTCCTCCACAACCTGAACCAGAAATTCAACCTGAACCAGAAATACAACCAGAACATCAACCAGAACCAGAACCACAATCTCATCAACCAATCACAGAAGAACCTCTGATCCCTGAGCAATCAGAGATTCCACCTCCTCAACCAGAAAATAATCCTCCCTCACCTCAAACAGAGTTTCACCGCTATGAAACCCCATCTCCTCATCATTCTGATCCCCACTCACCTCAACCCTCACCGCTGGCAATACAGTTGCCATGTGGAACCACCATTGTCAGACCCCAGTTACCATCATCAGAGGAATCAACACCTCCAAAAACTCCAACCACTCCAATAGATATATCCTCTGACTCTGATAACCATCCTCCAAAACAAACTGCACCTCAGCACACCTCTGAAAACCAATCCTCTGAAAACCCCAGCAAAACATTCATTGACTTAACAAGTCTTGAACGTCTTGCTGATTTAAGACACAAATTGGCCATTCCCAAACCAAAGCAACTAGATGTTGGCTCTGGTATTTTGGACTTCGAAACAGGTATGCTGCAATGGATTGCTTCCTTGAAGCAAGTCTGTCCGGGGATGATCGACCCAGCTGCTTCTGATCAGCTCTGGTCACAGTTCAGAGTATGGGTTCGTGCTGAAGCACTCAAGCTGCAGGACGTCAACTATGAGCAGGCTCAACAGAACTTTAGCAAGCTGCTGAAGGAAGTTGAGAGTCAGCTGCCTCAAGAAGTTGTGCTCCCTCTGGACTCTGAATCGTGGTCTGAGAAAGAGCAAGCTGCACAGGTGCAACCTTCAGAAGAAGACAAGACTCTTCAGGAAGAAAATCCAGCAGAAGATGTAGCTGAAAGTTCTGAGAAGCTTCCTCCTGCTGAAAGTTCTCAAGCTGCCTTGGACAGGCAGGCTCTGGAAGAATTAAGGCTGAATGACTTGCGTCTACAGCAGCGGATGGAAGAGAATGATCAGAAGATGGAAGCAAGAATGAATGTCCAGGACAGCAAGATTGATACTGTTGTCACCATGGTTCAGAAGCAGAATGAAACTTCTGAAAAGATTCAAGCAATGCTGGAAAGCCTGTTCTCACGCATGCCCCCACAACCTTGAAATTTTTTTTCATGCATGACATTCTCTATATTTTCTTCATTTTCTGATGTACTTTTGACTATGTTTTGACTATGTTTGTGTAATGTTCTTTGCTCTGAACTATTTTTAATATAAGTTGTTTTTCTGATCTAAATTGTTTTAGCACATCACTAACACTTTTTGATTGCTGACAAAAAGGGGGAGAACAAGAATATGATATTTAAAATCAATAACGGCTAACTAGACAGAAATTCTCAAACATTCTAACTCTATTACTTGAAATGTCTTTCTGTTTTGTTGTTAAGTCTACAGGCACAAGGAAGCTCCGAACACTATGAAGACTAAGAACTAGAAGCTCTGATCAAAATATAGAAGCTCATGTTGCTCTGATCAAATATGAAGTTCTGATATATGAAGCTCTGATCGACCTAACACTCTGATCCGAAGCAAAGCTCTGACATGAAAAGCTCTGAAGCTCTGCTCTCTGATAAGTCAAAGACTTATAATCTGATGCTCAAAGATAGAAAAAGATCTGACTCTGAAGAACACGCATATCAAAGGGAAGTAACAAACTCAGGGGGAGTATCTCTTAACTCTGACTTCTCCGTACTTCTTATTCTGATACATAGATCTGATAACTTTTCACGTTATTTTTTCATTTAAAATATCTTGTTTTTGTCATCATCAAAAAGGGGGAGATTGTTAGAACAATGTTTGAATCTAGTACCCTATATTTAAGTTTTGATGATAACAAAGTGAAAAGATATAGTAGTTAAATATTTCATGATTGAATTATATGCTGCCTAAAATTACTATGCTCTGACTTGCAGATATGCTGATTAAAATAAGCAAGATCACGTTTTCAGCACCAGAATATGATTTCATACACCAGCATCAGAAGTTGCTGAATCAGAATGTCAAGATCAGATGATCAACGCTTGCACATGCTGAAGCTTGATGAACAGAACTGCGCGTAAAACACTCTGATACAGAATCAAATTTGTTCATCAGCAGCGAAGCAGAATCAGAATGAACCAAGCCAGAACGTGCATTGAAGAAGCAACGGTACTGTGCATTGAAAGCTAATCAATACCAACGGCATCATTCTAGACAAGATCTGCTCAAAAAGGAAAGCTTGTTAATAGCATTGAATCAAGAATATTTGCTTCAACGTTCATCTTCTCAAGTGTTATATAAACCAAGCTTCGAAGATTATCACGGCTAATACTTCAAAACTCTCTACACGCACAAAGCTGAACAATAATCTTCACTCTACAAGTTTTGCTAAACCAACAAACTCTGATACTTTATTAGCGTTTAGCAACCTAGTATTCTAAGCTTCATTTGTGTAAACATCACAGTTGTGATATAGTTTTTGTAGAAAACATTCATACACATTTGCTTATACCTTTGTAAGAAAGTGTTGCCTTGACAAACCGGATTGTGGTTTGAATCAAGAAGGTTTTAGCAGTTGCTAAAGCAGATTTGTATTCAGTTGAATATAGTGAATTAAGACCTCGTTGGAGAGAGGCGAAATCACCTTGACGGGTGGACTGGAGTAGTTTGAGATCAAACGAACCAGGATAAAAATACCTTGTCATTTGCTTTAAGATTCCAGTTTTTCAATTCAACCCCCCCTTCTTGTGTTTTTCACCCCTTCACAAGACACCTTCAACACATTTCAGCCAGCTTCATCCTCGATCAGCATCGCAATGTTTGATCTACACTACAGCAATAATTAGGTAATGAAAATTAAATAACATACAAGAGAAAGAAGAGAGTTGAAGAAGCGTAACAACGGAAATTACCCGAATCTCTGGATTTCGTGCAACATCGACGTATTTGTGGAACATCTCCGACCAGAAAGATGTTACGACTTTTGTTTCCTAATTTTTGTTTTACATTTCATTGTTGCATCACAGTGACGATTTGATAATGATAGACAAAATTAATGATTAGAGACAAATGTGGAGACCAGGAGAGGAAATCGCTGGTGATGGAGGGAGTTGCGTTGCGGTTTGAAATGAAAGATGGCAGCGATCTATCGGAGAAGATCGGAGAAGATAATGTTGTAGCGGCCCATTTTGTTTGAAGAAGAAGAGCCTATATGTCGAGTGAGATGAAGAGTCATATGCTTAACCCTAGTGTAAAATTCCTGTTGTACCCCAAAATTTGCCCTCCCATATTTCTCAATGCATTTCAAGAAAGATCCTCAAGTTGTTCAAGGAAGTCCAAGGGTTGACCAGACAAACTCTCTCCTAAGGCAGTCTACCTCAAATTAAGGTTTCATGTTGCATCAAGATACTTGAGTCCAAGGGATCCCAAATGCTCACCATTGCCCTAATATGTTCTCAAGATCATCCATGTCATGTTTCAAGCCTTGCAGAGAAAGTTTGCTCAATCAATTGCTCAAAGACCTAAAAATCGACTGTGTTAGGGCAAAAGTCAACTGTGGCCTACATACAGTCAAACTTCAAGATTTTTGGTCAACATCCTCATTTTGAAGTATAATTCATCATTTGATCAAGGGTTGATCATGATTCATCAAGGATTGCTCATAATTCATCAAGAACCAAAAGTTGCTAAATTAGGGTTTTGTAGGAAAAGTCAACTAAACTTTGACCAAGCATAACTTTCTCATACTTTATGAGAAATGACCCATCCAAAGCTCATTTTAAAGAGGATGAAATGCACTATAATCCATCTTCAGCTCCCAAGTTCAAAATATGAACTCACAAGAAGTTATAAATTTGGACATTATAGGTCATTTTGAAAAGTCAAAACAAAAACTTTTTCAAATCACACAAACACACGAAAGCAATTTTGAAAATGATGAGCAAGTACCTAAGAGCTCGTGGAAAACCACGAATATAAAGGGTGCTAATACCTTCCCTTTCTAATCTACCCCCCGTACTCAAAATCTCGAAAAAAGGAATTTTTCTGTGCTTTTTTCCTTTCCGGTTGGATAAAATAAAAGTCGGTGGCGACTCTTGCTTACCGCGACATTTTGCGAACACAAACGCAAAACACAAACCAGCATTTCAAAATAGTCCCGGTTCTGGCCACCGTATCACAGAACTGGCGACTCTGCTGGGAAGTAATAAGTGGGGTATACCTTAGGATTAGTTCATCATATTGCTTCTATTGTTTGATTTGATTGCTTTATCTTTGTGGGCTTTGTATCAGAGTTACTATAGATTCTAACCTGGATCTGGGGAACACATTTTAGGTAAGTAGCAATAAACTGTGAGGGAACTGTACAGCATAGACCGATATGGTTGAAGCAGTAGCTACGTTGATGTGGCACATTAGTTGGTACCGGTATCCCTTATGGAGGAACAAGGAGAATACGGGGCTGCTATATGGGTCGTTAAGCATCAACTGACCTTAGAACCTATGATTGACCAACTTGGCCATAGGAAGTAGTGAGATAGCCGGTCTCGGTGTAGAGCTGGGAACTGGTTGATACTCGATGCTACACTCATTGAGACCATACTCTCGAGATAGTTTTGGCTGCAAGAAAAGATTGCGTGAGCTGAAACCATGACCGATGGAGGATGGTCAGTGATATTGAGAACCTCTAGAACCCGGTTACTATTATTAGGACAGGTTGAAACCAACTGAACTTCAAGAGGGTAGTACCTAGACTCCATGCAAGCCTGAAACTTAAGGGCTCTTGTGTGACTTGTTTTCCTTTACCATGTTTGTTACCTGCTATACTTGTTGTGTGTTTTATCATGACATCATGCATCATGACATAGCATGCATACTTCATTGTACTAACCATTTCAAAGACCGAGGGGATTTATCTTTGTTCTATTTTGCAGATTATGGCTTTAGTATGCAGAAATACCATTCGAGTTAACTTCGTGCAGATACCTGTTCAGCTCAGAGAGTTAGTTTCAAAAGTTCCTGATACTTCTTCATTTGTTAGAAGACATGGTCATCTCCTTAGTTTGGTCACTTCAAAGTTAGATGAGCAAATGATGAGCGTGTTGTTCCAGTTCTTTGATTCATTGCATCACTGTTTCAACTTCTCGGATTATCAGCTAGTCCCTACTTTGGAGGAGTTTTCTGATTTACTAGGCATATCTATCCTCGAGCAGACACCCTTCACAGGTTTGGAGGAGGTTCCTAGACCTGAGGACATTGCTGCAGCCTTACATCTAAAAAGGGCTGATGTAGTATCCAACTGGGAGACACGAAGTGGGGTTAAAAGTTTCTTGGCCAAGTTTCTAATTGATCAAGCTCAACAGTTATGGGATAACTTGGATTTTCAAGCATTTGAAGACATCTTGGCTCTCCTCATCTACGACTTGGTTCTTTTCCCGAATCCAGATTCCTTCATAGATGTGAATGCGGTCAAGATCTTCTTGTCTCGTAATCCAGTGCCTACTCTCTTGGGTGATATTTTGCATGCCCTTTATACTCGTATTATGAGAAGAAGGGGGACTCTCATGTGTTGCACGCCATTGCTGGAGAGGTGGTTTATTTCACACCTCCCCAAGTCTGTATTGAAGAATGAGGAAGGTGTAGGTTGGGCTTACAGAATCATGTCCCTTTCTCATACGGACATCCTTTGGAGTTCTAAGGATATGGAAAGAGTAGCTGTCATTGATCAATGTGGGGAATACCCTAATGTTCAGTTTCTTAGAATTAGAGAGGGAATAACCTAAAGTCCTTGTTTGGCTTTACGACAGTTTGGACGCGCTCGGCGAGACGATCCCCATGAGCTGCTTCTTACAGATATTGTCTTTGACTACAAGGGGGACGTTGATGGGCATCGCCGCAGGTTTATACGAGCTTGGGGCATGGTGAACAGGTCTGACCCTCAAGAGCTAGGACTAAAGACTTCTCTCCCTATGCAACCTTATCTCCAGTGGGTTCGATCCCGTGCTCAAAAGCTGGGGATGCATTATGAAGCTATTTTGCCAGTGATTGTAGAGCATACTAATGAAGAAGGTGTTCCTTATACAGTCCTTCATCCCTACATGCCTACCGATCTTGGGGCATTGAAGAGATCTTGGATCCAGTTAAAGGAAGAAAGGGATACCTATAGGGAGAAGTATCATGAGCAGGAGAGGAAGATCTTGAGGCTTACGAGGCAACTTGAGAATGAAAGGTTAATCAATGATTATGTCAGCACGAAGGGAAAGCGACCATGGGATTTCTGATGTCTTTTATTGTTTCTAGTTTAGATTTGCTTTTCATTTTATTTCTTTTGTAACGCCTTGAATGCATTGTTAAACATTGTTACATGTTTAATCTAATAAAGTGTGTTTTATTTTGTTTTACAAAGGTGAATCTCCCAAAGTCTTTGAAATTATTTCATACACATTACATTAACATGCACCTCATCACAGGTACCATTACAGGTTTCTCATCTTCTTCGCTGTTTATTTCATGCACAAAATGTCTTCTGAAACACCTACTGATCAAGTCATCAAGGCTCTTCATGCACAGAATGCTCAGTTCCAGGAGATGTTCCTGAACCTGGCCAAAGGACAATAGGATTTGAAGACTCTTATCCTAAAGGAGAAAAAGAAGAAGAAGAAGAAGAAGGTGTTCCTCCTGAATATGGGTCACAGATTTGGGAATAGGTTGCGTCAGGAAACTGATTTGTCTCATTCATCTGGAGGAGGAGAGAATCAAGAGGAAGGAAAGGGTCCTAGTCCAATGGTCTCTGATAATGACACTGATTTCGATGAAGAACAGTATCCTCCCACTGAGGATAGATATAAGAAACTCGAAGACCGGTTGAGTGCAATGGAGATTCAGAAGATACCTGGTCTGGACTTCGGAGATTTAGGATTGGCATCTGGGGTGGTGATCCCGCACAAATTTAAAGCTCATGTATTTGCTAAGTATGATGGAGTATCTTGTCCAAAGCTTCATCTCCGCTCATACGTCAGAAAAATCCAACCCTATATTGCTGATAGAAACCTGTGGGTCCATTTCTTTCAAGATAGTCTGTCAGGGACTCAACTTGAATGGTTCTATCAATTGGAAGGAGCTAATGTCCGCAACTGGGAGGACCTTGCTGCTGCTTTTTACAAGCAATACCAGTATAACACCGACCTTGCTCCCACGCGTACTCAACTTCAGGGTATGTCTATGGATGCAGGCGAAGGCTTTAAGGACTATGCTCAGAAGTGGAGAGATCTGACTGGAAGAGTCCAACCCCCTCTATCTGATAGGGAGTTGGTGGATATGTTTCTTAGGACTTTGTCTGGTCCATATTTTAATCATTTGATCGGCAGTTCATCATCTGGGTTCACTGAATTGATTATGACTGGGGAGAGGGTAGAAGCTGGTATCAAAAGTGGCAAGATACAGAAAGGTGCTTCATCAAGTACAGAAAAGAAGCCTTTCAAGAAGGAAGCTAGTGCAGTTTATAGCTCGAGGAACCAAAACCGACCTGAACGCCGCCAAGCAGTGAATGTGGTAGTAATATCAAGACCCACTGTTGCCCCACAACGCAACAATCAGCAAAGAGTATAGAGACCGCAGAGACAGTATACTCGGCTCAGTATGACTTTATTTCAAATTTTACCGCAATTGTTGAAGACTAACCTGGTAACTCTGAGGGAAGCTCTGAAGAATCCCAGTACCACCTCTCCGCTGTATAATCTGAACGCCCGTTGCGCCTATCACTCTGATAGCCCAGGGCTTGATACGAACAACTGCTGGGCCTTAAGGAATAAGGTGCAAGATTTGATTGAAGCTAAAGAAATTGAGTTTGATGCACCGAAAAAGACTAACGTCATGACTGCTCCTATGCCTAAGCATGGAGTGAATGATGTGGATGATGATTCATTCTTGACCTCTGAGGAAGACATTTCTACTCCGTTGATGACTGTTAAGAAGAATCTATTGTTGGCCGGTTTATTTCCGGACTGTGGTGAAGGTTGCCACCTATGTGCCATCCTGCCTGCTGGTTGCTATTTACTAAAATCAGGTGTTCAGCGCCTGATGGATAACAAAGAGATCATGTTTGAGAAGACTTCGATTCCGTTGATTCATGTTGAAGATGTTTCCATAATAACCATTTCCGCCAATCCTTCTAAGGCTTCCTCGAGAAAGCCTGTTAGGATTACATCTGTTCCGAGAGTTGCTCCATTGATCATTACTATTCCGGGTCCTATCCCTTACACTTCGGATAACGTTATCCCGTGGCACTATGGGGCCGATGTGTATTATCATGGGATCAAACAAGACTTGAAGGTTGAAGAGGTTGATACTGATGTCAGCAATATTGTCGGGTCTAGCAAGGTCACCCGAAGCGGAAGACTCTTCTCTCCTGAGATTTCCCCTCCGACTGTTCAAAAGCTTGTTGCAATTCCATCTGCCAGTACATCAGCTACTGCCCTAGTTCATATTCCAATTATCACCCCTGTCGCCGAGTCATCTGACGCTCGGGGAAAAGAGATCACAGGTGAGCCTGCCCGGACGGAGGCGCCTAAAAAGATTGTTGTATAAACCTCTAGACAGGAGATAGAGAAAATTCTGAAGATTATCAAGAAGAGCGACTACAACATAGTCGAACAGCTGGGGCAAACTCCATCGAAGATCTCCATGTTATCTTTATTGTTGTGCTCGGAAGCCCATGCAAAGGCTTTAATTACTTTCCTTAAAACTGCGCATGTGCCGCAGGAAACATCTGCTGATCAATTCAAAGACTGTGTGGCTAGTTTGACCGCTGACAACGGGTTGGGTTTCTCCGACGCAGATCTGACTGCCAAAGGAAGGAATCACAATGACACTCTGCATGTTTCGATCGAGTGCAGGGGCACTACTCTGGCCCACGTGCTGGTGGATACTGGGTCCTCACTGAATGTTTTATCCAAGAAAGCATTAGACCGGCTAGACTGTGAATGGTTGGTTTTGAAGCCAAGTAATATTGTGGTTAGGGCCTTTGACGGGTCCAAAAGGATGGTGCATGGGGAGGTGGACGTCCCTATAAAAGTTGGCTCTCAGACTTTTGCATCTACATTCTATGTGATGGATATCCGACCATCTTATTCTTGTTTGCTGGGTCGCCTGTGGATTCATAAAGCTGGGGTAGTGACTTCCACGCTCCATCAGATGTTGAAATATCCTGTGAAGGGGAAGATTGTTACAGTGCAGGAGAAGAGGAGTACATGGTGAGTCACCTTATATCCTTTCGATATGTGGAGATGGATGGGGAGTTCATTGAAACCCCGTGCCATAACTTTGAAGAGGTCCCCCAGACTCTGGCGTCGACTGAAGTTGCTATTGAAGAACCTCCTATGAAGATGGCTTCCCTCAAGGATGCCAGGGCTGTTGTTGAAAAAGGTGGGTGTGCAAATTGGGGTCAACTCCCTGACTTTGCACACAAGTATGACAAGTTTGGTTTGGGTTTTACTGCAGAAGCTCAAAGGGTTGTTCGGCGCGTGCATATTGGAAGACCTCCCCTGCGTATCAGTAATCCAGAAGTGAATGCAATTGAAGACGATGAAGAAGAGTCAGAGTTCGACAGCTGGATTTACCCGACTATCGACGGTGGCTTGAACAATTGGACGACGAAGGACTTCGTGCCCGTTTCTTTTATTACACAGTAATAGACTTTTGTTTTGAGATTTGTAACAGACAATTTAAAACTTTATGGCCCGATGCCTTGCCAGGCACTTTGGCTTTGTTTATGAGGGCTTATTACTTGTCATTTTCATATATCATCAATAAAACATTGGACGTTTTCTTGCATTACAAATTTTACGCTCCCTGTTTTTCTTTTCTATCTTGCACTTTATCAAAACAGTTGTTGTCTTACACACACTCACATATCATAATACAGGTCCACATCCACTCGGGATCCCACTGATAACGACTCTACTACTGCTAGTTATGACTTCGAAAGTCCGATCAAGTAAGCCGAGGACGAAGGTGAGGATGATTGTGAAGTTCCCGGGGAACTTGCCAGACTGTTGTTACAGGAAGAAAGGGCCATACAGCCGCATGAAGAGCCAGTGGAAACAGTAAATCTGGGTACAGAAGAAGACAAGAAAGAGGTCAAGATCGGTGCAAACCTAGAGTCTAGTGTCAAACAACGGTTAATACAAATGTTGCGTGACTATGTTGAGATCTTTTCCTTGTCTTATGAAGATATTCCTGGGTTGGATACCGATATTGTGGTTCACCGCTTGCCAACTAAAGAAGACTGTCCTCCAGTGAAACAGATAGTTCTCCGAATGCACCCAGAGATGTCTGAGAAAATCAAAGTTGAGGTCATGAAACAGTTTGATGCTGGTTTTTTAGTAGTTACTTCTTACCCGCAGTGGGTTACCAATGGGGTTTCGGTACCGAAGAAGGATGGTAAGGTTCGTATGTGTTTGGACTATAGGGATCTGAACAGGGCGGGCCCTAAGGATGATTTCCCACTGCCTCACATCGATGTTTTGGTCGACAACACCGTGCAGCATAAGATCTTCTCCTTTATGGATGGTTTTTCTGGTTACAATCAGATTAAGATGGCTCCCGAAGACATGGAGAAGACAACCTTCGTTACGCAGTGGGGCACTTTTTGTTACAAGGTAATGCCTTTCGGGTTAAAGAATGCTGGGGAAACTTATCAGCGCGCCATGGTCGCTTTGTTCCACGACATGATTCACCATGATATTGAGGTTTACGTTGATGTCATGATTGTAAGGTCTCAAATTAAAGAAGAACATCTTGACCATCTCCAGAAACTGTTTGACAGGTTGGAGATGTACAAGATGAGGTTAAACCCGAACAAGTGCACCTTCGGGGTGAGGTCTGGTAAGCTGTTGGGTTTCGTCGTTAGTGATAAAGGTATTCAAGTGGATCCGGCAAAGGTGAAGGCTATACAGGAAATTCCAGTTCCCCGAACAGAAAAAGAAGTCAGAGGATTTTTGGGACGTCTGAACTACATTGCCCGATTCATTTCACACCTGACTGCTACTTGTGAGCCAATCTTCAAGCTGCTGAAGAAAGATCAAGTGGTAAAATGGAATGATGAATGTCAAGATGCTTTCGAAAGGATCAAGGAATATCTTCAAGAGCCACCTATTCCGATGCCTCCAGTTGAGGGGAGACCTTTGATCTTATACTTGACAGTACTCGACAATTCGATGGGGTGTGTGCTGGGGCAGCATGACGAGTCTGGCCGAAAAGAGCATGCTATTTACTACCTTAGCAAAAAGTTTATCGACTGTGAGACCCGATACTCGTTGCTTGAGAAAACTTGCTGCGCTTTGGCATGGGCTGCTCTCCGGCTGAGACAGTATATGCTGACTCACACTACTCTATTGATATCAAAGATGGACCCAATCAAGTATATCTTCGAAAAGCCTGACTTGTCCGGAAGAATAGCAAGATGGCAGATGATCTTGACTGAGTATGACATCCAATACACGACCCAAAAGGCAATCAAGGGGAGTGTGTTGGCAGATCATTTGGCGCATCAGGCTGTAGACGCTTACCAGTCTATGAATTTCGAGTTTCCGGATGAGAACATCATGTTGGTGACTGACTGTGAGAAACCTGGACTGGATGAAGGACCTGAGGAAGGATCCCGATGGTCTATGTATTTTGACGGAGCTTCAAACGCCTTGGATAATGGCATTGGCACCGTGATCATATCTCCTGAAGGCTGTCATACTCCATTCATCGCCCGATTATGTTTTTACTGCACCGATAACATGGCAGAGTATGAAGCATGCATCATGGGCCTTCAAGCAGCTATTGACCTAAGAATTAAGTTTCTAAGTGTATTCGGAGATTCCGCTCTAGTGATCAGTCAGATCAAAGGTGAGTGGGATATGAAGCACCCAAATCTTATTCCTTACAAGGAGTATGTACTGACGTTGCTCCCACACTTCGAGGAGATAACCTTTGAACATTTCCCAAGAGAGGAGAATCAGTTGGCAGACGCACTAGCTACGATGTCTTTTATGTTCAAGGTCAGGTGGGACAATGAAGCTCCCCAGATTACCATTGAGAGATTGGAAGAACCCGCACATTGCTGTGACATTGAGACTGAAGAGGTAACAGATAAACCCTGGTTTCACGAGGTAAAGAGGTATCTTGAGGCTCAGGAGTACCTCGAGGGTGCATCTGTTAATGATAAAAAGTTTCTGAGGAGGTTCGCGGCGAAGTTATTCATCAGTAATGGTATCCTTTACAAGCGTAACCATGACTCAACCTTACTGCGATGTGTGAACAAGAAAGAGGCAGAAAGGATCATGGCAGAATTACATGAAGGTACTTTTGAGACTCATTCCAGTGGACACACCATGGCAAAGAAGATCCTACGGGCAGGATACTATTGGTCTACTATGGAAGCCGATTGTTATCAGCATTCTCAGACCTGTCATAAGTGCCAAGTCTACGCTGATAAGGTGCATGTACCTCCAGTTCCTCTGAACGTCTTGACAACTCCTTGGCCTTTTGCAATGTGGGGCATCGACATGATTGGTGAGATCATACCTACTGCGTCCAACGGGCATCGTTTCATCCTGGTAGCGATTGACTATTTTATGAAGTGGGTTGAGGCAGCTTCCTTTGCTACTGTAACCAAGAACGTCATGGCGCGGTTTATTCGGCACAATCTGATCTGTCGATACAGTGTACCAGAGAGGATCATTACGGACAATGGTACAAATCTCAACAATATGATGATCACCGAGCTCTGCAAGCAGTTTACGATACAGCATCACAACTCTTCTCCCTACCGGCCAAAGATGAATGGGGCTGTTGAAGCGGCTAATAAGAACATCATAAAGATTGTGCAGAAGATGACGGTGACATACAAAGACTGGCCTGAGATGTTACCATTCACTCTTCATGGGTATCGTACCTCAGCACAGACGTCAACAGGGGCAACACCCTATTCCTTGGTATATGGCATGGAGGCAGTCTTGCCCATTGAAGTCCAGATACCCTCTCTTCGGATTAAGAAGGATGCAGGTTTGAGCGAGGACGACTGGATCCAGACCCGAATTGATCAACTAAAGTTAATCAACGAGAAGAGGCTTACTGCTATTTATCATGGTCAGACGTATCAAAAGCGAATGATCAAGGCGTTTAACAAGAAAGTCAGACGACAAGAATATCAAGTTGGGGATCTGGTGATCAAGCGCATCATACTGTCACAAGGTGATCCCAGGGGAAAATGGACCCCTATGTACGAAGGGCCATTTGTGGTTAAGAACATTTTCTCAGGAGGAGCTATGATTCTAACCACCATGGATGGTGACGAGCTTCCTCACCCCGTCAATGCAGACATAGTGAAAAAATACTACGCCTAATCAAAGACCCGCTAGGTTGACTGGCCTAGGAAAAAATAAGGGCTTCCCGGCGAACCAAAAGGGTTCGGGCAAAAATAAGGGATGAAAATGAAAAAATTTGTACACTCGGCAAGTCGAAAACCTGAAAAGGCAGCTTGGGTAAAAAAGGGTATCCCGATGGATTGAAAACCCGAAAGGGCGGTCCAGGCAAAAATTAGGGATCAAAGCGTAACACTATGTCTCATTGGATCATCTTGCAACCAGACTTCGGTATCGACTATCAAGCTCGGACGACACTAATCAATCTGATCTACCTTCAACCAAGTAGCAAAGTGATGAGACGCTCAAAGACATAGGGGCAATAGCAGAGTTGGAACCCAATGGGATTGTTCACATAGTTGTTTTTCTTTGTTTTTCACAAATTGTGTAAATTCTATCATTCGGCGGCGTTCTCTTACTAGGACGTCAGCCTCTTGTACGAAAACGCCTATTTACAAGCCAACTTCAAAATTAATACAATTCATTTTCACAAAGAAATTTCAAATTGTTTTTCTTTTTCTGTTTTGTTTTGCAAGAACGTCCAATGGTTCATTTTTTGATATATGCATTTGACAATGATTGCTTCTCATAAATATTTACATGCGAAACAAAAGACGATTACTCATAATATCAGGAACAGGGGAAAATAAGAAATGTCCAAGCTTTACAATTGCTCTGTCCACCAGGTATAAGGATAGACCTAGTTGGAGAATACGACTGAAGGTACATTCACTCCCCGCAGAGTAAGAGAAGGACAATGGTGTTAATTCTCCCTAGCTGAGATTCACAATCACAAATGAATCAGTAAGACTCTCCCCAAGCAGAGTTCATCTATCACCAACAATAAAAGATTATCCCCAGTGGAGTTTATTTCTCCCACAAACAGAGATTTTATCCCCGGCAGAGTTCGTTACCGCCAGTAACGGTAATTCATCCACAACCGAGGTCATTTCTCCAGGTCAGCAGATCTTCTAGCAGAGTATCTCTTCCCCCACAGAGTCATTTTCTCGCCAATGTATTCTCCAGCAGGATTATTCTCCCAATCATCTTCGGTCGTTATCCCCAGCGAGCGAAACCCTTTCATTCTCCAGAAGCAATCCAGGATTTATTTTCCCCAGCTAGAGAATATCATAAAAACATTGCACATCCATACATCATGACATGCATATACGGACCATACAACACAGTCTCATTTATTTTGAGAACATCATTGCTTGATACATTTCATGCATTACATACGACTAACCTTTACCTTTCAGGAAAGATACAATCAAATTCTCACAAAGTTCAAGCTATGAAGCCCGGATCCGACCGGATAGTATCTTGATTTCTACAGCATATTGTGAAGCCCGGAGAACAAACGGATAATAGTATCAGACTACCGCGAAGCCTGGGTTACGACTAGATAGTGGTATCTCTTAAAAGCAAGCTATGAAGCCCGGATTCGACCGGATAATAGTTTAATCCCCAGCAATCCGTGAAGCCCGGATTACGACCGAATAGCAGCTCAGCAAGTACCATGAAGCCTGGATTACGACCAGATAGTGGTATATCATAAACACAAGCCGTGAAGCCCAGATTACGACCGGATAGAAGCTCAGCAAGTACCATGAAGCCTGGATTACGACCAGATAACGGTAGAAGACGTTGTGAAGCCTGGATTACGACCAGATAGCAACCAAAGACGCCACGAAGCCTAGATTATGACTAGATAATGGTATATCTTTAATACAAGTTATGAAGCCCGGATTCGACCGGATAGTATCTTGATTTCTCTGAACACCATGAAGCCTGGATTCGACCAGATAATGGTATGAGACATCGTGAATCCTGGATTACGACCAGATAGCGGTAAAAGACACTAAAGCCTGGATTACGACCATATAACAGTGATGGACACTGTGAAGCTTGGATTACGACCAAATAGCGGTTTATCCGGCCAATTACTATGAAGCCCGGATTCGACCGGATATTAGTAGGCCCAACAGTCAAAGGGAAGCCCGGAGGCGACCGGATAACCACTTGATTTCTTCTAAAGCCTGGATTCGACCAGATAATGGTATAAGACATCGTGAATCCTGGACTACGACCAGATAGCGGTAAAAGACACTGAAGCCTGGGATTACGACCAGATAACAGTACAAGACATTGCGAAGCTTTGATTTCGACCAAATAGCAGTTTACCTGGACAATTACTAAGAAGCCCGGAGTCGACCGGATATTAGTGTGCCCTAAATTCAAGTTGAAGCCCGGAGGCGACCGTATAACAACTGAATTCCTTCTGAAGCCTGTATTACGACCAGATAAGAATTGGGAAATTGCGAAGCCTGGATTACGACCGGATAGCAAGATTGATCTCATCTCCCCAGTAAGTCACTGTAAAGTCTGGATTACGACCAGATAGCCGTCAGCCTTATCACTATGAAGCCTGGATTATGACCAGATAGTAGTTCATTCTCACCTCTTCAACTAAGAGGCGATTCCTCAGTAGAATAACGGACGACCGAAGCTCCTAAAATTCAACTTTTCTCAAGAAACAGAGACGATTCACCAGTAGAATAACGGACGACCGAAGCTCCTAAAATTCTATTTCTCCCAAAAACAAAGAACAACATTCCCCAGCAGAATCTTCCTCAACAACAGGTATACAAGCTCTCGCTAAGGAATCTCTTATGAGATCGACACTTCTTCGGATGGCATCTTTAATCCCATCTTCCTTCATCAATCTCCAAATGGCATCTATAAGCCCATTCCTGACATCACAAGATAATTACCACTTCATGTGAGTGCAAATTTCTGGGCACTCTAGTGTTCAATCATCTTCCACCTTCGGATCACGAAAGGCAAGCCAGCCAATCTATATCCTCAGGTTTAGGAAGATTGAACAGGGGCAGCTGTTGTACCCTAAAATTTTCCCTCCCATATTTCTCAATGCATTTCAAGAAAGATCCTCAAGTTGCTCAAGGAAGTCCAAGGGTTGACCAGACAAACTCTCTCCTAAGGCAGTCTACCTCAAATTAGGGTTTCATGTTACATCAAGATACTTGAGTCCAAGGGATCCCAAATGCTCACCATTGCCCTAATATGTTCTCAAGATCATCCATGTCAAGTTTCAAGCCTTGCAGATAAAGTTTGCTCAGTCAATTTCTCAAAGACCTGAAAATCGACTATGTTAGGGGAAAAGTCAATTGTGGCCTACATACAGTCAAACTTCAAGATTTTTGGTCAACATCCTCATTTTGAAGTATCATTCATCATTTTATCAAGGGTTGGTCATGATTCATCAAGGATTTATCATAATTCATCAAGAACCAAAAGTTGCTAAATTAGGATTTTGTAGGAAAAGTCAACTCAACTTTGACCAAGCATAACTTTCTCATACTTTATGAGAAATGACCCATCCAAAGCTCATTTTGAAGAGGATGCAATGCAATACAATCCATCTTTAGCTCCCAAGTTCAAAATATGGACTCACAAGAAGTTATGAATTTGGACATTATAGGTCACTTTGAAAAGTCAAAACAAAAACTTTTCAAATCACACAAACACACGGAAGCAATTTTGAAAATGATGAGCAAGTACCTAAGAGCCCGTGGAAAACCACGGATAGAAAGGGTGCTAATACCTTCCATTTCTATAATCTACCCCCCGTACTCAAAATCTCGAAAAAAAGGAATTTTTCTGTGCTCTTTTCCTTTCCGGTTGGATAAAATAAAAGTCGATGGCGACTCTTGCTTACCGCGACATTTTGCAAACACAAACGCAAAACGCAAACCATCATTTCAAAATAGTCCCGGTTCTGGCCACCGTATCACAATGCCAAACAACGTCGTTTCACTTGGATTCCACTAGTTTCAAATTTTATTTTCTTAGTTGATATAATAAAGGAATAATAATACTGCAATGAATTGGACTAGGTAGGAAGTTGTGTTGGACCGAATTAACCTTCCCTTAGGTCCATCACGTTTTTTTTAGGCTTGAAAAATAACTAAACAAAAAATGGATTATTAGACATTGCAGAATGGGCCTTACGCCTAGAGTCATTGTTGGAAAATACATCCGGTTACAGATTACGCACCCTCCTCTGTTTAGAAATATTTGTATTTCCTTGACATAATTTTCATGATAAAATGATGTAAAAATAATAGAATATTTTAGATTTTTTTTGGTTTTCTCTTTAGAATCTTATTAGAGTTTTCTATTATTTTATATTTAATAATCATTTTCACTGTCTTTTTTTAGCTAAGATTTTATGATAAAATGTTGGTGTAATTTTCACAATGTAAAATGCTTGGGGATTAATTTGTTTGATCACTGTGTGAAGCAACTTCTGTAGAGTTTTCTTATCGCTTGCATGATATTGAAGAGGCAATGAAACTTTTCCATTCGGTTTCACCACAACTTCATTTTATTCCTCATTTCCGCGCTCTATCGTACTTTTTTACCGCTTTTCTAGAAATCATGAGAAGTAAGGCTTTACTGCTTTCTAACGCCATGAGAAGTAGGGTAGAGATGTATGACGGCCCCTCTGGTTTATTTAAAGACCCATTTAGGGCAATTCCGCATTGTGTGCATTCTA
Source organism: Vicia faba (assembly GCA_948472305.1). Taxonomy (NCBI): domain Eukaryota; kingdom Viridiplantae; phylum Streptophyta; class Magnoliopsida; order Fabales; family Fabaceae; genus Vicia; species Vicia faba. The sequence goes on along the minus strand of CATIWC010002534.1, from coordinate 178,324 downwards.
TTTGCTATTTATGGTTGTTTAAAACCCTACCTTTGAGTAGGTATTCTCCAGGTGTGTTTATATTTGTGATTGCATATGTACAGATGATAAGTCCTCAAAAAGAGGCAAGCGGGAAGGGTTAGTAATCAACCCCCGCAATTTTGTCTGTGTCATCCTTAGCTCGTGACGCACCATGAAGCTTCAGAGTTGTGTCTACTCTTGCGTATTTAGTCGTCAAGTGGGGAAGGGTTCTACAGTCGAACCCCCACGCTTTGTCAGTTGTTCGCGTTGGCTGATGTTGATACTCCGTGATCGTTCATATTATCTTTTGTCGCCTACCTCGATCTCCTATATCTTGGTTAGGTGTTCAGTCGCTTTGGATATCACATTTTTGTTTTTCATCTCACTCCCGCTTGTTTGCCTCGGGTGATACACTCCCCTTGACTAAAGCATTTCGATTCTTTTCCTTACAACTTTATGTGTACGCTCTTCCGAGATGGCTTGTTTTATCCTTGTACATACCATGTTCCCTTAGGATACGCTTGTTCCTTTTGGGTGCAAGTTAGACCTTAAGTTGCAAGCCATGAATGCTAACATTAGGTAGACGTTTCCCTTTTGTTAATCCAAATAATAGGACCACCATTGTATCATAACATTAGGTTAGATATAGGCTAGTCTCCCTTAGACTCTTTTATTCCATTTTTGCATCCTTGTATTCAAAACTAAAATTCCCTTTCTTGGCAAATCAAAAACACTCTAATCACACTCAAACCCCTTTTCAAGGTAACAAAACACAAACCAATCAAATATAGCATCTTGCCTCGAGGGCGTAACTCGAAACTGTTTTCAAGTAAGGACATGATTAATTTACTTCAGTGCCAACGCGTGAGTCTCCAAAGGTCGAGTTGTGGCAGAAGGCAGAATTAGCATCACCCATAAAAATGAAAAACAAACAAAAACATGTGAGCTGAACTATGGTAACTTTGATTCCTCAAAAAGGATATGTAGGCATTGGGGTAGGGCCCAAGCGAGTACAAATTTATTTTCCCTACGTTCTTTTCTCATTCCTTTTGCATGCATTCTTCTTCAGCAGTAAACAGTAAGCATAGATTAAACACACCCATAAGATAGACAACAAGAGTGGATACCGTAGAGTACTACGGGCGTGTGTGGGTGCTAATACCTTCCCCTTGTATAACATACTACCTTACCTGATCTCTCAGTCACAAGACCGTGACTTCTCCCTTCTCAGGTTTTCTCGATGTTTACCTTTCCCTCCATGTGGGATAAAATACGTTTGATGGCGACTTTATTGTTTAATAATTTTCAGCCGGTTATTTCAGATGGAGACTTCACTGGGGAATAGGTCGACCAAATGCTGGTCCATCCCGGAGTCGCTCCTAGCTCTTGTTTCCTTTCTTTGGGTGTTTATTTTTATGCTTTCAATTTATTCATTCATACATGATTACCTGAGCATATGTATGTATTGCATTTTACTATTTTCCATATACTACTACTTTACTGGATCTGTTCTTGTTGGGTGGGTGTTACATGAGGTAAAAGGACCAATACCCATACCAAGTGACAACCATAGGAACTATAGGAATAAAGTGGAATATGAATGGCTAGTTTACATAGGTTTCATTATTGGCTCCATGTCGTCCCCCTCACATGAGGTACAAATGAGGGGCTATCGCTTTCACGTAGGTGATACGGCGTTAGTGTTTTCAAGAGTACTCTTGATTCTGAGTTATCCGACCTTTCCTTGACCTAGTCTTCACCCGTGAGTGGGGCAAGAATATTTTATCACAGGTACAGATGGGGACTATGTTCAGACAGTGACTATTGATTCTAATGGTTATGTTCTAGATTTCTGTTGGTGACTTATTCAGATGCTATATTCTGTTGGTGACCGTATGGTTCTCAGATTTATTTTCTGAGTTCCTGACTTGTTTATTTGGAGGTCCATTCGGGCCTTCGATCTTGGTATTCCCAAAATGTTCAGAAAAGGCTCAACAATATCTGATGTTCTAGAAGCCTTGATCTCGTACGATTGATGATCTACACGATACTCGGTTCTTGTATGTGCAGAAGTTGTGCCATACCTTTGATTTGGTAATATTCATATGATTCAGAGAAGTACAATAATCATATTCGGAAATGATGAAACTTTGATCCCATTTGATCCCATGTCTTTGCATACATAAAATGGATAACCATATTCTAGACATACATGTTCTGTTATTTCCAAGGAATCATATTTGTAAGCCTTGTGTTGAACTTTTCCATCCCTTACTTGCGTAAAATCAAAATTAAAACGCATAAATTCCATGGAAATGACAGAACATGACATGGAATCCCTTCATGCACCCCATGCACATTCATGCATCCATAACAGGTACTCAAAGATTGCATCCATAACAGAGATCAGTATGGGATGACTCTATGGGGAATTGACTGATATGAAAATCTCGATGGGGTTTATTTTGGTACATGCAAGCTTTGGCCCGTGGTCGGGAATCCTTCGGGAAGAAAGATAATCGATTGAAGACTCGGGTGAACCGGGTCATGGAAGCTTTGATAATGATATCAACAATCCTACTCCTACTCCCACAACACATGTACTCTCTTCTCCTCATCTCTTAGGGATCGCTTTCAACCACGGAATGCTATGCAATCTTGAGTTCTTCGAACATCTTATCGCCAGATGGTTCACGTTTACTATGTGGGTTCAAGAAACTTGTTTTACCAACAAAATTAGAACACGCCTGAGGCATAGTTGATCTCATATCAGTGTTCAATTCTCATTGGTTTCCACACTTGTTCGAGCTTCAGTGGGTTATACCCTGTACTTCGGTATCGTCTATAAATTCCCTTGCAGATCATGATACCAATGTCATATGTGGTTACTACGCTGGGGAATCCTACTATTATTTAGGGGCACTCTCCACAGCTTTGCGTTCCCTGACCAGTTCGACAATGGTCGGTCTTTGTTCCCCAAGTGAATTCATGGGGTAAAAATTTTATGCAAAAATAGAAGAAGCTTGATAAGCATGCTGATGTGACCCCAGCGCATTACATCCAGTTATTTCCTCTCCCAGTGGAAGTTCAATTGATAACGCTCTAATCTTTGGGGTCCTTCTCCCACCAAAATCTATTCTGATTGCGATACACATGCTAGATGTATCCCCTATTCTGGGGCACCCGGTTTTGATATTGAAAACTGTAAAGGGGTTGAAGTATAAAGCCCAACACCTGTCTGGCGTCTCTTCTAAAAGTCCAATTCCTATTTGGTCAAATGTCAAACTTTTTCTCACCAAATGGATGTCTCCTCTGTTGTGATAGAAGATGAATTATATTGTTTCTTTGTGGCATAAGACGCTTGGTGATGCAGTTTATAGCGATTCTCTTGGTAAAGCATTCATTCTCTATCCTAAAAGAATCTTCTATGCATATATTCTAGGACACCCGGCCATTCGATTGAAGATGGTATGTCATCTAAAGACAAAGTCCAAGACTATCTCAATTCAAAGACTGTTATGTTCACATCAAATCATAAGGGGAATTCTCTCACTAATTTAAGCATCAAGACTTCAGAAAGTCGTCAGAATTAAGAAGTCCATGCGGAGTCAAGTCTCCTGAACTGTGGCAATCATTGATTTCTTTACTGCGTTTTCATTTGCATTCTTGCTTGTTTGCTTAAACATTGCTTGCATGTAGAAACATGTCTATTTTTGAATGAAAATCGTAATGTAATAAGTATGCTTGTCTTGAAGTGTTCTTTTCGTTTTTATTCATCCATTTGTTATAACTCTTTAAATGTTTTACTTGCATATTGATGCCAAGTTTTCAAGTCTAATGCTTAGGTAAAGATTGGAGGGAGGATGACAATAATCTAAAAATGCAAAAAAATCTCTGGTTGGTATGCTTTTGAGTAAGACCCTGCTGATAATGTACATGCCTTGTTTCAATTACTAAACATTGGAGATATAAGGGAGATAGACCCTCATTAACCCCTCCGAGCCTTCGAAGTAGGAGTTTCTTTTCTGTTCAGAAAACCGTCATTTTAACTTTATGTGTGGGTAGTGTTCAGTTAATTTGATCAAGAGTTCAGAACCCATCAAGAGTGCGTATCCAAGGATACAACATGGTTATCCATCAAAAGGTTGAGGAATGTCAAAACCACAATGGCTAACCTTCACATATCAGAAGTGTGCATCAAATAACGATATCCCAATGGGTATTTCTCGCACATCAGGTGGTCAACAGATGACGATACGATAATGGCTATCCCTCATTTACCAAAGACTCATACAGTCACGATCACTTCCAACAAATCAGAGACGGTGTAAAGATCAACAGTTTGTTCAGAATGGAAATTATAAATAAGAAAGAAACAAAAAGCCCCGCTAAGTTGAAACTTGAAAATAAGTCGCTTAGGAAAAAGTTGGGGCATCCCGCTGGACTTCCAAATTAAAATTCGAAAGAATTTGTCCAGGAAAAAGCTAGGGAAAGTCAGAAAGATTTTGAAAATCCTAAAAGGAGAGAAAAGGATCCTTATCGCATGAAAAATGTCGTGTGATCAGACACCAAAAGCAAAAGGTGAAGTAATTGTCGTGTCTAAGAAACCACAGTGGTTCCTCAATCATCGTAAACTCTTCTCGAGAGATGAATGCTTGTACCCGGTTAACTGAACATAAGAATGGAGAACATCATGGAGAATAGGTGGGCACAAAATAATTTTGAGCCTTAAATCCTTTTTTCTAAAACTGTGAACCAGGCCACGTTACAACCCTTAAAAGTCCTAACTGAAGCATGGGTCAATTTGAAAGCGTGCTACAACGAGATAACATTTAACTGACTCCTAAGAGGTATGTTTAAATATATGTGATGGCATCATATGCTTGCATTATATTTCATAAAAAAGAATTTGCAAATGTTTCTCTCTAGCTAGTGACTCGTTCACGACAGAGTTGTGACATCATTTCACTCAAAGTTTTTTCAAACTTCAAGACATACATACGTGTTGCATTAGAATTATCATTTTCATAATAAACATTCTTCTGCATACAAAACAAATGATTGACATCAAGTAAGTTTACATAATGAACAATCGGTAAAGAGCTCAATATTGTCAAAGAAGAGAGGCTTGAATACTCTGTTGAAGCAAGAGTCAGTTATCGCAAGAGAAATGACTTATTCAGGGGCATGTTAACCAATCATTTTGTCAAGAGAAAGCATCTTGATGCTTCGCGGACTGAGTACCTTTATGGATGAAGTTAGCAGATTCCGCCAATCTGGGGGCAATCAAGTCGAGAGTCGATCTCTCCGAGTCCAGCCAAATTTGGGGCATTCCCTCAAAGCTATCAATTAGAGGCTATCACGTCGATAAATCTCTTCATGCTATCAATCAGGGGCTATCACATCGATAAATCTATTCAGAATTCATTCAACCTGGGGAAGTTACGTCGAGATTTGACAAATCTCTCCAAGAAAGCTGTAATCAAGAGCAGTTTATTTGGTGACTCAAAACATTGGGGCAGGCCACCTCATATCGTATTGTGCCACAAATATTCTGATCTTCTATTCAACACAGACTCTTTCAGAAATCCTCTAGACAAGGTCATTCCTCATTCGTACTTGCAAAGTTGCTCAAGCCAATTATGTTGTGCGAGACGACTACAATCAAGCTAGAAGCATCATGACGGTCACCCTGATCTGGCCAGCACACGAAGCCTCCTTCATCTGCTACAGATAACTTCAAATCGGATTTCCCAAGAAAATTTAGAAAGTCCAGAGTCATCGTTTGACTGGCACGCGCAAGTGCACATGCCCCATAAGCTAAACCGGGGCATTCATAGAGCTAAACCGGGACATCCCTAGTGGAGCTAAATCGGGGCATTCGCAGGTGTCCATGCCCATCTCTTATCCCTAAATGATTCAAGAGATAATTCCCCAGTGCGGCGTAAACTTGGGACGCGTATTTGAAGAGATCCACCTAGTGTTCAATATCTTTTCTTTGGCATATTTAGTTCTACCATCCTCTCAACGGTTCAGGATGTAGGGAAGTCTGGCCAGATTATCTCTTCCCCAATAATACAATTCAGAATTTAGTGGCTTACCTGAAAACTCGCTTCGTCAGCAATTTAATCTCCAGCGGAGTCACCAATAATCTTTGGCTTCGGAGCTCCCCAGTGCAAATTCTTATCAGTATCCCTAGTGATCTTTGGTACTGCAGGTTTCCAGAGCCGATATGTATTGGAATCCCCGGTGATGAGCAACAGTTCCTAACGAGCCTTCGCTTATCCTCATGAAGTCTATTTCTTTGCATTACATATAGTTATCACTGCATAACATTTCATCTTCAAAAGTGCATAGCAGATCCATCATAATGGGTATTTGCGTTAAAAGAAATTCAAACATGCATACAAAGCATAAGCCAGATCAGGTACCTTACACGAAAGACATGAATAATTCAAAATCAATAATACATCCCTACAAGAGGATGTCGTTCCCAAATCCCCAACTGATGACCTTCACCTTCACAATGCCCAGCTAACAGTGCCAGTACCTTGTACCCTAAATTCCTAGTAAAATCAATACACATTTCCATTCCAAACCCAGTTCTCGTCTGGTAGTCAGTTCACGTATGAAGATCAGTTATAAACCCAATTCCTGTCTGGTATTCAATTCACATCTGACAAATAAATTAGTCTCCAAACACTCATTTGTGTCGGTTTCCAAACACTCGTCCGTGTCAACTCCTAAACACTCGTTTGTGTTAACTCCTAAACACTCACCCGTGTCAGTCCCCCAAACACTCGTCCGTGTTTAACCTTCCCTTGATACTCATTTTTATCTTCTTTCAATACTCGTCCGTGTTGACTCAAACACTTTGTTGTACCCCAAATTTTCCATCTCAATTTTTGAAAGATTCTCTCACAAGATCTCCATTGATTCAAGACTGCACAAGGTTGGATCGACTCAAGATACCTCCCCAAACACTGATAACTCAAAATTAGGGTTTGAGTTTGTATAAGGAAACATAGACCTTTAATGATCCATATGATTTTCATGGATGATTTTGGACTCCCAATATTGCTCATGTCAAGTTTCAGGCTTTTGATCACATTTTTGCTCAATCAATTGATCATATAACCTAAAATCAACTATATTGGGCAAAAAGTCAACTGTGGTCAATTCACAGTTAAAATTCATATTGTTTTATTCATATCAACATGTTAAACTCATATATGTCAATTGTTCAATTTTGGATCACAATTCCTCAAGAAATTTGATCAAATCACAAAAGGGCAAAATGGTCAAAATTAGGGTTTTGACTGAGAAGGCTTGATTTTTGACTTTCAACCCAAATACATGACTTGTTGGTTTGAGAAATGATATCAAGAATCCAAATGCATCATTTTGACCTAATGGCATGGTTCAAAACATTTCTCAAAATCAATTGATCGATAGTTAAAAATTGGTCAACTAATGAAAAAGTCAATTGTACACTGAAAAGTCAAACTTTGACTTTTAGATCAAAATCAAGTTTCAAAAATCGTATTTCATCAAGACATGTCAAAGTATGAAGATGGCTCATCAAGAAATAAAAAGTAAAAATTACTTTGAAAAAAGTCAAAGTTCTAAACACTTAGAAATTTTTCTAAGTGTTAAGAAAAATATGATAACTTCATAATTTTGTGCCAAATTTTCACCATGATGCAAGATGATTCAAGAAAAACTTCCAACATGAAAGTTGTAGATCTCAATGAGATATAAAACATTGTAGGGTAGAACTTTTTCTAGAAATGCTTGGATCTCAAGTTATAAATCCATGAAGACATGTCCATGAAACTAAAACACTTAGTAAAATTCTGAGCATTTTAAGTCAGAATGACAACTTTTGGGCCAAGTTTCACACAGTTACAATGGTAGTTTGGAAAAGTGATTCAAAGAAGGATTGTAGAGCAAGTTACAAGCTTTCTAAAAATTCAAAGAACTCCTTCAAATCATGTTGGAGCAGGGAGAATCGAAGATCAGAAGTTGGACATTCATTCTTAAATTATAAGTCATTTTCATGATGAACATCTGATCCAATTCCAAGCAATGTTGCATAATCCCACTTTTCAGTCCCTCTAACTTGTGTATTTATCCTTAATCAAAAGATTACACAAGCTTTTGAGCTATGAACCACTTGATTTAAGCTTTTTCCAATACACCTTGCCATTTAAGGAAGAAAGTTCACACTTCCATTTTGGAAAAGTGACTTTAATCACAAAGTCCACTCTCCTTGAGCTTTGTGTTTGTTCTTTCTACACAAGCATCCCCTGCAAAATCAGAACAGGTGTGTTTAAAGTTTCTATCCACCCTAGTTTTCCTTGAAACCATGTTTGTATAAACTTGCTTAAAAAAGAAGTCAAAAATCCACAACATGTGATTTTGTACTTCTGACTTCTCCAAGCTTCCAAACCTTTTGCCTATAAATTAAACCTTCATTTGCAATCTAAAGGAGGATTGGACAAGCCCTGAAACTCACTAAAACTCCCTAGAACCAGAAATTGCAACACAAGCACAAAAACTTGTCATTTCTGATTTTTGAATCCAATCTCCAAATCTTCTCGTGTGTTTCTTGGCCAAACCATCCACAAAGCTTCTAATACACATATAGAGGCTATCCTAACATCTGTTTTCAAACTGTAACACCATCTTCACCAACCTCCATTTTCAGAAATAGAGCATTATATCTTGACTTCTTCAAAACATTTCAGCCATCCATAGCTCAGGCTAAGGGTTGCATTAACTTCCTGAGAACTTGAGGAAGCTAACTAGATCATCACAACAACTTGAATCAAGCTCTAACTCAAATCACGATCTCCAGCTGCAAGGTGAGTTTTTTTTTATGATTTTCATCTCATTATTTAGGCATTGTTAGGCTTGCATTTTCACAGACAAAATGTAGATATCATTGCCCTGAAACTGTATATATCCATATATTTCATTTATATGGCCTGAGTAGAGAGAATTTTGGATCAGAGCTTCCTGGAAAAATTAGGGTTCAGATTAGGGATAGCAAAATTCATGTTTGTTTCTGATTTATAATTTTAATGCTTTATAGTTCTGGAACCATGATGAAATTTTCCATAACTTTCATGTTTACATTTTCCATTTTGGTTGAGAAATGAATGAGTTGCAGATGCTCTGGATGGCGCGAGGAAGAAGATGAAGTTCATTATCAAAACTAATTTTGTAATATATATTTATGGTCTTGTTTATAATACCAGATGTATAGCCACCCCAGTGGTAGAGAGCACGCACGTAAGGTATTAGTGTTAAGGGTCTTGGGTTCTAGCCCCAGGAGCACCTTTTGTTTTATTTCTTAAACATTTTACCCCATTTACTTGTTAGCAGTGCGCCTGATCCAGAACTTATGGGCTTTCTCATTTTTACTTCCAGCATCACCCCCCCCCCCCCCCCAATTACTTGTTAGTAGTGCGCCTGGGCCAGAACTTCTGGGCTTTCTCATTTTTGCTTCCAACATCACCCCCCCACTTAATTGTTAGCAGTGCGCCTGAGCCATAACTTCTGGGATTTCTCATTTTTGCTTCCAGCATCACCCCCCCCCCCCCCCATTTACTTTATAACAGCACGCCTGGACCAAAACTTATGGGCTTTCTCATTTTGCTTCCAGCAACACCCCCCATCCATTTGTTTTTCATCACGAAGCCCGACATGAACTTCTTTTTTCTTTCTGATTCTGATCACAAAAATACATTTGGGCCTAAACCAAACTGAAATCAGTTTACTTACAAACATCCTTTCCACTTTCTAAACCCCCCTTGACTTAAATTTCATATTTTTATTTTATTTTCTTTCCTTTATTATTATTATTATTATTATTTTTATTTTTATTAATCAGAAATACCAAAAATATATTATATTAAATATTTAACTTATTTAGTTTATTTTTATTTAACTTCTTAAAATAAAAAGACCAAAAACATTTTCCTATTTAATTTCCTTTCTTTAACTTAATATTAAACTTAGATTTAGTTCATTTTCTTTTTTAATTAAAATTACTTTAGAATTTAGGATTTCTCAATTAATTAACTTTGTATACTAATTTAATCAACATTCTTCTATAAAACCCTAAAAACTTGTTTTCTTCAAATAAAATTAGTTTCTTTGTTTATTAACTTAATCATAATTTTTCTTATTTTATTTAATTATTTCCTTTTAGTTAATTAGGTCAAAAACCCCTTTTCTTAAATAAAATCCAAAACGAATTCCATTTCTTTCCCATTTTTATTTTTTATGCATTATATTCATTCCATTTCTTGTACATTATATACATTTCAATTCTTGTACATTATTCAAGTTCAATATGGTTGTAATAGATAATCATGTTTAATTTCTTTCAATCCCCATTTGTAAATTTGTACACCCCATCCCCAAATGATGTAATAGCGTAGGATATTTAATTTCTGCAATTTATCGCTTTCATATAATTGCTAGTAATTTAGGGTTTGTATGGAAATATAAAATCAATGCTTAGAAAACCCTAATCCAAGATAAACCAAGCATGAAATACAAACACTTTCACACTTGAAACCTCTAGGGTTAACTCCACTTGTTGCCTTGAGAAAATGGTCATGTTATGCATGTGAGATGCCTTAGCAAAAAGAATCGAATAATACAAGATCATAGTCCCTCGATGACGCTTCAAATGTTGCCTTATAAATGATCTTAGACCATCAAGAGAAATGCTAAGGTATCTCACAACATTGCATTTTATGACTATACGATTGATCCACGCCCGTCCCTTTACATCCAAAGATAAGGCTTCTTACCAATCAATGATAAGATAGAAATATCAAAGGAAGGAAGAAATGAAGAAAATACTTTTGAGTAGGTAGAACGTTCTTAGTTGCTTGCTCACAATCCATCTTCAAAAACAAACATCTTTTCAAACACACCAAACACTTTCAAAACATGAAATATTTTCAAAAAGTCCAACACTTTGTATGCATTCTTATAGAGATGAGAATCATTACAATGTTTTCCTAAACGAAGGCGCTTTTCAAAAATACTTTCAAAAACCACCACAAACACATTTCAAACAAAGCAATTTCAAAAGTGATCTAGCAAGCAACTAAGAGCCCGTAGATAACTACAGATGAAAAGGGTGATAACACCTTCCCTTTTCATAACCTACCCCCCAAAATCAAGAAAATATCTCAAAGGTCTTTCCTGTTCTTTTCACCCTTTCCTTATTGGATAAAAGAAAAGTCAGTGGCGACTCTTGCTATCCGCAACAATTGCGATAAAACGCAAAATAACCAAGTCAGTTCTCCCACCATATTACACACTTGTCCGTGTTTAACATTTCCTTGATACTTGTTTGTATCTTCTTTTAATACCCGTCCGTATTGATTCAAACTCTCATTTGTGTTTAAATTTTCCTCAATGTCTGTCTGTATCTTCTTTTAATACTTGTCCATATTAATTCAAATACTCATATGTGTTTAACATTTCCCTGAAACTCATCTGTATCTTCTTTCGATACTCGTCCGTATTGATGCAAACACTCGTTTGTGTTATCCTTTACTTGTATCGGCATCATGCTACATTACAAGTCTGATCTCTTCCTTGTATTGGCATCACGCTACATTACAAGTCTTCTCTGTCCTTGTATTGGCATCATGCTACCTTCTAACACTCGTCGTGTCAACTTCTAAACACTCGTCGTGTCAATTTCTAAACACTTGTTGTGTCAATTTCTAAACACTCGTCGTGTCCTGATCGACATCCTTTTTTGGTTATCGTGTCCTGATCGATACCTCTCCTGTGAATCATCGTGTCCTGATCGATGTATTCATGTTAGTCATCATGTCCTGATGGATGTCTTCCTTTTGGTTATCGTGTCTTGATCGATCCCCTCCTGCGAATCATCGTTTCTTGATCGATGTATTCTTGTTAGTCGTTGTGTCCTGATCGATGTCTTCCTTTTGGTTATCGTGTCCTGATCGATACTCTCCTGTGAATCATCGTGTCCTAATCGATGTATTCCTGTTAGCCATCGTGTCCTGATTGATGTCTTCCTTTTGGTTATCGTGTCCTGATTGATACCCCCATGTGAATCATCGTGTCCTGATCGATGTATTCATGTTAGTCATCGTCTCCTGATCGATGTCTTCCTTTAGGTTATCGTGTCCTGATCGATACCCCTCCTACGAATCATCGTGTCCTGATTGATGTATTCCCGTTAGTCGTCATGTCCTTATCGATGTATTCCTTTTGGTTATCGTGTCCTGATCAATACCCCTCTTGCGAATCATCGTGTCCTTATTGACATATTCCTATTAGTCATCGTGTTCTGATCGATGTCTTCCTTTTGGTTATCATGTCATGATCGATACTCTCCTGAGAATCATCGTTTCCTAATCGATGTATTCTTGTTAGCAACTTGTCCTGATCGATGTCTTCCTTTTGGTTATCGTGTCCTGATTGATACCTCTCATGCGAATCATCGTGTGCTGATCGATGTATTCCTGTTAGCCACTGTGTCCTGATCGGTGTCTTCCTTTAGGTTATCGTGTCCTGATCAATACCCCTCCTACGAATCATCGTGTCCTGATCGATGTATTCCTGTTAGTCATCATGTCCTGATCGATGTCTTCCTTTTGGTTATCGTGTCCTGATCGATACTCTCATGTGAATCACCGTGTCCTGATTGATGTATTCCTGTTAGCTATTGTTTCCTGATCGATGTCTTCCTTTTGGTTATCGTGTACTGATCGATACCCCTCATGCAAATCATTGTGTCCTGATCGATGTATTCTTGTTAGTCATCGTGTCCTGAAAGACGTCTTCCTTTAGGTTGTCGTGTCCTGACCGATACTCTCTTGCGAATCATCGTGTCATGATCGATGTTTCCCTCTCAGTCATCGTGTCCTGATCGATCTATACCTTTCAATCATCATGTCCTGATCGATACTCTCTTGCAAATCATCGTGTCTTGATCGGTGTTTTCCTCTCAGTCATCATGTCCTAATCAATGTATAGCTTTCAATCATCGTGTCCTGATCCGTGTTTTCCTCTTAGTCATTGTGTCCTGATCGATGTACTCTGATGTCGTCGTGTCCTGGTCAACGTATACCTCCGGTTTAGTCCCACCTCTTTTAATTCCCCAGCGGATGTTGCAAAAATAATACTCATTACCACCATCTTTCAGAACAAATTTTTGGCATTGATATTTAATCATCTTCTACCTCGAACTTCCGAAAGGCACGCACCAATCTTACTTTCAGGTTTAAGACGATTAAATAGGGGCATCTGTAATACCCGAAATTTGTCATACCCTCTCACTTTTATCTGGCTTATACATCTCACACTTTCCTCATGTATATAATTTCAATTAGTTCATTTTACGCATTATGCATCATTGATTAGTAGCTTAGCATGGGATCAATGATCTTGCATATTAGGGTTCCTATGGATTTGAGGTTTCATCCAATAAAGCTGACTCATCTGGTTCTTTCTGCAAGTAGTGAATTATGGAATTAAGATCAAAGGTTTTCATTTATTATGCTTCAATTGAGGTTCATTGGATTAAGGTTGATCATGTGGTTACCCTGATCAATTTTACTTCAATACCTCATGCTTGGATTCCATTTAAAGACCTATCCTAATTACTTGGGTTACAAGTCAAGACCAGGGTTTGAAGCATTGAGTCTTTACCAAGAAAGGAAGCATCTTAAAGTTTGAGCTAGGGATCAAGGTTTCACTTATCCGTCCTTCATCAATTAGGTTTTTGTTCAATCAAATGGTGCATCAAAGGCAATGCATCGTGAATTGGAAATTCAAACTTGAATTAGGGTTCTTAGAAAGTGCAAGCATGGAACATGAGTGCTCAATTTGGATTCAATTAGTGTGGAGATATGAAAGGTATACAGGCTTGGTTCCAATGTTTTCACCATGTTTTGTACAAAGATTTATCCTTGCAAAGGCTTCAAGACAAAGTTTTCTTCATTATTCAAATTTGATTCCAACCATATTCATAGTTATCATTCATACAAGAAATAACAAAACTATAGAGGCATAAGGATCAATTTGGAAAATAAGATTACATCGAATACTTTACAAAATCTTTACAATTTTATGCCTATGCCTTGTCTTGCTAAGATTCTAAGTCTTGAAGCACAATTTCTCTTCAACTATTCCAGCTTTACACCATGCTTCATGTTGCTCATTATAAAGACTGGACCTTGCATCCATATATAAACATAAACCCGCAGCCCTGCAAGCCAAAAATCCAATTCAAAATTCACAATAAGTCCACTAATAACAAAAACAGATGCAAACAATCAAAGCAATTTAATACTCATGAATCTGTGGCTCTACATCAAACCAATAAGCCTATTCAAATCCCATCAAATGCCAGTTCATGATATCATTCCAAACTAATTAACCAATCCACACAGTTAAAAGATAAAATATTTAAATACTAAACTGGTTTAGACTACTACACTGTTATCCATTTCAGTTGGACCAAGAATAATACAAGAAGCAGTTGGTTCAAACATTCCCTCTTGAAATCATTTATGATTATTCAGTTGAAGCTAAGTCCTACTCCGAGCCTAACTGTGATTCATCCTGACTCTCACTAATCTAAACCTTCCAGCTCATTCAAACAGAAATAAAAAAACCAATAATAGAAAAATCGCTTCTAACTGACTATTAACTGTAACTAACCTCCACCCCAACTAACTTCCTAATAGGTCTTTAATCTTCTAACTGTTTAACAAAAAAAATAGCATAATAGAATTTCCAGACAGAATTTCAGAACATAATTCTAAGCCCCTAACCAACTCTAACAACCCCTAACCGAATTCTTTCTAACTGTTTTTACCAACCCTGCTTCAGTTCAATATAACAGAAAAAGGAAAAGGGAGAAGGGACGATTTTTTCATAACAGAAAAGAGAAGAAAAAATATGAGAAACTCACCAGAAAACTCTCACTCTCTTTGAAACCATTTCTCCAAACTTTCTTAAATTTGCGTCTGATTCATCATCAATCGTCATACATCTTAATCAATCTTCACCATAACCTCCACTTCATCATCACTTCAAGCAACTGCAACAACTTCAGATATGTAATCTTCATCTGCAACAACATCGCAACTGAATTTTCATAACATTTCCACTAAAACAATCGTTTCAACAATGAATTCACAGAATCTGTAACAACAATAACTCAACGCGTTAACAACTCTTTGTCAGTAGAGAAATACGCAAACAGAGTAGAAGTCGAAATAAAAAAAAAGGAGAAGGATATCAAGAACTCACCTCTAAGTTATCCTCTGCAAACTCCTCCGTAGATCGTTCATCATTTTTTTCATGTTCTTCAAGTAGCATCTACTTCTGCATCTTCTTGAAGCTTCAAGACACCTTCAACACATTTCAGCCAGCTTCATCCTCCATCATCATCGCAATGTTTGATCTGCACTACAACAATAATTATGTAATGAAAATGAAATCGCATACAGAAGAAATAAGAGAGTAGAAGAAGCGTAACAACGGAAATTACCCGAATCTCTGGATTTCGTGCAACATCAACGTCTTTGCCGGAACATCTCCGACCGGAATGATGTTACGACTTTCGTTTCCTAATTTTTGTTTTACATTTTTTTGTTGAATCACAATGATGATTTGATAACGATAGACGAAATTAATGATTTGAGACGAAGGTGGAGATCGGAAGAGGAAATCACTGGTGATGGAGGGAGTTGCGTCACGGTTTGAGATGAGAGATGGCGGCGATATATCGGAGAAGTTCGGAGAAGATAATGTTGCAGCGGCCCATTTTGTTTGAAAAAGAAGAGCCTTTGTATCGAGTGAGCTGAAGAGTCATATGCTTAAACCTAGTGCAAAATTCCAAACAACATTGTTCCACTTTGATTCCACTAGGTTCAAATTTTATTTTCTTAGTTGATATAATAAAGGAATAATAATACTGCAATGAACTGGACTAGGTAGGAAGTTATGTTGGACCGAATTAACCCTCCCTTAGGTCCATCATGTTTTTTTCGGCTTGAAAATAACTAAACAAAAAATGGATTATTAGACATTGCAGAATGGGCCTTGCGCCTAGAGTCATTGCTGGAAAATACACCGATTTACAGATTATGCACGCTCCTCTGTTTAGAATTATTTTTGTTTCCTTGGCATAATTCTCATGATAAAATGATGTAAAAATAATAGAATATTTTAGAATTTTTTTTGGTTTTTTTCTTTAGAATCTTATTAGAGTTTTCTATTATTTTATGTTTAATAATCATTTTCACTGTCATTTTTTAGCTAAGATTTTATGATAGAATGTTGGTGTAATTTTCACAATGTGAAATGCTTGGGGATTAATTCATTTGATCATTGTGCAAAGAAACTTCTGTAGATTTTTTTTTATCGCTTGCGTGATTTTTAAGAGGTAACAGACCTTCTCCGTTCAGTATCACCGCAACTTCATTTTATTCCTCATTTATGCGCTCTATCGTACTTCTTTACCGCTTTTCACGAAATCCTGAGAAGTAAGGCTTTACTGCTTTCTGATGCCATGAGAACTAGAGTAGAGATGTATGACGGGGGTCTCTATTGCTGATCATGTCAGGAACCCCTCTGGTTTATTTAAAGACCCGTTTAGGGCAATTCCGTATTATGTGCATTTTGTTTGCTATTTGTGGTTGTTTAAAACCCTACCTTTGAGTAGGTATTCTCCAGGTGTGTTTATATTTGTGATTGCATATGTACAGATGATAAGTCCTCAAAAAAAGGCAAGCGGGAAGGGTTAGTAATCAACCCCTGCAATTTCGTTTGTGTCATCCTTAGCTCGTGACGCACCACGAAGCTTCCGAGTTATGTCTGCTCTTGCGTATCGACTCGTCAAGTGGGGAAGGGTTTTGCAATCGAACCCCCACGCTTTGTCAGGAGTTCGGGTTGGCTGATGGTGATATTCTGTAATCGTTCATATTGTCTTTTGTCGCCTACCTCGGTCTCCTATATCTTGGTTAGGTGTTCAGTCGCTTTGGACATCATATTTTTGTTTTTCATCTCACTCCCGCTTGTTTGCCTCGGGTGATATACTCCCCTTGACTAAAGCATTTCGATTCTTTTCCTTACCACTTTATGTGTACGCTCTTCCGAGCTTGCTTGTTTTATCCTTGTACATACCATGTTCCCTTAGGATACGCTTGTTCCTTTCGGGTGCAAGTTAGACCTGAAGTTGCAAGCCATGAATGCTAACATTAGGTAGACGTTTCCCTTTTGTTAATCCAAATATTAGGACCTCCATTGTATGATAACATTAGGTTAGAAATAGGCTAGTCTCCCTTAGACTCTTTTATTCCCTTTTTGCATCCTTGTATTCAAAACTAAAATTCCCTTTCTTGGCAAATCAAAAACACTCTAATCACACTAAAACCCCTTTTCAAGGTAACAGAACACAAACCAATCAAATGTAGCATCTTGCCTCGAGGGCATAACTCGAAACTGTTTTCAAGTAAGGACATGATTAATTTACTTCAGTGCCAATGCGTGAGTCTCCAAAGGTCGAGTTGCGGCAGAAGACGGAATTAACATCGTCCATAAAAATGCAAAACAAACAAAAACATGTGAGTTGAACTATGGTAACTTTGATTCCTTAAAAAGGATATGTAGGCATTTGGGTAGGGCCCAAGCGAGTAAAACTTTATTTTCCCTACGTTCTTTTCTCATTCCTTTTGCATGCATTCTTCTTCAGCAGTAAACAGTAAGCATAGATTAAACACACCCATAAGATAGACAACAAGAGTGGATACTGTAGAGTACTACGGGCGTGTGGGGTGCTAATACCTCCCCCTCGTGTAACAGACTCCCTTACCTGATCTCTCGATCGCAATACTGTGACTTCTCCCTTCTCAGGTTTTCTCGATGTTTACCTTTCCCTCCATGTGGGATAAAAGACGTCCGATGGCGACTTCATTGTTTGATGATTTTCAGCCGGTTGTTTCAACTTCGCCTTGGAAATAGCATTGAAAAGTTATTGTGTTCAAACAATAAATAAGTGGATTGTTGATTTGAGTTTGTATTAATCAATTACTCAATTTTATCTCATAGATTTATCTTTCATAATTTGTATATTCGAGTTTCTGATAAGTTGTTTCAGACGACTTATCTAGTTAATTATTGTTGCACCCTAAAATTTCCCTCTTCATTTTAACCCTAATTTGCTTATATTTTGTCATCGTATGCATATATACATGTCATTGGGTCTATACTCATGGAATTAAGGTATTTCTCTATAAGAAAGTGTTGCAAATTTTGACTATTTCGTTAAGCGGCATGGTAAAGCAGAACTCAGGGTTTTCCACATTTTTATGCAATCCACATGTTGTTCCAAGATATTCAAGCAACAAACAATTAATTCATCACCATATCAAGATCTTATGCATTCCAACACGCTCTGAATTATGCAGAAAGTCGGGCGTTTCATTTGATTTGAGACAGTGTGAACAAAAATTCAGTACGGTGCGTTTCGAGCTCAGAAATTCACAACTCAAGATCCAAAAATGGTTTGATATTTATTTTTTCAATCATTAGAACCGTCTTGAGGTCTTCGTCATTTCATCCGTTCATTTCGAAGGCTAATTTTGTGAGGAAGATTTTCTAAAGCGCAAACTACTTGAATTATGTTATACAATGGATTTACCGTTTCACTGGTTTTCGGATGCTTAAAAATTCATAACTTTTTACTGGAAAATTCTCTTTGAGTGGTTATCAAAGCATTTTAACCTACTTGTTATTTCCTTCAATTTTCATGTTCGGCTCGGAAGCCAATTCATTGAGAAAGATCTCTGAAAGTGCGAATTACCAGAGAAAATTGCACTCTGAATTGTTTTTCTACCGGACTTTTCTCAATATTATAAAAATGATAACTGTAATACGGTGGGAGAACCACTTTTATGGTTTTGAGTTTTATCACAAATGTTGCGGATAGCAAGAGTCGCCATCGACTTTTCTTTTATCCAATAATGGAAATGGTGAAAAGAACGGGAAAAACCTTTTGAGATTTTTTTTGAGTAAGGAGGTAGGTTATGAAAAGGGAAGATATTAGCACCCTTTTCATACGTAGTTATCTACGAGCTCTTAATCGCTAGCTCACTTTGAAAAAATGCTTTGTGTTTGTGTATGTTTAAAAATATTTTGAAAATACCTAAGTGCGGAAATTTTGTAATGATTCTCGTATCGTTGAGAATGTATACAAAATGTTTGTTTTGAAAATATTTGTTGAAAGGAAGTGTTGTTTTTGAAAGTGTGCGGTGTGAAAATTATATTAATTCATGAGCAAGCGATTACGAGCGATCTATCTACTCAAAAGTTTTTATTCTTTTCCTCCTCCTTTAGATAGTGTTACCCTACTATTAGTTAGTAGGAAACCCTATTGTTGGATGTGAGGGACAGGCACGGATCATCATATATTCATAGAAGGAAACTTGTAGGACGCTTTAGCAATTTTCGTAAGGGACTAAGATTGTTTACCGAAGGCAGCATCGAAGGGTCATCGAGGGACTACGATCTTTTAACTGAGGGTCTTTGCTAAAGCATCCCACGTTCGAGGGACATGATTGTTTTTTATCCGAGGCAACAAGTGAGGGTCACCCTAGAGGTGCGCGTGTGCGAAGTGTTTTGATTTCAAGTATTTGTCTTGAGAATAGGATTTCTAATGTTTGTTCTTTTTACATCTTGCCATGCACGCCTAATTAATCTAGCAGTTAAATATATACAAGTGCAGAAAAATGTGGGAAATAAATCTACGTTGTTACATCGCTTCAGGGATGGGGAGTACAAACCATAAAAATGGGGAGGAAAGTAATAAACCCTAATTATCTATTACAAATCATTGACAGTTCACAATATTGAAAAAATAGTGCGAAAAAGTAAATGAGTGCGCGGAGATTGAAAAGGGGAAAAATGTTTTTTTTTAAACCTAAAATATTTCTAAGTGTTTTAAGAAAATATTTTTGTTGTTTTTGGTTAGAAAAATATTTGAAATGTAAAATAAAGAATAAAACCTAATTATAATTAAATCAGTAGTTAATTAATAAATAAAAACTAACTATGATTAAGTTAATTAATTTTAATTATCAAAAATTAAATTAATTAATCAAGAAAACTAAATCTATTTTTTATGATTTTTTATTAAATAAAAATTATTAGAAAAGAAAAAAAAACTTAACTAAAACAAAAAAGAAAGTAAAATGGGTCTGAGTTGTAAATAAATTTAGGGGGTATGGAATCAGAAATTGCCAAGCCCAACACCTTAAGCCCATGCGCTGGATGGAGGCTTTCAGAATCACGTGTATCTCATCAATGGAGCCTATCGTGAGCACTCAGATCTTGAGCATTGGATTTAGATCTGTTGACATCTGATGGTATTGATGTGAGGTACATTGTGCATGCCTTGGACTTGCTTGTACCTGATCTACAAAGAAAATGCTGAAAAATAAAATGCCAAAGGCAGGGATCGTTCCACTGCCCTGGCACACCAAAGACTTACTCACACACACGCTTGCTACTGGGGTGGTTGTTTCATCCAATTATGAAACAACAGTCAATAAATATATAATAAACTCGCTTAGGAAAATTTGAATATGAGACTTCATCTTTTTCCTCGCGCTAGACAACAATAACAACATTTTTGATTTTTTCTAAAAGCTTCATCTCTCAACCATTTTAAAAAGTGTAAACACCAAAATTGCTTGAAATTCAATCACGAATTCAAATACATAACTTATTTTAACCAATACTTAAAGATGAGCAAGAATTTATGTTGGTACCAAAAACGAACCCTAACGGTTCAGAGGTAAAATTCTTAACACGCAGACAACATAAATGAAAACTAAGGACATGGTTAGCTTTGTAGAGATGATATCTACATTTTCTCTTTAGAAAGTATATGCTAATGATGATTGTATCAAGATTTCAAAGTTTGAGAAAACTTACCTCTTGATGAAAAATCCAATGCCCTCTACACGACTTCTATAGGTAAAATGATGATTTGGTGAGCTTGCTTGGCCCCTAAGGGAGCTATTTGGATACTCACTTGGTGTTGAGAACCTCTGGATACCTTTGACCAAGTCATCTTGCAAGTATGAAAAGTGAAAATCGTGGATGATGAAGATGATGTTACAATGATGAAACAGGTGTTTGGATTAATTATACATGATGTATTAATGATGATTTGGTGGTTGGTTTGCAAAGACATTTCAACAAGTATGAGTTTCAAAGTTGTTAGACCTTGAAGCTCATGAATGGAGGTTTGAAGCGAATTCTGATTTTTGAGAGTATGAGAGGTTTATGAGGCTTCTCCATTCATCCATTGGCTTGCAAATGACCTCTCTATTTATAAGAAAAAGGTTTGAGAGTTTGAAGTAACCAGATCCTTGAGATAACAAGTTATGGCTTGGTTGGAAGTGAAAAATCAAGTTTATGTGAAAATACTGGTTCCAATGGAGAAGTACAAGTGTGTTATGGAATTGTTGGGTGCAGGGAGCTTGCTTCTTGATTTTGAGATTTCCTGTACTCAGATGAAACAAGTTGGGAGCTCAAGAAGTTGACTTTGTGATTAAAGCTTGCTTTATGAAAATGGCAATGGTGCCTTTGTGCCATTAATGGAATGATCACTTAGACAAAGCTTCTAACCTTTGTGTAATACACTTAGGACCTGTGTAAATCTCTGATCAAGGTGAGATTTAGAAGTTAATTGGCCTGAAAAGTGAGATCATGTAGCTTAGGTTTGAAATATGGCCATAAGGTTTTCAAAAGAATGACCTATAATTCAAGTTTGACATGTGTGATACGGTGGGAGAACTGGCTTGAGGGTTTTGCGTTTGATTGCAAATGTTGCCGTTAGCAAGAGTCGCCACCGACTTTTCTTTTATCAAAAAGGAAAGGTGAAAAAGCATAGGAAAGACCTTTGAGATTATTTCTTGAGTTCGGGGGGGTAGATTATGAAAAGGGAAGGTATTAGCACCCTTTTCATCCATGGTTTTCCATGGGCTCTTAGTTACTTGCTAGATCACTTGTTTAAAATTGTGCTTTGTGTGGTTTTTTGAAAGTATTTTGTAAAGAGGCCATTGTTTAGGCAATCTTTGTAATGATTCTTGTTTGTAAGAATGTAACAAAGATGTTGATCTTTTGAAAATGTTTTCAAGTTTTGTAAGATGTTTTGAAAGTGTAGGTGAGTTTTTTGAAAATAGCAAGGATGTTTGTTTTGAAATAGAGCAAGTAATTAGGAGCAATCTACCTACTCAAATGTCTTGCTTGCTCATTTTCTTTTCCTTTGACATTGTTGTCTTACCATTGATTTGGTAAGCAACCCTATCTTTGGATGTAAACGGGACGGGCGTGGGTCATCGTATAACCATGATTAGCAATGTTGCAAGGTATCTTGGCATTCTTTTTTAGGGACTAAGATCATTTGTAAGGCAACTTAGATAGCGTCTTTGAGGGACCATGATCTTGTATTTGCTTGTTTTTGCTACGATACCATACATGCGTAATATGACCATTTTGTATAAGGCAACCAAGTGGAATAACCCTAAGGGTGTTTGTGTGCAAGGGTGTTGTTTTCATGCTTGATTTTGTCTTGAATTAGAGTTTTATAAGCATTGGTTTTAGTCTTTCCATACAAACCCTAATTACTAACATGTTATATAAAAGCGATAAATTGTGAAATTCAAAGTTACTACGTTATTACAACATTTATGGGGGGGGGGGGGGGGGGGGGTGTACAAGTTGAATGGGGATTGCAAGAATTAAACCTATTTAATCTATTACAACCAAATTGAATAGGTATGAGTATACAAGGAATTTAAATTAGTACAAAGTATAAAAATAAATGTACAAGGATGCAAAATGTGAAGAAAATGAATTTGTTTGGTTTTCATGAAAAAAAGATTTTTGTCTTAACCTAATTAAATAAGGAGAATAGTTAATTAAGTTTGAATTTATTAAGAAAAATATTTTAATGAAAACCCTAACTCTATTAATTAATCAAAAGAAAATAAGTTTAAGAAAAGTATTTTTTTATCTTGAAAATATTTATAGCATTACAAAATATTTTTAGTCTTTTTTATATAAAAAATAATGTATTTAAGTTAATGTGAAAAAAAAATAAAATCATAATATTAATTAAGTTTATAAGATTTACTTAATAAAACAAATAAAATATAATAAAATAAAAATATTTTTAATTATGGAAAAATAAAATGAGTCAAAATATAAATATATCATTTTTTTTGTATTTTTATGATTTTTAGTATTTAGAAAATATATTTAAGAAAAGAAAAAAATGAAATAAATAAATAATAATGAAACTTGGGCTAGGGGGTTTTAAGAGGAAATAGGGAGGTTACTGAGTAAAAACAAACAAAAAAAACAAGCCAGGCCCAAAGGGGCCCAGCGCCTGCCAAAAAAAAAACAAAATCAGAAAAATGTGAAAAAATGAAAAAGGGTACCACTGGGGCTCGAACCCAGGTCCCATAGGTTATTGGCGCGTGCTTCTACCACTGGGGTGGCTATACATTCGTTAATACAAATGAAACAATAAATATGTAAGGCAAAACGTGTTCTGAAGACTTCATCTTTAACCTCCAGCCAAACCAACTGTAACTTGCTCATTTCTCATCAAAAATGAAAACTGTAAACATGAAACTTGTAGCAAATTTTCTCACGATTCCAGAAATGTAAAGTATTAAAACTATAGATCAAAGATAAGCAAGAATTTTAATGGCCCTAATATGAACCCTAAAAATTTCAAAAGTTTCAGTTTCAAAATTCTCTAAGCTCAAGCAAAATTAATGGAAACTAAGGACATGGTTAGCTTCAGGGCAATGATATCTACATGTTTTATTCACAAATAAACTATTGATGATGCCTATATGAAGAGTTCCAAGTTAAGAAAACTTACCTCAAAACTGGAAATCGTGTTTGGAGTTTGAGCTTGTTTCAAGTGATGGTGATGATCAAGTTAGCTTCCTTGAGGTCCTAGGAAGCTAGTGTAATGGTTTGCGTGAGTTGAGAGTGGCTGAAGTGACTTGGAGAAGTCAATGTACAATGCTCTGTTTTTGGTTATGTAAGATAGGGTGAATGATGTTACATAAATGAAACAGGTACAGGGATAAGTTACACTTGATGTAAGGAAGCTTTAGAAACTAAAAGGCCAAGAAACGCACGAGGGAAATGAGAGTTTGAGGTTCAAGGTCAAAAACTATGCAACAATGGAGTTTTTGGGCAATTTCTGATTTGAGAGAGTTTTGGTGTATTTCAGGCTGTTCAAGCTCGTGTTCTAGATCACAAATAGTGACTCTATTTATAAGCAACAAGTTTGGAATGCTCTAGTTGATCAGAATTCAAATTTACATGTTTAAGTTAAACATGTGATTTTTTGACAAAACAAGTTTCCATGCCTTGTGTACTTGCTAAGATAAAGTGGTTATGCTTTAAAAAATCTTGCTTCTGAATTTGTGGATGGAGTGTGATCAGAGGGAACAAGTTAGAGGCTCAATGTGAACTTTATGCAAAAAGCTTGCTTTACAAGAATGGCATTGTTAACTTTGTGCCATAAATGGAAATGCAACTTGGACAATAGCTCAATTGCTTGGATCAAATCCCTAACAACTATGTAAACATTTAATTATGGAGTGACAAACAATTTTGAGGCCTGCAAAGAAAAGATTATGCAGCCTAGCATGCATTTGGTTCATGTGTTCATAAAAAATGGCTTGTAATTCAAGTGACAAAACCCTAACTTTATCTCTTCGATTCTCCCTACTCAAGAATGATCTCAAGGAGTTCTTGGACATTTTGGAAAGCTTGCAATGTTATCTACAACCCATCTTTGAATTGATTTTAAATATTCCCATTGGAACTAAATGAAAAAGTTCCATGAAGTTGGGTCAAAATCCTGACCAAATTAGGGCAAAATTTCACTAAGTGTTTAGTTTCATGACCCTATGTTCATAAAATTATAACTTGAGATCAAAGAATTTTTGGAATAAGTTGTGTAAAGAAAAGTTGTAGATTTCATTGAGATGTACAACTTTCATGTTGGAAGTTTCTCTTGAATCATCTTGCATCATAGTGAAAATTTGGCTCAAAGTTATAAAAAAATATGAAATTTCCCACACTTAGAAAAATTTCTAAGTTTAGAAATTTTTACTTTTCAAAATGAAATCTTGAATTTTTGATTTCTTGATGAATAAGTTTCATATTTTGACATGTTTTGATGAATTATGATCTTTGGCACTTGAATTTGACCAAAAAGTCAAAGTTTGACTTTTCAGTATATAGTTGACTTTTGATCAGTTGACTGCAAAATTCATCTGTCAATCCAATGGACTTGCAATGTTTTGAACCATGTCATTAGGTCAAAATGATGCAATTGGACTCTAGAGATCATTCCTTAAACTAATTGACCATTTTCTAGGTAAAAAATCAGAAATTGCCCTTTCCCATTCAAAACCCTAATTTTGACCATTTTGCCCTTTTGGGGATTTGATCAAATTTCTTGAGGAATTGTGATCCAAACTTGATCAAATGATACATATGAGTCTAAAATATTTATGCGGATAAAAAATTATGAAGTTTGACTGTAAATTGGCCATAGTTGACTTTTTTTCCAATACAGCCGATTTTTAGGTCAACTGCTCAATTGACTAAGCAAAAATGTGATCCAAGGCTTAAAACTTAACATGAGTAATTTTAGGGGTCCAAATGATCCATGAAAGTCACATGGGACATTGGAAGTTCAGAAATCCTTATGCAAACTCAAACCCTAATTTTGGTCATCAGTGCTTGAGGAGGTGTCTTGAGATGATCAAACCTTAGTGCAGTCTTGAGCCCAAGGAGATCTTGTGAGTAAATTATCGATAAGTGAGAGGGAAAATTTTGGGGTACAACAACATGCCATCTTCATCTCTTCAAAACTTCTAGCTCAAGTATGATAAATTTGTGTTCTTGGATATTTTGGAAAGCTTGAATTAAGATCTACAACTTTAATGTTTTGATTTTTTGCATAATCAATTTGGATCTTAGTGAAAAATGGCCATAAATTAGTGGCTTTGTTAAGAACAAAACACTTAGAAATTTTTCTAAGTGTTGGGTAAAAATATCAGAACTTCATGGGCCCGTATCTCTTAATCCAAACACTTTTTGAGGATCATCCCACATTAACAAAGTTGTAGAATTCATTAATCCCCACAACTTTCATGTTGAAAGTTTTCCTTGAATCAGCTTGCATCTTTTGTTGACTTTCTTGATTCTCTTGATTCTTGATGACAAAGTTTGATATTTTGAATGTTTTTGATGATTCTTGATTTTTGAATTCCAATGTTGACAAAAAAAGTGAAAGTTTGACTTTTGTGTGACTGTTGACTTTTCATCAATTGATTCAATTCTTAAACTATCAATCACTTGTATCTTTGGAAATGTCTTGAGCCATGTAATTAGGTCAATATGTTGTATTTAAGCCCTTGAGATCATGCTTTAAGCCATTAGGTCATTCACTAGGCTAAAAGTCAATGATCTTCAATCAAAACCCTAATTTTGGCAATTTTGACTTTTGATGATTTTAGGGATTTCCTTGAGGAATCATGATCAATCCTTGATCAAATGATGAATATCACCTTAAAATGATGATGTTGACAAAAAAATCTTGAAGTTTGAATGTATGTTGACCATAGTTGACTTTTGACTTAATACAATTGACTTTCAATCTTTTGAGCCATTAACTGAGCAAACATGTGATGCAAGACTTGAAGCTTGACATAAGCATTATTGAGGACCCATGATGAACCATTAAAGTCATTGAGACTCTTTCAACCCAATCTTCCTTGAGAAGCACAAACCCCTAACTATAGATCCTTGCTTAGGAGAAGGTTTGACCAGTCAACTCTTGAGTAGCTGTGAGTATTTGAGACTTTTTGTGAGCATGTTTTTTTGAAGAAAATGGGAGGGAAAATTTTGGGGTACAACGACTTCCCCTATTTAATCTTTTTAAACCTGAAGAGTTAGATTTTCATGTCCTCCATTCATGAATTGAAGGTAGAAGATGATTGAACACTTAAGTGCTCAGAAATTTGCACTCGCCGGTGCACAAGGTAACTCTGTTGGTTTATTATACCGGGAATGGGCTTAAAGATGCCATTCGGAGAGGTAACGATGAGTCATCAGAGATGGGCTTATAGATTCCATCCAAAGTAACTGTTGATAGAAATTAGACTAATTCTACGCTTGACTTCAACTGGAAGAAGTATTAGAATAAATCTACGCTCGATTTAATCTGAGCCAGAAGAGGTATTTTTGTCTTTAACTGGAAGAAGTATCAGAATAAATATATGGTTAATTTAACCTAAGCCAGAAAATATCTATGCCTATCTTTAACTGGAAGAAGTATCAGAATAAATCTACACTCGATTTAATCTGAGCTAGAAGAGGTCTTTTTGTCTTTAACTAGAAGAAGTATCAGAATAAATTTATGGTTGATTTAATCTGAGCCAGAAAATGTCTACTGGAAGAAGTATCAGAATAAATCTACGCTTGATTTTATCTGAGCCAAAAGATGTCTACGCCTGTTTTTAACTGGAAGAAGTATCAGAATAAATCTACACTCGATTTAATTTGAGCCAAAAGAGGTCTTTTTGTATTTAACTGGAAGAAGTATCAGAATAAATCTACACTCGATTTAATCTGAGCCAAAAGAGGTCTTTTTGGGATTGACCCTCTAAGGAAATTGCTTAAATAGCCCTTTGTCAGATGTAGCCTTTGAGAAGATTGTCGGGTCATATAAGTAGTTGATGACGTTTGTCTGTTGATTGATCTTTCATGAAAAGGTAAAGAGTTAGCTGTATGCAATGTCATGATGTATGAAATGAATTGTGTAATGATTTTCTCAAAATAAATGAGACTGTGTTATATGCGTTTCGTATGCATATGCTATGACGTTTATAAATGATGTATGAATGTGAAATGTTGTTAGAAATGTATCAACAATTTCGTATGACATCTTGTTGGGGAAAATGAATTCCTGACTGATGTTGGGGATAAAGAACATGTGTAATCTTCAACCTTGTCTAGAATGCTTCCGCTTGGGATTCCTTCTTGTTGTTTAAGGAAATTCCACTGGGAAGTGTTGACTTCTGTTTGGGGAGAAGAGTTTAGGAACATTAGTCATTCATCGCTCTACTGGGGAGTTTAATTCTTATATACCTTGATTGGGGATAAAAGAGATGGATAACCTTCCGAATTGTCTGGGGAGTTTAATTATTATATACTCTGACTGGGGATAAAAGATATGGATAACCTTCCGACTCGTCTGGGGATAAGAGAGATCGATAACCTTCCGACTTGTTTGGGGAGTTTAACTCTTATATACCCTGACTGGGGATAAAAGAGATGGATAACCTTCCGACTCGTCTAGGGAGTTTAATTCTTATATACCCTGACTGGGGATAAGAGAGATGGATAACCTTCTGACTCGTCTGGGGAGTTTAATTCTTATATACCCTGACTGGGGATAAAAGAGATGGATAACCTTTCGACTCATCTGGGGAGTATAAATTTGACTGATATCTGGTCCAGTTCCAAGTTACGTAGCAACTCTCTGGGGATAGTGGCGACTTCACCGGGGAGAGGAATTTTGCCGATGATTCGTAGCAATCTGAGGAATGGACTCAAACTGGGGAGACTGTAATCTATTGGGGAAATAAATCCTGTTGGAGAAATAAACCCTGTTGACGGAGAAATACTCTATTGAGGAAACAAGTTCTGCTGGAGAGAATAAATTTGTAGGGGATTTTACAGTTTTGGAGGAATAAACTCAGTTGGGGAAGAGAAACTTCCATGAACTATATTGATTGGAACTCCATAGGTTGGTGATGTTGTCGGGAAGGAGATCATACTCCTTTATCCGCCAGAGCGATCTGCTGGGGATATTGCGGAGAATGTATCTTCATTGACGATGAATTTGTGAAGATTACTTTGTGGGAATAATCTCATCGGAGTGACTTTGTGGGGATAATCTCATAGAAGTGTCTTTGTGGGGATTTGTGGACGGCTTGGACGTTATCCCAACTCCTATAGTCTTGAGTAAATGTTTATTCCTATTCTTATGCATATATTTGTTAACAATTAATCGTGTTCATATGGATATGTGCATTCAATTTTAGTCATTGGACATTTTTGCAAACAAAACAGAAAAACAAAAAGTTTGAATTTTAGGGTGTATTTGTATTGATAGTTTGCCCATAAACAAGCATTTTTATACAAAGAGACATAAATCATATTAAGAGGAAATTGTCATGAAATGAAAAGAGTACAAAGTGACAACAAAACATATAGCTATATGGAAATGATCTCGTTGGGTTCCAACTCCGCTATAGCCCCTATGTCTTCGATCATCTCATCCATTACAGTCGAAAGAAGTTGATTGAACTGATATGTACCATTTGAACTTTTGACTTTGGTAATAAAGTTTGATGTAAGTGATCCAATGGGAAATAGTCGTATGCTTTTAATCCCTAACTTTTGTCTGGACCGCCCTCTCGGGTTTTCAGTCAACTGGGATACCACTTCTTGCCCAAGCCGCCTTTTTAGGTTTTCGACTTGCTGGGTGTACAATGTTTTATATATATACCCCTAATTTTTTCCTGAACCCTTTTGGTTCGTCGGGATGCCCTTATTTTTTCCTAGGTCAGTCGATCTAACGGGTCATGTTTATGCGTAGTATCTTTTAACTGTGCCCACATTCACAGGGTGCAGGAAATCTTCACCTTCCATAGTGGTTAGTATCATAGCACTTCCTGAAAATACTTTCTTGACAATAAATGACCCTTCGTAGGTGGGAGTCCATTTTCCTCTGGGATCACCTTGCGGTAGAATGATGTGCTTTATTACCAACTCACCATCCTGATATACGTGATGCTTGATTTTCTTGTTGAATGCCTTGATCATACGTTTCTGATACATTTGACCGTGACAGGCATCCACAAATCTCTTTTCATCAATCAGATTCAACTGGTTTATCCTAGTCTAAATCCACTCGTCTTCGTCTAAGTCTGCATATTTCATAATCCTCATAGAAGGAATCTGAACTTCGATAGGTAGGATAACTTTCATACCGTAGACCAGAGAGAATATGCCTGCCTCAGTTGAAGTTTGCGCTGAAGTGTGATATCCATGAAGAGCAAATGGTAACATCTCGTGCCAGTCTTTGTAAGTCACAACCATCTTCTATATGATCTTCTTAATATTCTTGTTGGCCGCTTCCACTGCACCATTCATCTTTGGTCGATATGGAGAAGAGTTGTGGTGCTTGATCTTTAACTGCATGTAGAGTTTAGTGATCATAATGTTGTTGAGGTTGGTACCATTGTCCGTGATGATTCTCTCGGGGATACCATATCGGTAGATAAGATTATGTTTTATGAACCGGACAACCACCTTCTTGGTAACAAAGGCGAACGAGGCTGCTTCAACCCATTTTGTGAAGTAGTCAATGGCGACGAGAATGAAGTGGTGTCTGTTAGAAGAAGTAGGCTTGATTTCTCCGATCATATAAATTCCCCACATTGCGAATGGCCAAGGAGCCATCATGACGTTCAAAGGTACTGGGGGCACATGAACTTTATCAGCATAAATTTGGCATTTATGATAAGTTCTCGAGTAATGGTGACAGTCGATTTCCATAGTCGACCAATAGTAACCCGCTCTCATAATCTTCTTAGCCATAGTATGCCCGCAGCAGTGAGTACCAAAGATGCCTTCATGCATATCCGCCATAATTTTCTCTGCTTCCTTCTTGTCCATACAACGAAGTAGAGTCGAATCATGATTGCGCTTATACAAAATTCCATTGCTCAAGAAGAACTTAGCTGAGAACCTCCGTAGGAATTTCTTGTCATTGATCGATGCCTCTTCAGGGTATTCTTGAGATTTAAGGTACCTTTTCACTTCATGAAGCCAAGCATTTTATTCTACTCCATCAGTATCAATTTCGTAGCAATGTGTCGGTACGTCGAATCTTTCAATGGTAATTCTGGGAGCCACATTGTCCCATCCGACCTTGAACATGGATGACATGGTTGCTAATGCGTCCGCCAACTAATTCTCTTCTATTGGGATATGCTCAAAAGTAATCTCTTTGAAATACAGAATCAAGGTTAGCACATGTTCTTGGTAAGGGATAAGATTTAGATGCTTCGTATCCCATTCTCCCTTGACCTGAATGATTACCAAGGCTAAATCCCCATATACATTCAGAAATTTGATTCTCAGGTCAATAGAAGCTTTAATACCCATGATGCATGCTTCATATTCAGCCATATTATTGGTACAGTCAAAGCAAAGTCTGGCAGTGAAGGGCGTATAACAACCTTGGGGAGAGATAATTACAGCATTGATCCTATTTCCAAGTGCGTTAGAAGCTCCATCGAAAACCATAGTCCATTAGGATCCTAGCTCAGGTCCTTCATACGGTCCAGGCTTTTCACAATCCATAACTAGCATAATGTTCTCATCCGGGAATTCGAAGTTCATAGATTGGTAGTCATCTAAAGTTTGATGTGCTAATGATCTGCCAGTACACTTCCTATGATTTCTTTTTGAGTGGTGTACTGAATGTCTATTTTGTTAGGACCATTTTCCATCGGGCTATTCTTCCGAAGAGGGATGGCTTCTCAAATATGTATTTGATGGGATCCATTTTAGAGATCAATAAAGTAGTATGAGTTAACATATACTGTCTTAGCGGCGAGAAGCCCATGCCAAAGCACAACAAGTTTTCTCGAGCAGTGAATATCTTGTTTCATAGTCGGTAAACTTTTTGCTAAGGTAGTATATTGCATGCTCTTTTCGACCAGGCTCGTCATGTTGCCCCAATACATACCCCATTGAATTCTCTAGCACTGTTAGGTACATGATTAAAGGTCTTCCTTCAACTAGTGGCATCAGAATATGAGGTTCTTGTAAGTACTCCTTGATTTTATCAAAAGATATTTGACAGTCGTTGTTTCACTTTACTACTTGATCTTTCTTCAGCAGCTTGAAGATTGGCTCATAGGTAGCAGTCAAATGAGCAATGAATCGGGCAATGTAATGCAGTCGTCCTAAGAAACCTCTGACTTCCTTCTTGGTACGGGGAGACGAAATTTCTTGAATAGCTTTGACATTGGAGGGATCAACCTCAATACCTTTACCACTGACGATGAAACCAAAGAGTTTTCCAAACCTCAACCCAAAGATGCTACCATGGCACGCTGATAAGTTGCCCCAACGTTCTTTAACCCAAAAGGCATAACTTTATAGCAGAAAGTGCCCCACTATGTGACGTAGGTAGTTTTATACATGTCTTTGGGTGCCATCTGGATCTGATTATAACCTGAGAAACCATCCATGAAAGATAATACCTTATGTTGAGCAGTATTGTCAACCAAAACATCAATATATGGAAGCGGGAAGTCATCTTTGGGGCTTGCCCTGTTCAGATCCCTGTATTCTACACATATACGCACCTTGCCGTCTTTCTTTGGTACTAGAACAACATTTACAACCCATTGAGGATATGACGTCACTGCTAAGAAACCCGCAATGAATTATTTCATAACCCCAACCTTGATCTTTTTTGACATTTCAGGATGCATGCGACGAACCTTTTGTTTAATTGGAGAACAACCCTCTTTCATCGACAGACAGTGAACCACAATATTAGTATCGATCCCTAGCATGTCTTCGTATGACCAAGCAAATATCTCAACATAGTCGCACAACATCTGAATCAATCTGTTCTTGATACTGCCCTCTAAGTTGGTGCCTATCTTAACCTCTTTTATGTCTGATTCAGAACCCAAGTTTACCACTTCGATCGGCTCTTCATGCGGTTGGATAGCCTTTTCTTCTTATATTAAGAGTCTGGTAAGTTCTCCAGGTATTTCACAATCTTCCTCACCTTCATCCTCGACTTGGTAGATTTAATTTTCAAAGTCATAAGCGGCAATAACAAGATCGTTATCAACGAGATCCAGAGTGGATGGGGATCTGTAATGTAGTGTGCGGGTGTGTGTAAGAACACATAGCTATTTGAAAGTGAAATAAAGTAAAAGAAAGATAGAGAGCAAAAAATTTTGAATGCAAAACGTCCAATGTTTTCATTAAATGAAAATATGACATATGAAATGACAACCCTTAACAAATGAACCATTATGCCCCAGGCAAGACACAAGGTTTAAAGTCATTGTTTTAAAAGAAATTACATAACCAAACTTCTTAAAGCAATAAAATAGAAATAACTATTACTCTTGACTAAAGGATATTGAGATGACGTCTTTTGCCTTCCAGTTACTGAGCCCGTTGCCCATGGTAGGAAAGATCCAGCTACTGAGATCACAATCACTGTCAGTGTCTTCTATAACATTGATTTCGTTGTTTCTGATACGAAACGAAGGTCTTCCAGTTCGAGCGTGATGAACAACCCTTTGACCCTCTGCAGTAAAGCCCAAACCAAACTTGTTAGATTTGTAAGTGATATTAGGAAGTTGACCCCAAATAGTACAACCACCTCTTCTATAGTAGCTTTGGCATCTTTCAAGAAATCCATCTTGTGCGGAACCCTAGTAGTCTTTGGAATGGTAGAAACATCTTTAATAGCAGCAAGGGAAATTACTTCAAAAGCTTGGCAGGGAGTCTCGATGAATTCACAATCCATTTCTATATACAATAATGAATTCAGATGGTTGACCATGTACTCCTCTTCTCCGAAGATAGTAAAAATCTTCCCTTTCACGGGATACTTTAATTTCTAGTGTAAGGCGGAGGTAACAACGCCTTCTCCATAGATCCAAGGGCGTCCCAATAGACAAGAATAAGATGGCCGGATGTCCATCACATAGAAAGTGGACTCAAAGATCTGTGAACCCACTTTGATAGGAAGATCCACTTCTCCATGTACCATTCTTTTGGACCCGTCAAAGGCCCGAACTATAATGTCACTGGGTTTCAGCACAACCCCTTCGCAATCCAGTCTCTCAAGAGCGCCCTTTGGCAGAACATTCAGAGAAGAGCCAATATAAACTAACACATGAGCCAACGTAGTGCCCCTACATTCAATGGAGACATACAAGCCCTATTATGATTTCTCCCCTCCGGAGTCCGGTCAACATCGAATAAGCCCAATCCATTATCAGTTGTTAAGCTAGCTACATAACTTCCAAAATGATCAACCGAAATTTCTTGCGGCACATGAGAAGTCTTCAAGAATTTTACTAAAGCCTGCACATGGGCTTCAGAACACAGTAGTAAAGATAACATGGAGATTTTGGACGGGGTCTGCCCCAGGTGTTCAACAATTTCATAGTCGCTCTTACGAATGATTTTAAAAACCTCTTCTAACTCTTGTCTAGAGGTGTCCTTAACTGTAGCTTCTTTTGGCGCCTCCATCTGAGCAGGTTTTATCATTGGCTCTTTACCCTGAGCCTCGACAGTTGTCTTGGTAACTATGACTTGAATAGGTGGAGAGATTTCCGGGGAGAAAATCCTCCCGCTTCTAGTAATTTTGCTGGTCCCTATAATATTGTCAATATTTGGATCAACCTCTTCATCATCTTCGTTAGACAACTCTTATTTAACACCGTGATAATAGACGTCAGATCCATAATTCCATGGAATAGCCTTCTCCGAGGCAGATGGGATGGGCCCAGGTGTTATAATGATTAAAGGAGAAGCTTTTGCATTGGCAGTAATTTTTACAGGACCCTTGGAAGTAATCCTGAAAGGAGTGCCAAATACGACAAACAAATCTTGGCACAAATTCTCAACATATGGAACTTTCTCAATCAAATTTACATGTTCATCCATCAGGCGTTAAACGCCTTCCTTCAGTAACCTGCGACCATTGGGTTGAACTGCACAGTAATAACATTCTTTAACACAACCCGAAAATAAACCGACTCGTAGAAATTCTCCTTGACTATTGAGAGAGGAGTAACCATATCACTTATGGAAGCAACATACAAAACATGTTCAGCAGCACTTATACCTTTGTCATGCTTAGGCATAGGTGCAGTAATCACATTCGGAGTCTCTGGAGGTTCGAACTCAATTTCCTTATTAATGATTATATCCTGAATCTTGCTTTTTAGGGCCCAGCAGTTGTTGGTGTCGTTCCCAGGACTGTTCAAATGATAGGCACACCTCACATTCGGATTGTACTTTGGAGAGGATGTGTTGGGATTCTGAGGAGGATCCCGCAGTGAAATGAGTTCAGCCTTTAGCAAATGTTGTAATTCCTGAGATAAAGGCATACCGATCTTGGTAAATTACTTTGACGGAGTGTCTAGCCTTCGATGGTTACCCTGTTGTGTTTGTTGAACAGGCGTTGGATTAGAGATCAACAACGCTCCCACATTTTGATGGAGGTCCTTTTTACTACGACTCTTCTGGCTATAGACAACATTGGTTTCTTTTTTACCACCGAACGACTTCTTCACACAATTAGAAGTTACAGACATTGGAATCTTCCCACTCTTAATACCACTTTCAACTCTTTCTCCTGTCAGAATTAGCTCAATAAATCCAGATGAAGAACTTCCAATCAGATGATTAAAGAATGGGCTTATTAGAGTACCCATGAACATATCAACTAATTATCGGTCAGACAAGGGAGGTTGGACCCTTCTAGCTAAGTCTCTCCACTTCTAGGCATACTCCTTGAACCCTTCATTCGAGCCCATGGACATGTTTTGCAATTGTACACGAGTCAATGCAAGGTCAGCATTATATTGATACTGCTTGTAAAAAGCAGCAACCAAGTCTTCCCATGTGTGAATGTTGGTTCCTTCCAGTTGATAGAACCATTCAAGTTAAGTACCAGACAAACTTTCTTGAAAGAAATGGACCCAGAATTTCCAGTTAGTAGTATGAGGTTGGATTTTTTGAACATACAACCTCAGATGAAGTTTGGGATAAGAGACCCCATCATATTTAGCAAAGATAGGGACCTTTAATTTTTGAGGGATGACCTCCCCCGGGATCATACCTAGTTCTCCAAAATCCAATCCATGCACTTTCTGGATTTCCACAGCTTTGAGACGGTCTACCAACTTCTTGTACTTGTTATCTGCAGAAGGGTACTGCTCAATGGAATAGTCTTCATATTCAGAAATATTCTCAGAACCCTGGTTATTTCTACCTTCACCTCTGATACTTCTTCCATCCTTCTCTTGGTTGTCGTCTTCCTCAGAGGAAACATCATTCACTTAAAATGTTTGAGCAGGACCTTTGAATCTTCTCCCCATGTTGAGGATAACAATCCGCTTCTTAGTCTTCTTTTTCTTGGTGAGGAGCGCCACCATCTCTTGTTGCCCTATGGCCAGACTTAGAAGAGTCTCTTGAAATTGTGCATGCCGAGCTTGTCGATCCTTGATAGTTTGTTCGAGGGCCATCTTATACTGAAATAAACAATAAGTAGATGAGAAGAACTGTATTGGAAAACATGTTTATGAAATGATGCATGATATGCGGATGCAATGTTTTCAAGGACCTTAGGAGATTTAAATTTGCTAACCGAGAGGAAACAAAAACAAATATTTTATTTGTAAGTTCAAGATTACAATTGCCTCTTAGGCTTATAATGAAAACAAAAGGGTCTTAAAGAGAAAAAAATATGAACTTCTAAAACCTAAGAATCAAGTATCCCACGAATGCTTCTTCTTCGTGTCAATGTATGTATTAAGGCTTTGCTCCACGTGAAGTTTCTTTGTGAGCTCCAACACTTTCTTCTCACTTGCATAAAATTGAGTTTCAAAGGTGTCATGTTCTTCTTTGAGTTGAATCCAGGACTTCTGCAATTCTTCGAGGTCAATGGGCGTGTCTGGATGGAGAATATTGCAAGAAACGTCTCCTTCGATAACAGGCTCTATGATTACCTATAAAATAGCTGGATATGGCATCATGAGGTTTTGAGCGCGAGCTCGTACCCATTTGAGGTAGGGCTCCAAAGGGGTGGAATTATTTTGTCCTAAAGTCTTGCTATCAATCTTGTTTACCATTCCCTAAGCACGTATAAACCTTTGACGATAACCTTGGAAATCATTCTCGTAATCGAATATAATACCCTGGATAAGCATATTATGGGGGACCATCTCTTCGAGCATAACCAAATTTACGTAGAGCCATAGCAGGGTTGTAAGTAATACCCCCTTTAATTCCAAGGAGTGGAACATTATGGAATTTCCCAGTGGTTAATGATAGTAACATCTTCCAAATATCAGGAACACCAATAGATATCTGAATGAGAGAGTGACATCATCCTTTGAGACCACCTCAAACCTTGTTCATTCTTCACTACTGATCATGGAAGGTGAGAAATAAACCACCTGGATAACAAAGGTATGCAACACATAAGAGTCCCCCGCTTCCTCATAGTACGAGTGTGAAAAGAATGCAAAATATCTTCAAGCAAAGTAGGCACAGGGTTACGAGTGAGGAAATTTTTGACTGCATTAACATCTATGAGTTGGTCTAGATTAGGGAATAACACCAAACCATAGACCAACAAAGCCAAGATTTCCTCTAAAACTCGAAAACTCATAGCATCCAGAAACAGTCGATCCTTCTCTAACAGAAATTTAGCAAGAAAACCCTTGACTCCACTTCTTGTTTTCCAATTAGATATAATATCATACCGCTTCAGATGTAAGGCTGTCGCAATTTCTTCAGGTTGTGGATCTTTCTCTAAATCAGTGAAAGGCGTCTGATCAAGAACATGTATTCCCAGTAGCTTAGAGAATTCTTCCATTGTGGGTACCGGATAATAGTCCAGAAAGGTGAAACAGTAATATGCGGGTCAAAGAACTGGAATAAAACACTCATCATGTCTTCTTCAAAACCTGAGGTAACTAAACTGAGTAGATGACCAAGCCTCTTGGTGAATTGAGAGCTTTCAGGAAATTTTGAGACTAACTCCTTAAGTTGAGAAGGTATCCTCACAAAACTGATCCAGATAGTGTTTCTGCGAGCGGATGCCATAATCTACAAAACAAAACAAAGATAAATCCCTGGGTCCTTGAAATGGTTAGTAAAAATGATATGTATAATGATGTCATGTCCGAACAAATTTAATCAAACATAAACAAGACACACTAGGCCTTAGGTTCAGGCTCGCATGGAGTTTGTAAGTAAGTACCCTCTTGAAGTTTTAGTTGGCTCAACCTGTCCTAAAAGAAGTAACCGGGTTCTAGGAATCTCAAATCACTGATCTTTCTCTCAGGATTTGTTTTAGCTCAAGCATCTGATTTGCGACTGAAATATCCCGAAAGTCTGATCTCAATGAGTGTAGCATCGAGTATAAACCAACTTTAGTCTGCACCAAAGCCGACCATCTCACTACTTTCTAATGGCTAAGTTGTGTCAACTAAGGTTCTAAGGTCAGTTAGTGCTTATGACACCACGCGATAGCCCAACATTCTCCTTGACTGACTCAAGGGACACCGACACCAACCAATGTATTGCACTAACATAACCATCGTTTCAACCATATTGGTATACACCGTACAATTTTAACGATCTATTGATACTTACCGAATATTCCCCCAGATCCTGGTATAGGATCTATACAAGAAATAAACCCAAGCATATCCCGAAATAAAAATCATACAAGGCAAACAAGTAAAGCAATAAAGGTGATCTAGCTCTTAAGGTAACCCCGCTTTTATGTTATATTTCCCCAGTAGAGTCGTCAATTTTATAATACAATGGGAGAACTGACTTTAGGGTTTTGCGTTTTATCGTAAATGTTGTGGATAGCAAGAGTCACCATCGAATTTTATATTATCCAATAATGGAAAGGGTGATAAGAACAGGAAAGACCTTTTGAGATTTTTCTGAGTAAGAGGGGTAGGTTATGAAAAGGGAAGATATTAACACCTTTTTCATCCGTAGTTATCTACGGGCTCTTAATCGCTAGCTCACTTTGAAAAAATACTTTGTGTTTGTGTATGTTTAAAAATATTTTGAAAATACCTAAGTGCGTAAATTTTGTAATGATTCTCGTATCTTTGAGAATGTATACAAAATGTTTGTTTTGAAAATATTTGTTGAAAGGAAGTGTGTTTTTTTGAAAGTGTGTGGTGTAAAAACTATTTTAATTCATGAGCAAGCGATTACGAGCGATCTACCTACTCAAAAGTCTTTGTTCTTTTCCTCCTTCTTTAGATAGTGTTATCCTACTATTAGTTAGTAGGAAACCCTATTGTTGGATGTGAGGGACATGCGTAGGTCATCGTATAGTCATAGAAGGAAACTTGTAGCATGCTTTAGAAATTTTCGTAAGAGACTAAGATCGTTTACCGAAGGAAGCATTAAAGGGTCATCGAGGGACTACAATCTTTTAACTGAGGGTCTTTGCTAAAGCATCCCACGTTCAAGGGACGTGACTGTTTTTTATCCGAGGAAACAAGTGAGGGTCACCCAAGAGGTGTGTAACGGCCCTTGATTTAATTAATTATTTAATTAGGTTTTTTTTATTAATTTCGAATTATTTGTTGAAATTGTTGACATGTTGTGTTATGTTGTGAGTTGTTGACATAAGTTGCAGTGTTGTTATTAGTCGGTTAAATTAGTTGATTAATAATATTAGTAATAATATTAGAATTATAGAATATTAATAGTATTAGTTGTTGGGCTTGTTTTGGTAATAGACGTAGTATTAAGGGGGTGAGAATATTAGGCCCAATAGAAATAATAATATTATTGAGTTTAGTTAAATAATAGAAATTAGGTTAATTAAAAAGGGTTAAGAGAAAGAGTTGAGAAAGTGTTGTACACGAGAAGTTACAGAGATAAGGAGAAGAGGCACAAGGCTAGGTTCGATCAGAAAATCGTAGAGCGACCTTCAATCCAAGGTAAGGGTGGGGTTCTAATTCTATTATTGGAATTATGATGCATATTACGTAGGAATTGGGTTGTGTAGAATTGTTGTTGTGTGTGATTGTTATATGAATAATTTGTTGTTTGTTATCTGTGATAATTGTGCTAACATTGTAGTGATTCAATCGATTATTCGGGTGTTGAAATTATCATGCATTGACGTGGATATGGTTGCTATGTTACTGCAAATATATTGTTTTGGTATGAGACCTGTAATCAAAGGAAAAACTGGAGGATTCTGTGTTGGTATCAGTAACAGACTGAAGTCTGTGAAAGGCTGCGTGAAAGCATGTCGTGCCGAGGGGCACATTTAGTGTGACGAGGGGCACGGGTAATTCGGATGGGATGGTCGTTGTGAAGGGTGTGCGGAGCGGCACAATTTGGTGGTGTGGGTGCCGAGTGGCATGTGTGTGTACCGAAGGGTACCATGGTATTCCAAAGATTAACTAAAGTAGCAGAGTTATTAATTCAATTCATCTAGCAGAGTAGGTGTACATGTAGTAGGGGTAATTGGTTGGTTACAGAGTTAACAATAATAAGCAACAGAGATAGTAAATGTTAGCAGAAAATTAGTAATAGTAGACAGTATAATGATAATTGTTGGTAGCAGTAATTTATGATAGTAATAGT
This sequence comes from Vicia faba, assembly GCA_948472305.1. Lineage (NCBI taxonomy): Eukaryota > Viridiplantae > Streptophyta > Magnoliopsida > Fabales > Fabaceae > Vicia > Vicia faba. The sequence goes on along the minus strand of CATIWC010002534.1, from coordinate 137,704 downwards.
AGTAAATATTTAACAGGTAAGATTAATGAGTTACAGAATTAGTAACTGATATGGTTTTAGTTGTAGAGCTAGTAGTAAATAATGGAAACCTTAGTAACTAAAATATAGTAGCATTAGAGATAATTTAAGTAGCAGGAAAATAATAGCTTCATTAATTTAGCATAAAACTATTAATAAGGCTTATCAGCATAATGATTTAGTGGAAGTATTTTAGTAGGACGGTGTTAATAACAGTAGTGGCATATGTAAGTTGTTGTGTTATTGTTATTAGTTGTTGAAGTTGCAGGTGATGAATTTTGTTGTGTTGCCTCTATTGATTGGAAATTAATAAGTTGTAGGCTTATGCCAATGTTGTTATATGTTGCGGTTCTTTTTGTTGTGTTTCATGAAGTGGTCGCATACATGGAATATCATGTTGGAGCCGATGCTCATTAAGTTGGCCTGGATTAGCAAATATAAAGTTGAAGGCTTATGCCTTGTTGATGCCTATATTAGTTGGCAAATTATTAAGTTGGGAGTTCTGCTCCATTGGTACCACATGCATACGTGTGATACGGTGACAAAACTGACTGTTATACTGGTTTGCATTTTGTATTCGCAAATGTGCGGTAAGCAAGAGTCGCCACTAACTTTTCTTTTATCCAACAAAGGAAAGGGTGAAAAGAATAGAAAAAGACCTTTTCGAGATGTTTTATGAGTAAGGGGGTAGATTATGGAAAGGGAAGGTGTTAAAACCCTTTCCATCTGTGGTTTTCCGCGGGCTCTTAGAGGTTTGCTCATTTTAAAATACCTTTAGGCTTTGTGTGTTTGAAAATGTTTTGAAAACGCCTTAGTACGACGAATTTTGTAATGTTTCTCGGGATAGTGGAGAAAGTATACAAAGTGTTTTGAAATTTTTTTTGAAAAGTAGTTTTTTGTGTAAGTGCAAGATGTTTGAGAAAACTTCTAACAGCTATCTACTTTATTACTCGAAAAGGGTCGTTCTTCTCCTCTTTTCCTTTAGACAATGCTATCCTACTATTAGTGAGTAGGTAGCCTTATCGTTGGATGTTAAGGGACATTAGAAGGGAGATTTTACAGTTATAAAGGCAACATATGGAGACGCTTTAGCAACTTTTTTTAAGGGATATCATTTATCGAAAGGCAACACTGTAGGGTCATCAAGGGACTATGATCTTTTGATTTTACGAGTCTTTGCTAAAGCATCCTCATTCTCGAGGGACATGACTGTTTTTCCGAAGGCAACCGAAGCAGGGATACTCTAGAGGTATATATGTGCATATGTGTTGAGATTCAGTTATTCTTTTGTCTTTTTATTAAGTTAACTAACATTTTAATTTACAGTCTTTCCATACACGCCTATTTACTAACAGTAATATAGCAAAATAATAAAGCAATAAATGTGTGGAAAATAAAATGTAGAAAAATAAATCCTAAGCTATTACACGACTTTGGGAGAAATACATTATAAGTGTAATAAGTAAAGTGCGGAATTTTAAATCTAAAACTATTACATCCATGATCAGTTACAATATTGAAAAAAATGTGAAAACAATAAACGCGCGCGAGATAAAGATGAACGTCTAAAATCCTAAGAAAATGCTAAGTAAATAAAAGAAAATCTTTGTTGGTTTTTGTTTAATTTTTATTAAAAAAGATGCTTAAAATAAATTAACCCTAAATTTAATTGAGAAAAAATAAATATTATATGGAAATTAACCTAGTTCTAAAGTTTTTACATTTTTTATTTAAGAAAATATTTGGATGAAGATAACTTAAGTTTAATTGATTTTAAAATTGATAAAATAAAGTTAAAATAATTAATCTAATAAAAATTAAAAATTAAAAATAATTTAAGAAACAAAACTAAGTCTATTATATTTTTTTTTGGTTTTTTATTAAGAAAAATATTTGAGTTAAATTAATCTTTGTCTAGTTGATTTTAAATTGATAAAAATAAGTCAAGATAATTAAATTAATTAATTTACAAACTTAAAAAAAATTCTAAGTCTAATTATTATTATTATTATTATTATTATAAAAATAAATAATTAATAAAACAAATAAAACAAATCAAAAGAAAGAAGTTGGGTCGGATGTCTGAAGTAAACAAGGGGTGTGCTGTTTGAAAGAAACGTTGGGCCCAATAGACAACCCATGCCATCTTGGGATCCTATGGAGGCAGCTTCTGAGTGTCCATGGTGGTCCACGCATTTGGATGTCTTACACTTGACCTCTTTATCATCAATTAGTTAGAGTTGGAGGGCGTATGATAAGTGCTTGAAAGGCAAAACACCGGATCTGCAATTAACAAACATTAATAAAACAAAACACTGGACTTGGGATTCAAACCCAGGTCCCTTCCCTCATAAGCGTGCTTCTTTACCAATTGTGCTGCTTCGTCATTCGTTAATCCATGTAACAAGATAATATTATATACAAAAAATTGTCAGAAGCATTAAAAAAAATGAAATGCGTGCTGAATTTGAATGAACTAATGGAGAGCTGCCAACTTGTCGTCTTCTTCCTCCCTTCGTCATTTTAGACCTGGACCTATAGTGACAGTTTTTTTCTTTCACTATAGCACCTGCAACTCAAAAAAACAACAATATGCACAATAAATTCATGGTGAGGCCATGGATGAATTGGCCTCAACCTCCTGAGCACAAAGAGGCCCTTGGTTAGACCTAATTTAGGCTATTTCCAGAAACCCTAATTCTAAGCTTGGAACCCTAAAAATGGTGATACCCGATCCCTGCATCAAAAACCCAATCCAACCATACAGATAGCTTGCAAATACAAGAATAGCCAGAAATGCATGGTTAAAATGTGCTTATATTACATAAATCAAACAAATTAAGATGGAGAAAAAAATGCAAACCGTGAGATGTTGGTGATGCGTTTTGGGCTGTTTCAAAGCCTGGTAACGATTGGAAAAACTTCAGGGGACTTCTAGGAGTGGATTAGGATGCTTGTTTGGGACTAAAGAGGTTTAGAAACTGAAATTCAAACTTGACAATTTTTTTTATATTTTTGCAATCTTTTCTGGATTTCTTGACAGTCCTCTCGTGTCCATTTGGCTTGCTAGAATGTTGTACTTATAGTGTATATGGAGGAGACACAATTGAATGGAAAAGATCATCCTATAATTCCATGGTTTAAAGCCATGATCACAAATTTGAAAAGTTACCAAAATGAAGGTTTCATGCCATTTTTCATGTTCAGTGAATCTGAACACTTGTGCACGAATCTTTGGGCCTTTAAGCAAGCCAAAGCATCAGCCCAAATGCCTAAGCCCATCTCCATTTATTTTGTATAATTTATTTTGTATTTATTTGAAATAAATCAAAATAAATAGGAATAAAATAGATGAAAATGGTAAGGCAATGCAAAAATTATATTAGGGGTCCTTCATAAGCTTAAGAAAATATTTGAACTTTAAAAAGTTAGGCCATTGACTCAAAAATTTAAATTTGCTCAATGCACCATTCTTGAAATTTCCAAAATTTTCCCAACTTGGGCAAGCCATAACTTGCTCAATTTTTATCTCATGATGATGATCTTGAACTTTTTGGAAAGCTCAAGATGTCTACTTCAATCTCTCATTTGATCAATTTTGCATTTGAAGATGTTATCATGATGTAAAAGGTCTTGGCAAAAAGTGGCTTTTGTTGACTTTTTGAAAATGACCTGTAATGTATGAGCTTATATCTTTCAAATGGTGAGTCTCTTGAACTTGGGGCTGAAGAGAAGTTGTATGGAATTGGATTCTCTTCATAATGAGCTTTGGTGGAAAACAATTTGATAAAGTATGAGAAAGTTATGCTTGGTCAAAGTTTGGTTGACTTCTCCTATAGAAACCCTAATTTAGCAATTCTTGACTTTTGATGAATTAGGAGTAATTTTTGAGGAATCATGATCAACCCTTGATCAAATGATGGACATCACTTCAAAATGTTGATGTTGACCAAAAGTCTTGAAGTTTGACTGTACATGGGCCACAGTTGACTTTTGACCCAGCATAGTTGATTTTCCAATACTTGAGCAATTGACTGAGCAAACTTGTAGTGCAAAGCATGAAATTTGTCATGGACAATTTTGAAGGCATATTAGGACCATGGAAAGCATTTGAAACCATTGGAGCTCACATATCTTGATGAAAATTGAAACCCTAATTTGAGGTTCATTGCTTTAGGAGGAGAACTTGTATGGTCAATTCTAAGTCATCCTTGAGCAAGTTGGGGACCTCAATGGGCATGCCTTGAGTAAAATGAGAGGGCAAATTTTGGGGTACAACAACTGCCCCTATTTAATCTTCTTAGACCTAAGGATGTAGATTGGCTGGTCTGCCTTTCGTGATCTGAAGGTGGAAGATGATTGAACACTAGAGTGCCCAGAAATTTACACTCGTCTGAAGTGATACTGTTGGTGGATAATATCAGGAATGGGATTACAGATGCCATTTTGAAAAGATGACAAAATACTGTCGGAGATGGGCTTAAATATACCATCCATAGAACATGACAGAGAGTAGTCGGAGATGGGCTTAGAGATGCCATCCAAAGTAGATGCTGACTTCATAAGAAGTCTCTTTGTGGGGATTCCTCTTCTTGCTATCTGAGGAGGAATCCACTGGGGATTGTTTTAGGGGAATAAAGCCTAGAAGCTTCGGTTGTCCATTACTCTATTGGGGAGTTATCTCTTGAAAGCGAGTTGTTATTTGGCTGGGATCTAGGCTTCACGGCGACTTGTTGAGGACAATAAGATTGACTGCTATCTGGTCGTACTCTAGGATTCACAACGACCTATTGGGGAATATGAAATTAACTGCTATTTGGTCGGTTCTAGGATTCGCAGTAATTATAGACATTAAACTGCTATCTGGTCGTATCCAGGCTTCAGCGGTTTGAAGAAATTAAGTTGTTATCTGGTCGGGTCCAGGCGTCAACTTGAATATGAGGTATATCGTTATCTGGTCGAGTCCAAACTTCAGTGTCATAGGTTATACTATCATCTGGTCGGGTCTAGGCTTCATAGTAATTAATAAACTGTTATCTGGTCGGACTCTAAGCTTTACAGTATCTTTAACTGGATAAGAATCAGAAAATCTTAGGATCGATTTAACTGAACCAGAGAAAGTATCTACCGGAAAATAATTAGTAATAAATCAATGGTTGATTTAAACTGAACCAGCAAAGGTCTTGAGTTGTCTTCAACTGGAATAGAAATCAGAAAAATATTAGTGTCGATTTAACTGAACCAGAGGAAAATCTTGAATTAACTTTGACTAGAATGGAAATCATAAAAATCTTAGTGTCAATTTAATTGAACCAGAAAAAGGTCTTGGATTATCTTCAACTGGAATAGAAATCAGAAAAATCTTAGTATCGATTTAACTGAACCAGAAAAAGGTCTTGAATTACTTTAACTGGAATAGAAATCAGAAAAATCTTAGTGTTGATTTGACTGAACCAGAAAAGGTCTTGAATTACTTTAACTGGAATAGAAATCAGAAAAATCTTAGTGTCGTTTTAACTGAACCAGAAAAGGTCTTTGATTATCTTCAATTGGAATAGAAATCAGAAAAATCTTAGTATCAATTTAACTGAACCAGAGGGAGGCTTTGAATTAACTTTAACTGGAATAGAAATCAAAAAAATCTTAGTGTCGATTTAATTGAACCAGGAAAAGGTCTTGGATTAACTTTGATTGGAATGGAAATTAGAAAAATCTTAGTGTCGATTTAACTGAACCAGAAAAGGTCTTGGATTAACTTTGACTGGAATGGAAATCAGAAAAATCTTAGTATTGATTTAACTGAACCAGAAAAAGGTCTTGGATTAACTTTAACTGGAATAGAAATCGGAAAAATATTAATGTCGATTTAACTAAACCAGAAAAAGGTCTTTTGAGAATAATCTTTCTGAGGAAAATGCTGAAATAGCCTTTCGTCAGATGTAGCCTTTGAGAAGACTTCCAACTTATATAAGTGGTCAACAATATTTGTTGATTTGATCTTTCCTGAAAAGGTAAAGAGTTAGTCGTATGCAATATCATGATGTATGAAATGCATTGTGTAATGATGTTCTCAAAATAAATGAGATTATGCTGTATGCAACATGTATGCGCATACCATGATGTGTGAATATGAAATGCTGTTGCGATATTTCCTAGTCAGGGAAAATAAATCCCTAACTGCTGCTGGAGAGTACTGGGAAGATGAATCGCGTACTGCTGTTAGGTAGATGAGGAAAGTGATTCTTTTATTTCCGCTGGGAATGATGAGTGAAGATGAGTTGCCGTGGATTTTTGACTCCTGCTTGAGAATGACTCTGTGGGTAGAAAGATGCTCTGTTGGAAGATTTTACCGATGTAGAGGAATAAACTATGTTGGGGGATAAACTTCCGCAGCTAGAGAAATGAACTCTACCAGGGGATAAGGCTTTATAAACTGTTTGAGATTTGTAAAACTTAGTTGGGGATCTTTGAGTTGACCTCTCTGAGGGAACTTTGTTGGAGGAGGTAATTCCTGTTTGGGGAAGAAGAGATCAAAATTTTGGTTGTTTCCACTCTGTGGGGAACATAGACATCACTGGGTCGTATGATGTAGCAGTGACTTTGTCTCACGATGTCTCTGCCCTTGTACCTACTGGAAAGAGTAACTGTCGGGACTACAAATGGCTTTTTAGACCTTGCCCTGTTTCTTAAAGTCATTAGCAATTGTATTTCTGTTTCTTATGCAAGTAATTGTAAACAGTAATCATATTCAAATGCATATGTAAAAAATAATTGCTTGACGTTTTTGAAAAACAAAACATAAAAATGTAAAATTTTGTACTTTCAAAGAAATTATTTGTATTGATTTTGAAGTTTTGCCTATAATATGCGTTTTTTGTACAAACAGTCTGACTTTCTAGTAGGAGAATGCCATCGTGAAAATGAAAACTATACAAAATAGTGTACAAAGAGAAAACAACTATGTAAAATAATCCCATCGAGTTTCAATTCTGCTATCGCCTTTATGTCTTCGAGCGTCTCATCACTTTGCTACTTGTCCGAAGCTGACTGGATTGGTTGGTACTGTTTGAGGTTGATAGTTGATACTGAAGTCTGGTCTCAAGGTGATCCAATGGGACATAGTTATATGCTTTAAATCCCTAACTTTTTCCTGGACCGCCCTTTCGAGTTATCAGTCCACCGAGATACCCTTTTTTGCCCAAACCTCCTTTTCAGGTTTTCGACTTGCCGGGTTACATATTTTTTTTGTATTTATCCCTAATTTTTGATTGAACCCTTTTGGTCCGCCGAGATGCCCTTATTTTTTCCTAGGCCAGTCAACCTAATGGGTCTTTATTCATGCGTAGTATCTTTTCACTATGTCCGCATTCACAGGGTGAGGAAGATCGTCACCATCCATGGTAGTTAGAATCATGGCTCCACCAGAAAATATGCTTTTGATTACAAATGGCCCTTCGTATGTGGGAGTCCATTTTCCCCTGGGATCAACTTGTGGCAGTATGATGTGCTTGATCACTAGATCACCCACTTGATATATCTGACGTCTGACCTTTTTGTTGAAATCCTTGATCATTCGTTTTTGGTATATCTGACCATGACAGACAACATTAAGCCTTTTCTCATCAATCAGATTCAGTTGGTCAAGTCGAGTCTAGATCCAATCATCTTCGTTCAAACCTGCATCCTTCATGATTCTCAAAGAAAGGATCTGGACCTCAATAGGTAGGACAACCTCCATATCATACACCAGAGAGTAAGGTGTTGCCCATGTTGACGTATGTGTTGAGGTGCGATAACCATGAAGAGAAAATGGTAACATCTCATGCCAGTCTTTATATGTCACTGTCATCTTCTGTATGATCTTTTTAATGTTCTTATTAGCAGCTTCCACAATGCCATTCATCTTCGATCGGTAAGGAGAAGAGTTATGATGCTGGATCTTGAATTGCTTATGGAGTTCGGTGATCATAGTATTATTGAGATTTATACCATTATCTGTGATTATTCTTGCTGGAACACCATACCAATAGATAAGGTTATGCTTGATAAATCGCGCCACAACATTCTTGGTAACAATAGCAAAAGAGGAAGCCTCAACCCACTTCGTGAAGTAATCAATGGCCACTAGGATGAAGTGATTCCCATTGGAAGCGGTAGGTCTAATCTCTCTGATCATGTCAATACCCCAGATTGCAAAGGGCCAGGGAGCCGTCAAGATGTTCAAGGGAACCGGAGGTACATGTACTTTATCAGCATAGATATGGCATTTATGACAAGTTCGGGAATGCTGATAACAGCCTGCTTCCATAGTGGACCAGTAATATCCTGCCCGTAGGATCTTTTTAGCCATGGTGTGTCCACTAGAATGGGTTCCAAAGGTACCTTCATGTAAATCTGCCATAATCCTCTGTGCTTCGCTCTTGTCGACACACCGAAGTAAAGTAGAGTCGTGGTTGCGCTTGTAGAGGATTCCATTACTGAGGAAGAACTTTACGGAGAACCTTCTCAAAAACTTTTTATCATTGACATATGCGACCTCAGGATATTCTTGAGCCTCATACCTTTTCACTTCATGGAACCAAGGTTTGTCTGCTACTTCTTCAGTATCAATCTCATAGCAGTATGATGGTTCATCCAATCTCTCAATAGTGATCTGAGGAGCTTCGTTGTCCCATCTGACCTTGAACATAGATGACATAGTTGCTAGCGTGTCCGCTAACTGATTCTCTTCTCATGGAAAATGTTCAAAGGTGACTTCTTCAAAGTGTGGAAGCAATGTCAGCACATGTTCTTTGTAAGGGATGAGATTAGGGTGCTTCGTGTCCCACTCTCCTTTGATTTGACTTATTACCAAAGCCGAATCTCCGAAAACACTCAAGAGCTTGATCCTCAGGTCAATAGCAGCTTTGAGACCCATGATGCATGCTTCATTCTCAGCCATATTGTTGGTATAGTTGAAACATAGTCTGGTGGTAAAAGGAGTATGACATCCCTTGGGAGATATGATTACGGCACCGATACCGTTACCGAGTGTGTTGGAAGCTCCGTTAAAAACCATAATACATCGGGATACTTCCTCAAGTCCTTCATCCGTTCCAGGTTCTTCACAGTCAATCACTAACATGATATTCTCATCTGGGGATTCAAAGTTCATGGATATGTAGTCATCCATAACCAAATGAGCCAAATGATCAGCTAATACACTTCCCTTGATTGCTTTCTTGGTCGTATATTGAATGTCGTATTCAGTCAAGATCATTTTCCATCTCGTTATTCTTCCGGAGAGAGCGGGCTTCTCGAAGTTGTACTTGATCGAATCCATCTTAGATATCAACAAAGTAGTGTGGGTCAACATATACTGTCTCAGTCGGTGAGCAGCCCATGCCAAAGCACAACAAGTTTTCTCTAGCAGCGAGTATCTTGTTTCACCGTCGGCAAACTTTTTTCTAAGGTAGTATATTGCATGCTCTTTTTGACCGGACTCGTCATGCTGCCCCAACACATACCCTATTGAATTATCTAACATTGTTAAGTACATTATCAAAGGTCTTCCTTCAATCGGCGGCATCAGAATTGGAGACTCTTGAAGGTATTCCTTGATTCTCTCGAAGGCAGCCTGACATTCATCATTCCACTTTACCACTTGATCTTTCTTTAGGAGTTTGAAAATTGGCTCACAAGTAGCATTTAGATGGGAAATGAATCTGGAAATGTAATTTAGGCGTCCCAAGAAACCTCTAACTTCCTTCTCAGTGCGAGGAGCCGACCTGTCTTGTATAGCTTTTACCTTTACAGGGTCTACCTGAATACCCTTGTCACTGACAATGAAACCTATTAGTTTACCAGACCTTACCCCAAAGGTGGACTTGTTCGGATTTAGCCTCAACTTGTACGTCTTCAGTCTATCAAACAGCTTTTGCAAGTGGTCAAGGCGCTCTTCATCCGTTTGAGATCTGGCTATCATGTTGTCAATATAGACCTCTATCTCATGGTGAATCATATCATGGAACAAAGCTACCATAGCTCGCTGTTTGGTTTCCCCAGCGTTCTTCAACCCAAATGGCATCACTTTGTAACAGAAAGTGCCTCATTGTGTGACGAAGGTTGTCTTCTCTATGTCCTCGGGTGCCATCTTGATCTGATTGTAATCAGAGAAACCGTCCATGAAGGAAAAGATCTTATATTGTGCGGTGTTGTCAACCAAAACTTCAATGTGGGGAAGTGGGAAGTCATCCTTGGGGCTCTCCCTGTTCAAATCTCTGTAGTCCATTCACATCTGTACCTTGCCGTCCTTTTTAGGCACCGGAACTACGTTAGCAACCCATTGCGGATAGGAGATGACAGCTAAGAATCCAGCGTTGAACTGCTTCATGACTTCTGCCTTGATCTTTTCTGACATCTCAGGACGCATCCGACGAACCTTTTGTTTTATTGGAGGGAAGTCCTTTTTTGTCGGTAGACGATGAACCACAATATTAGTGTCAAGTCCTGGCATGTCTTCATATGACCAGGCAAAGATCTCGACATAATTATGCAACATCTATATCAACCGTTGTTTGACACTAAGCTCCAAATTTGCATCTATCTTGACTTCTTTTCTGTCTTCTTCTGTGCCCAAGTTTATTGTCTCAACATGCTCTTCATGAGGCTGTATAGCCCTTTCTTCCTGCTGTAACAGTCTGGCAAGTTCTCCAGGTACCTCACAATCTTCCTCACTTTCGTCTTTGGCTTGGTTGATCGGATTTTCAAAGTCATAACCGACAATAGCAGAACCGTTATCAATGGAATCCAGAGTGGATATGGATCTAAAGTTTGATACGTGAGTGTGTGTAAAAGCATAGCTGTATTGACAAAGTAAAAAGCAGAAAAGAAAAATAGAAAGCGCAAAATTTGTATGCAAAACGTCCAATGATTTATTAATGACGTATGAGATTAAAACATGATAACCCTAAAAAATAAACCATTGTGCCCCGGGTAAGACACATGGCCACAGAGTTTATATTGTTTAATTATTACATATCCGAAAACAAGAAAGACAATTACTTCTGAATAAAAGTAATTGGTATAAAGTCTTTAGCCATCCAGTTACTGGGTCCACCGTTAGTAGTGGGGAAGATCCAGCTATCCATATCATAGTCACCATCACTGTCTTCTAAAGCATTGACCCCAAGATTGTTGAGACATAGGGGAGGTCCTCCAGAACGGGCACGACAAACAACCCTTTGAGCCCATGAAGAGAAACCCAAGCCAAACTTATCAGATTTGTATGGAATGTAGGAATTTGGTCTCAAATGATACACCCACCTTCTTCAATAACTGCTTTAGCGTCCTTGAGCAAAGCCATTTTCAAGGGAGGTATGGTGATCTTCGGAGGATTGGTAACAGTCTTGGTTGCAGCCATGGTCTGGGGCACCTCTTCGAAGTTCTAACAAGGAGTCTCGATGAACTCGCCATCTATTTCCACATACCTGAAAGAGTTCGGGTGGATTACCATGTACTCTTCTTCACCATGTACCGTGACAATCTTTCCTTTCACCGGGTACTTCATCATGTGATGTAAAGTGGATGTGACAGCTCCCTACCCATGGATCCAAGGGTGACCTAACAAACAAGAATAAGATGTTCTGATATCCATCACGTAGAAGGTGGAGTCAAAGATCTTAGAACCAACTTTGATGGGGATGTCCACCTCCCCGTGCACCATTCTTTCTGAACCATCGAAAACCCTCACTACAATGTTGCTGGGCTTCAGAGTCAAACCTTCACAGTCTAATCTGTCCAGAGCCTTCTTCGGTAGCACATTCAATGATGAACTAGTATCCACTAGAACATGGGCAAACGTAGTGCCCCTGCATTCGATGGAGACATGCAGCGCATCATTGTGTTTTCTCCCTCTGGGTGTCAGATCAGCATCAGAAAAACCGAAACCGTTGTCAGCTGTTAAACTGACCACACAATCTTCAAATTGGTCAACGGAGGTTTCTTGTGGTACATGGTCAATTTTGAGGAATTTCACCAAAGCTTTTGCATGAGCTTCAGAGCATAATAGTAGGTCTAACATAGAAATCTTAGAAGGGGTATGTCCCAGCTGTTCGACCACATTATAGTCGCTCTTCTTTATTATCTTCAAGATTTCTTCCATTTCCTTCTTGGAAGCCTCTGGAATGGATTCTGAATGTGCCTTCGTCTGGACAGGATCAATCAATATGTCTTTGCCTCGAGTCTCGGCCAAATCAGTGATAGGGGTAGAAATAGGGGTAATCATAGGAATTGTGGTGGTAGTATCAACAGGAACAACAGTAGGAATTATCACAAGAATGGAAACGACTTTTGGAGGAGAAATCTCAAGGGAGAATACTCTACCACTTCTTGTTATTTTGCTGGTCACAACGATGTTGCCAATGTCGGGATCAGTATTTCCAAAAACTTGGTCTTCAGCAGCCAACAGGTCTTGCTTAATGCCATGGTAATAGATGTAAGCCCCATAGTTCTAGGGAACAGCCTTGTCCGAGGAGTATGGGATGGCATAGTGATGATCAGGGGAGCCAACTTTGGAGCAGATGTAATCCTGACGGGTCTTTTGGTGGAGACCCTGAGAGGATTGGTGGAAATGGTTATAATTGAAACATCCTTACAAGAAATAGTTGTGACGGGAGTCTTTTCAAATATAATCTCTTTATCATCCATCAGGCATTGAACACCTGCTTTCAACAAATAGCAACCAGTCGGTAGAGATAAACACAAGCGGCAATATTCACCACAGCCCGGAAATAAACTGGCTTGCAACAAATTCCATTTAACAGTTATGAGAGGAGTAACAAGTTCCTCAACATAAGTAACAAATGTATCATCGTCAACAACATTAACACCATGGACGTGCTTGGGCATGGGAGCAGTTATAACATTGGGAACCTCAGGAGCGTCAAATTTAATCTCCTTCTCCTCAATAAGGTTTTACACCTTGTTTTTCAAAGCCCAGCAGTCGTTTGTATCGTGGCCTGGACTTTCTAAATGGTAAGCACAGCGAGCATTTGGGTTGTAGCGAAGAGATGCAGTGTTGGAATTCTTGGGGGCTTCCCTCAAGGTAACCAGATTGGATTTCAGTAGGTGAGGCAATACTTGAGACAAATTCATATTTATCCGGGTGAATTGTCTTACATGTCTTTCTGCTCTAGGCTGATTATTTCGTTGTTGAGTAACTACGGGCTTGGATATCATAACAGCCCCTACCGTTGGACGATACTCGATTCTTCCCTAATTTCGTTGATTATAAACAACACTGACCTCATTTTTTCCTACGAAAGGTCTCTTTCCTGCACTTGAAGAGGTATCCTTCTTAATATTTCCACTTGTGATCCCAACTTCCACTCTTTCTCCTGTCAAAATCAACTCAGTAAAGCCATCTGAGGAGCTTCCAATTAGATGATTGAAAAAAAGACCAGATAGGGTACCCAAATACATATCCACTAACTCCTTATCAGACAGGGGGTTAGACTCTTTCTGCTAAGTCCCTCCACTTTTGAGCATAGTCTTTAAAACCTTCGCTCGAACCCATAGACATACTTTGGAGTTGCGTACGGGTGGGAGCAAGGTCTGCATTATACTGATACTGCTTGTAGAAAGCAACAACCAGGTCTTCCCAGTTATGAATATTGGTCCCCTCCAGCTGATAGAACCACTCTAGTTGAGTCCCAGATAGACTGTCTTGAAAGAAGTGGACCCATAAGTCCTTGTCTACAGTGTGAGGCTGAATCTTCCTTACATAAGATCGGAGATGCATCTTGGGGCATGAGACCCCATCATGTTTAACGAACACCGGAACCTTGAACTTCTGCGGGATGACAACCCCAGAAACCAAACCCAGCTCTTCAAAATCCAGCCCCGGTACCTTCTGGATTTCCATTGCATTTAGACGATCCTCTAGCTGTTTGTATTTTTCATCAGCAGGAGGATACTGCTCCTCATTATAGTCATACTCATCATCAGATTCCTTCGGGCTGAGGTCTTTTTCTCTCGTCTCCTCTTCCTAATTGTCTCATTCTTTTGATGAAGTTACCAGTTCAGAAGCTCACCGCACTGGTCCTCTGATCCTTCTTCCCAAGTTCACCACACCAGCTGGTTTCTTTGGCTTCTTCTTTTTATCCTTCAGTATGTGGGCTTTCAGATCTTCTTTCCCTTTAGATAGAGCCACGATCATTTGCTGGAACAAGGCGTTTTGCGCCTGGAGATCCTTGATATTTTGTTCAAGAGCCATTTCTTTACTTGCTGAAATAAACAACGAAGAAGATAAGAACCCTGGTTTGAGACCTGCTAATGCAATGAGATGCATGATATGCTTATGCAATGTTTTCAAGGACCATATTGGATTTAAGCTCTTTTAAACAAAACAAGAAGCAAAACCCTTTATTAGCAAGTTTTTAAAGTAACAAAAGATTACTCAAGGATAATTATTGAAAGGAAATTCTAAACTCCTAAGTCTCCCATGGGCGCTTCCTCTTGGTGTTGAGGTAGGTGTTAAGGTTCCTCTCCTTGTGAAGTTGCTTTGTTAATTCCAGCACCTTCTTCTCACTTGCATAGAATTCAACCTCAAAAGTATCCCGTTCTCCCTTGAGCTGAATCCAAGACTTTTGCAACTCTTCAAAGTTGGTTGGCATATCAGGATGGAGAATAATATGGGACTCACCCCCTTGAACAACAGGTTCTAAGATCACCAGTAAGATGGAATCGTATGACATCATAAGACTTTGGGCTCGAGCTCACACCCATTTGAGGTAAGGTTCCAAAGGGGTGGAGTTCTTGCGCCCTAAAGTCTTACTATCAGTCTTCTTAACAATGCCCCAAGCACGGATGAACCTCTGACAATAATTTTTCAAATCATCTGAGTAGTTGAACACAATACCCTGGATGAGCATATCCGGTGGATCATCTCTCTGTGCATAGCCAAACTGATGTAGTGCTAAAGAAGGTATGTAGGTGATGCCTCCCATAATACTCAGGAGTGGCACATTAGGAAATTCTCCCTAATGATCAATAAAAGAGATGTCTTCTTAAGAGCGAGGACACCAATGGATGTCAGAGTGAGAGAGAGACATTAGTTTTTAACTCACCTTAAGCCTAAATTATTCTGCATTATTGACCGAGGAAGGTGCGAAATAAACCACCTATATAGAAGAGGGGTGCAACACATGAGAGTTCCTCGCTTCTTCAGAGTACGAGTATAGAGAGAATGTAGGATATCCCCGAGAAATGTAGGAACCAGGTTGTGAGCAAGAAAAATGTTAACGGAATTCACATCTATAAATTAACCTGAATTAGGAAACAAGACCACCCATGGATCAAGAGGACTAATACATCTTCGAAAGCATGATAAATCATAACATCCAGGAAAATCTGAGCTTTCTTCATCAGAAAATTTGCAAGGAGACCCTTAACTTCACTTCTTTTTTCCAAATTGGACTCAATGTCAGATGGCTTCAAGTGCAAAGCTACGGCAACATCTTCAGAAGCTGGGTCTTGTTCTAAACCAGTGAAAGGTACTCGCTCCAATCTAGGTAAACCAAGTAACTTAGAGAATTCTTCCAGTGTAGGCACCAGTTGATAATCAGGGAATGTGAAGCAATGGTGCTTAGGGTCGAAGAACTGGAATAAGACACTCATCAAACCTTCGTCAAACCCGGTGGTAACCAAACTGAGTAAATGACCGTGTATTTTGTGGAATGATGAATCTTCAGGAACTTTCAAAACTAATTCTTTGAGTTTGGGAGGAACTTCTGTGAAGTGAATCCGGATGGTTTTTCTGCGACCTGAATTCATATCCTACAAAACAGCAAAGAGGTAAATCCAACGGGTCCTTGAAATGATTAGTATATATGAATGTCATGATGTCATGATTATGCTTAAAATCACAGATAAACACAAGTAAACCACATAATAGACCTTAGGTTCAAAGGCTTGCATGAGGTTTTAAGGTAAGTACCCTCTTGAATGTTCAGTTGGCTCAACCTATCCTATTAATAGTAACCGGGTTCTAAGGAGTCTCAATATCATTGACCTTCCCTTTAGAAATTGTTTCATCTCCGCACAGAAGTATTGCGTCCAAAAAACTCCAAAAGTCCAGCCTCAATGAGTGTAATATCGAGTATCAACCAATCTATGGTCGGAACCAAAGCCGGTTATCTCACTACTTCCTAATGGCTAGGATGAGTCAATTAAAGGTTCTAGAGGTCAGTTAGCACTTAGTGACACTATGAGGAAGCCTAATTTTATCCTCTACTTACTCAAGGAACATTAGTATAATCTAGAGTATCACGCTAACGTATCCACCACTTCGTCTGTATCGGTCTATGCCGTACAACCTCCATGATTTATTTCTATTTACCTAATAAGGTGCCTTAGATTCGGGTGTAGGATCTTTTAGTAACAACCCGAACAAGCCATTAAAAATAAAGCAAACAAAGCACAAAAAAGCAGTTTAAAAATGAACTAACTCTAAGGTAAACCCCACTTTTATAATCCCCATCAGCGTCGCCATTTCTGTGATACGGTGGCAGAACCGACTGTTTAATACTGGTTTTCATTTTGTATTCGCAAATGTGCGGTAAGCAAGAGTCGCCACCGACTTTTCTTTTATCCAACAAAGGAAAGGGTGAAAAGAACAGAAAAGACCTTTTCGAGATGTTTTCTGAGTAAGGGGGGTAGATTATGGAAAGGGAAGGTGTTAGCACCCTTTCCATCCGTGGTTTTCTGCGGGCTCTTAGAGGTTTGATCATTATAAAATACCTTTGTGCTTTGTGTATTTGAAAATGTTTTAAAAATGCCTTAGTACGACGAACTTTGTAATGTTTCTTGGGATAGTGGAGAAAATATACAAAGTGTTTTAAAATTGTTTTTGAAAAGTAGTTTTTTGTGTAAGTGCAAGATGTTTGAGCCAACTTCTAACAGCTATCTACTTTATTACTCGAAAAGGGTCGTTCTTCTCCTCTTTTCCTTTAGACAATGCTATCCTACTATTAGTGAGTAGGTAGCCTTATCTTTGGATGTTGAGGGACATTCGAAGGGAAGTTTTACAATCATAAAGGCAACATATGTAGACGCTTTAGCAACTTTTGTTTAAGGTACAAGATCATTTACTAAAAGGCAACACTGTAGGGTCATCGAGGGACTATGATCTTTTGATTTTACGGGTCTTTGCTAAAGCGTCCCCATTCTCGAGGGACATGACTATTTTTCCGAAGGCAACCGAAGCGGGGATACCCTAGAGGTGCATATCTGCATATGTGTTGAGATTCAGTTATTTTTTTGTCTTTTTATTAAGTTAGCTAACCTTTTAATTTACAGTCTTTCCATACACGCCTATTTACTAACAGTAATATAGAAAAATAATAAAGCAATAAATGTGTGAAAATAAAATGCAGAAAAATAAATCCTAAGCTATTACACGGCTTTGGGAGAGATACATTATAAGTGTAAGAAGTAAAGTGCGGAATTTTAAATCTAAAACTATTACATCCATAATCAGTTACAATATTGAAAAAAATGCGAAAATAATAAACGCACGCAAGATAAAGACAAACGTCTAAAATCCTAAGAAAATGCTAAGTAAACAAAAGAAAATCTTTGTTGGTTTTGGTTTAATTTTGATTAAAAAAGACGCTTAAAATAAATTAACCCTAAATTTAATTGAGAAAAAATATATATTAAATGGAAATTAACCTAGTTCTAAAGTTTTTGCATTTTTTATTTAAGAAAATATTTGGATGAAGATAACCTAAGTTTAATTGATTTTAAAATTGATAAAATAAAGTTTAAATAATTAATCTAATTAAATTAAAAAATTAAAAATAATTTAAGAAACAAAACTAAGTCTATTATATTTTATTTTAGTTTTTTATTAAGAAAAATATTTGAATTAAATTAGTCTATGTCTAGTTAATTTTAAATTGATAAAAATAAGTCAAGATAATTAAATTAATTAATTTACAAACTTAAAAAAATCCTAAGTCTAATTATTGTTTTTATTATAATTATTATTAAAAGAAATAATTAAAAAAACAAATCAAAAGAAAGAAGTTGGGCCGGATGTTTGAAGTAAACAAGGGGGTGTGGTGTTTGAAAATAGTGTTGGGCCCAATAGACTGCCCATGCCATCTTGGGATCCTGTGGAGGCACCTTCTAAGTATCCATGGTGGTCCACGCATTTAGATATCTTAGAATTGACCTCTTTATCATCAATTGGTTGGAGTTGGAGGGCGTATGATAAGTGCTTGAAAGGCAAAGCACTGAATCTGAAATCAACAAATGTTAATAAAACAAAATGTTGGACCTGAGATTCGAACCCATGTCCCTTCCCTTATAAGCGTGCTTCTTTACCAGTTGTGCTGCTTGGTCATTCGTTAATCCATATAACAAGATAACATTATATACAAAAAATGGTCAGAAGCATTAAAAAAATGAAAACGCACGCTGGATTTGAATGAGCCAATGGAGGGCTGCCAACATGTCGTCTTCTTCCTCCCTCTGTTGTTTTAGACCTGGACCTATAGTGACTGTTTTTTCCTGTCACTATAGCACCTGCAACTTAAAAAAAACAACAATACGCATAATAAATTCATGGTGAGGCCATGGATGAATTAGCCTCAACCTCCTGAGCACAAAGAGACCCTTGGTTAGACCTAATTTTGGCTATTTCCAGAAACCCCAATTCTAAGCTTGGAACCCTAAAAATGGTGATACTCGATCCCTGCATCAAAAACCCAATCCAACCATACAGATAGCTTGCAAATACAAGAATAGCCAGTAATGCATGGTTAAAATATGCTTATATTACATAAATCAAACAAATTAAGATGGAGAAAAAATGCAAACCGTGATATGTTGGTGATGCGTTTTGGGCTGTTTCAAAGCCTGGTAACGATTGGAAAAACTTCAGGGGACTTCTAGGAGTGGATTAGGATGCTTGTTTGGGACTAAAGCAGGCTGGAAACTGAAATTCAAACTTGACAATTTTGTAATTTTTTTGCAATCCTTTTTGGATTTCTTGACAGTCCTCTCGTGTCCATTTGGCTTGCTAGAATGCTATACTTATAGTGTAGATGGAGGAGACACAATTGAATGGAAAAGATCAGCCCATAATGCCATGGTTTAAAGCCATGATCACAAATTTGAAAAGTTACCGAAATGAAGGTTTCATGCCATTTTTGATGTTCAATGAATCTGGACACTTGTTCACGAATCTTTGGGCCTTTAAGCAAGCCAAAGCATCAACCCAAATGCCTAAGCCCATCTCCATTTATTTTATATAATTTATTTTGTATTTATTTGAAATAAATAAAAATATATAAGAATAAAATAGATGAAAATGGTAAGGCAATGCAAAAATGATATTAGGGGTCCTTCATAAGCTTAAGAAAATATTTGAACTTTAAAAAGTTAGGCCATTGACTCAAAAATTTAAATTTGCTCAATGCACCATTCTTGAAATTTCCAAAATTTCCCAACTTGGGCAAGCCATAACTTGCTCAATTGTTATCTCATGATGATTATCTTAGACTTTTTGGAAATCTCAATATGTCTACTTTAATCTCTCTTCTGATCAATTTTGCATTTGTAGATGTTATCTTGATGTAAAAGGTCTTGGAAAAAAGTGGCTTTTGTTGACTTGTTGAAAATGACCT
Organism: Vicia faba; assembly: GCA_948472305.1. Taxonomy (NCBI): domain Eukaryota; kingdom Viridiplantae; phylum Streptophyta; class Magnoliopsida; order Fabales; family Fabaceae; genus Vicia; species Vicia faba. The sequence goes on along the minus strand of CATIWC010002534.1, from coordinate 118,013 downwards.
GTAATGTCTGAGCTGATATCTTTCAAATGGTGAACCTCTTTAACTTGTGGGATGAAGAGAAGTTGTAGGGAATTGGATTCTAATAAAAATGAGCTTTTGTGGAAAAATTTATGGTAAAGTATGAGAAAGTTATGCCTGGTCAAAGTTTGGTTGACTTCTCCTATAGAAACCCTAATTTAGCAATTCTTGACTTTTGATGAATTAGGAGAATTTCTTGAGGAATCATGATCAACCCTTGATCAAATGATGGATCTCACTTCAAAATTTTGATGTTGACCAAAAATCTTGAAGTTTGACTATACATGGGCTACAGTTGACTTTTGACCTAGCATAGTTGATTTTCCAATACTTGAGCAATTGACTGAGCAAACTTGTAGTACAAGGCATGCAATTTGTCATGGACAATTTTGAAGGCATATTAGGACCATGGGAAGCATTTGAAACCATTGGAGCTCATATATCTTGATGAAAATTGAAACCCTAATTTGAGGTTCATTGCTTTAGGAGGAGAACTTGTATGGTCAATTCTTAGTCATTCTTGAGCAAGTTGGGGACCTCGATGGGCATTCCTTGAGTAAAATGAGAGGGAAATTTTTTGGGTACAGCAATATGCATTGTAACGAGTCGCATCTCACGTTGCATATTTGAGTTGTTGTGTTGATGAATTAATCATTATATTTTGTTGATATTTTGTCGTGATTGTTGTTGTTTATAACTTGTGAAGCGGTGATCTTGCATGAACTGATTCTAATATAATATTTATCATAAATTCAATTATATTTTTAGATATCTCACCCCTTCTGTTTGAATGTTACCCAGATGTTGGTAACGTGCAGGTAATCCAGAGTGAAGGCGGTTTACCTTCAGTAGTTCGAGTTGGTGTCATTTCTCTGATACGTAACACTCAGGGGGATGAACGTCTGCTATTTTATTGTTGTTATTATTTCAGTTGATTGAACTTTAAGTTATTGTTCATTAAATACTTGTTATTTGAAGTTGTTTCAGTTGTACAAAGATGGTATGTTCTTTATAGTCGAATATTATGATTCCGCTGCATAGTTATGAAAGTTATTATTTTCAAAAGATTAAATCATGTTGTCGTTGGTTCATCCAAGTTTAATGTGTTATGTATCTGTAATGAATGAGGTTGTTTTAAGTTGAAGTTGTAGCATCCTGATTTGGTTGTCGAAACTTTATAACTCTAATTTTATATTAATTGTCGGGTAGAATTTAGGTGTTATAAGTTGGTATCAAAGCAAGTCGGTCTGTCCGGCCAAGTTATCGAGTCATAGTTGTCTAACAATCGAGCATTGTTAACTTGAGTTATAACCGTTGTTTATGTTATAGTGTTAAGTTGAGATGGTTGGAAGGAACGATGTTGCACTTGCTGCTGCTTTAGAAGCAATGGTGCATGCTATGGAGAATCAGCCGAACACTGACGGGAATGCTGGATCTCGTAGTTGGGCGACCTTCCAGAGGGAGAATCCGCCTACCTTCAAGGGTAAGTATGATTCTAACGGTGCATTGGATTGGTTGAAATATATTGAGAGAATCTTTTGAGTGACTGACTACACTCCAGCACAGAAGGTTTGATATGGTACTCACATGCTAGTATTCGAGGCTAATGACTGGTGGCTAGAGACTTGTCAGAAGTTGGGAGCTGCAGGTGAAAATGTCACTTGGGTTGTGTTTCATAGGGAATTTCCAAGGAAGTATTTCCCTGAAGATGTTCGTGGTAAGAAGGAAATTGAGTTTCTTGAGCTAAAGCAAGGGAGTATGTATGTGGTTGAATATGGAGCAAAGCTTAGTGAGTTGGCTAAGTTCTATCCGCACTATAGAGAGGAAAATACTGAGTTTTCGAAGTGCATTAAGTATGAGAACAGGTTGCGCCCAGAGATCAAGAAGGTAGTTGGATACCAGAAGATTTTTGTCTTTGCTAATTTAATTGATAGTTGCAGGATTTATGAAGAGGATAATAATGCTCACTATAATATTATCAATGAGAAGAGGGGTAAGCACCAACAAAACTGTGGTAAGCCTTACGATGCCCTAGATGGTAAGGGTAAACAGATAATTGCTCAAGGTCAGAGAACTAGTGGGGGAGATGCTCCTGCTGGTGTGGTTTGTTTCAAATGTGGAAAGCCTGGGCATAAGAGCAATGTGTGTACTATTGAGGTGAAAAGGTGTTTCCGTTGTGGCAAGACGGGACATGCTATATCTGAATGCAACGATAAAGAAAAGATTTGTTTCAATTATGGTGAAGAAGGACACATTGGTAGTCAGAGTCAGAAACTAAAGAAGGTGTAAACCAGTGGAAAGGTGTTCGCTTTGGCTGAGAATCAGACGGCTAATAAGGACAGACTCATCAGAGGTACATGTTTTATTAATAGTACTCCTTTAATTACTATTATTGATACTAGTGCTATTCATTGCTTTATTGATGCTAATTGTATTGAAAGATTGGGTCTTATGTTGTCTTCTATGAATGGAGAGATGGTCGTCGATACTCCAGCTAAGGGATCGGTGACTACTTTTGTTGTGTGTTTAAAGTGTCCTTTATCAATCTTAGACAGAGACTTTGCTGTTGATTTAGTTTGTTTGCCTTTAAGTAGGTTATATGTGATCTTAGGTATGAACTGGTTAGAGCATAATTATGTTCATATTAACTGTTATAACAAGTCAGTGAGTTTTTCTACTCCTGAAGAAGATGAAGCTGGTCTGTTGTCTGCTAGATAGTTGAGGCAGTTGATGCAAGAAAAGGCTCAGATGTTCTCGTTGATGGTGTTGCTATTTGTCAAGAATCAAGCTGTAATGGAGGAATTGCAAGTGGTGTGTGAATTTCCTAAAGTTTTCCCTGATGAAATTCCCGATGTACCGCCAGAGAGAGAAGTCGAATTTGCTATTGATCTTGTACCTGGTACCAGAGCTATTTCTATGGTACCATACAGGATGTCTGCATCTGAATTGTCAGAATTAAAGAAGCAATTGGAAGAGTTACTTGAAAATAAATTTGTAAGACCAGGTGTATTACCATGGGGAGCTTCAGTGTTGCTAGTAAAGAAGAAAGATGGAAGTATGAGACTTTTTGTTGATTATAGACAATTGAATAAAGTAACCATTAAGAACAAGTATCCACTTCTAAGAATATATGACTTGATGGATCAATTGGTGGATGCTCGTGTGTTTAGTAAGATTGATTTGAGGTCGAGTTACCATCAGATTAAAGTGAAGGATGAAGATATCCAGAAGATGGCTTTCAGAATGCGTTATGGACATTATGAGTATTCAGTGATGTCTTTCGGTGTTACTAGTGCGCCAGGAGTATTCATGGAATACATGAACTGTATCTTTCATACTTATTTGGATCGATTTGTAATGGTGTTCATTGACGACATTTTGATTTACTCTAAATCAGAAGAAGAGCATGCACAACACTTGAAAATAGTATTGCAAGTTTTGAAAGAGAAGAAGTTATATGCAAAGCTGTCTAAGTATGAATTTTGGTTAAAGGAGATTAGTTTTCTTGGTCATGTTATCTCAGGTAGTGGCATTATTGTAGATCCATCTAAAGTAGATGTTGTGTTGCAGTGGGAAACTCCAAAGTCGGCTACTAAGATTAGAAGCTTTTTAAGATTAGCTGGTTATTATAGGAGGTTTATTAAAGGTTTTTCTAAATTGGAACTTACGTTAACTAAGTTGACTTGTAAAGGTAGAGCTTTTGTATGGGACGTTCAATGTGAAGAAATTTTTGTGGAATCGAAGAAGAGATTGACGTCGGCTCCAATTTTGACATTACCTAATCCAGAAGAACCTTTTGTGGTATATTGTGGTGCTTCTAAGATGGGTTTAAGAGGTGTGCTTATGCAGAATGAGAACGTAGTTTGTTATGCATCTAGGCAGTTGAGGACTCATGAAAAGAACTATCCTACACATGATTTGGAACTTGCTGGAGTTATTTTTATGTTGAAGATTTGGAGGCATTATCTTTATGGTTCTATATTTGAAGTATTTAGCGACCATAAGAGTTCAAAGTATTTATTTGATCAGAAAGAATTGAATATGAGACAACGAAGATGGTTGAAGTTATTAAAGGATTACAATATCGGTTTGAATTATCATCCAGGAAAAACGAATGTGGTGGCTGATGCATTAAGTCGAAAGACTTTACATATGTCGGAAATGATGGTTAAAGAGTTGGAATTAATTGAACAGTTCAAAGATATGAGCTTAGTTTGCGAGGTGACACCACAGAGTGTTATGTTGGGGATGTTTAAAATTAACAATGATTTTATAGATAATATCAAAGACGCTCAGATGCTAGATGCGAAACTGGTAGATTCGATGGTTGGAATTTACCAATTTGAGAATAGTGATTTCAAGTTAGATGCGCAAGGTGTGTTGAGATTTCATAGTCAGGTTTGTATTCATGATGATGCGGAGATGAAGAAAGTGATTCTTGAGGAAAGTCATAGAAGCAAGTTGAGCATTCATCCGGGAGCTACAAAGATGTATCAGGATTTGAAAAATTTGTTTTGGTAGCATGGAATGAAGAGTGACGTGGCTTGGTTTGTGTATGCATGTTTAACTTGTCAGAAGTCAAAAGTTGAACATTAGAAGCTTGCATGGTTGATGCAATCGTTAGAAGTTCCAGAATGGAAATGGGATCGCATTTTGATGGACTTTGTAATAGGACTACCTAATACTTCAAGAGGACGTGATTCAATTTGGGGGATTATTGATAGGCTTACAAAGTCGTCTCATTTTATTCCTATTAACATCAGTTTTCGAGTATCATAGTTGGCGAAGATTTATACTAGTGTAACTGTAAAGCTGCATGGTGTTCCTTTGTGTATTGTGTCGGATAGAGATATGAGGTTTACTTCTGATTTTTGGAAGAGTTTTCAAGAGGCGTTGGGTTCTAAGTTGAGGTTGAGTTTGGCGTATCATCCTCAGATGGATCGTCAAACTAAATGGACTATTCAGTCGTTGGAAGATTTGCTGAGAGCATGTGTTCTTGAGCAGGGAGGTTCGTGGGATACTTATCTTTCGTTGATAGAGTTCAGTTATAATAACAATTACCATTCTAGTATTGGGATGGAACCTTTTTAAGCGTTGTATGGTCGAAGATGTAGAACTCCTTTATGTTGGCATGAATATGGAGAAAGTTTAGTGCTTGGACCTGAACTTGTTCGTGAGACTACTGAGAAGGTGAAGTTGATTCGAGAAAAGATGAAAGCTTCCCAAAGTAGACAGAAGAGTTATCATGACAAGCGAATGAAAGATTTAGAATTTCAAGCAGGTGACCGTGTATTTTTGAGAGTTACGCATGTGATTGGTGTTGAGTGAGAATTGAAGTCTAAGAAGCTCACTCCTTGTTTTATTGGTCAGTATCATATTTCGGAGAGAGTTGGCAAAGTGGCATATAGAGTGGATTTACCGCCTAATCTTTCGAATTTGCATGATGTGTTTCATGTGTCACAACTCCGGAAGTATATTTCAGATCCATCTCATATGATTCATATGGATGATTTTCAAGTACAAGATAATCTTATTATGGAGAAGATGCCTATACGAATCGTAGATCGTGAAATGAAGATTCTAAGAGGCAAGGAGAATGCTTTGGTGAAATTAGTCTGGCTAGGAGCTGCCAGAGAAAGCATGACGTGGGAGTTGGAAAGAAAGATGCGGGACTCCTATCCTGAGTTGTTTGAACAAGGTAAATTTTCGAGGACGAAAATATTCTAAGTGGGGGAGAGTTGTAACGTCTATTGATTTAATTAATTATTTAATTTGATATTTTTGATTAATTTCGAATTATTTGTTGAAATCGTTGACATGTTGTGTCATGTTGTGAGTTGTTGACATAAGTTGCAGTGTTGTTATTAGTCGGTTAAATTAGTTGATTAATAATATTAGTAATAATATTAGAACTGTAGAATATTAATAGTATTAGTTGTTGGGCTTGTTTTGGTAATAGACGTAGTATTAAGGGGGTGTAAATATTAGGTCCAATAGAAATAATAATATTATTGAGTTTAGTTAAATAATAGAAATTAGTTTAATTAAAAAGGGTTAAGAGAAAGAGTAGAGAAAGTGTTGTACGTGAGAACTTACAGAGATAAGGAGAAGAGACACAAGGCTAGGTTAGATCAGAAAATCATAGAGAGACCTTCAATCCAAGGTAAGGGTGGGGTTCTAATTCTATAATGGGAATTATGATGCATGTTACATAGGAATTAGGTTGTGTAGAATTGTTGTTGTGTGTGATTGTTATATGAATAATTTGTTGTTTGGTATCTATGATAATTGTGCTAACATTACAGTGATTCAATCAATGAATCGAGTGTTGAAATTATCATGTATTAATGTGGGTATGTTTGCTATGTTACTGCAAATATATTGTTTTGGTATGATACCTGTAATCGAAGGAAAAACTAGAAGATTTTGTGTTATAACAATAATAGACCGAAGTCTGTGAAAGGCTGCATGAAAGCATGCCGTGCCGAGGGGCACGATTAGTGTGACGAAGGGCACAAGTAATTTGGCTGGGACGGTCTTCGTGAAGGGTGTGCCGAGCGACACAGTTTGGTGGCGTGGGTGTCTAGTGGCATGTGTGTGTACCAAGGGGCACCATGGTATTCCAAAGATTAACTAAAGTAGCAGAGTTATTAATTCAATTTATTTAGCAGAGTAGGTGTACATGTAGCAGAGGTAATTGGTTGGTTATAGAGTTAACAATATTAAGAAACAAAGTTAGTAAATGTTAGCAGAAAATTAGTAATAGAAGATAGTATAATGATAATTGTTGGTAGCAGTAATTTATGACAGTAATAGTAGTAAATATTTAACAGGCAAGATTAATGAGTTACTGAATTAGTAACTGGTATGGTTTTAGTTGCAGAGCTAGTAGTAAATGACGAAAACCTTAGTAACTAAAATATAGTAGCATTAGAGATAATTTAAGTAGTAGGAAAATAATAGCTTTATTAATTTAGCAAAAAAATATTAATAAGACTTATCAGCAGAATGATTTAGTGGAAGTATTTTAGTAGGACCGTGTTAATAACAGTAGTGGCATATGTAAGTTGTTGTGTTGCTATCATTAATTGTTGAAGTTACAGGTGATGAATTTTGTTGTATTGCCTCTATTTATTGGCAATTAATAAGTTGTAGGCTGATGCCAATATTGTTATATGTTGCTGTTGTTTTTGTTATGTTTCATGAAGTGGTCGCATACATGACATATCATGTTAGAGATGATGCTCATTAAGTTGGCCTGGATTGGCAAATATAAAGTTGAAGGCTTATGCCTTGTTGATGCTTCTATTAATTGGAAAATTATTAAGTTGGGAGTTCTGCTCCATTGGTAACACATGCATACGCATTGTAACGAGTCATATCTCACGTTGCATATTTAAGTTGTTGTATTGATGAATTAATCGTTATATTTTGTTGATATTTTGTCGTGATAGTTGTTGTTTATAAGTTGTGAAGCGCTGATCTTGCATGAATTGATTCTAATATAATGTTTATCATACGTTCAATTATATTGTCAGATATCTCACCCCTTCTGTTTGAATGTTACCCCGATGTTGGTAACGTGCAGGTAATCCAGAGTGAAGGCGGTTTACCTTCAGTAGTTCGAGTCGGTGTCATTGCTCTGATACGTAACACTTGGAGGGATGAACGCTTGCTGTTTAATTGTTGTTATTATTTTAGTTGATTGAACTTTAAGTTGTTGTTCATTAAATACTTGTTATTTGAAGTTGTTTCAGTTGGACAAAGATGTTATGTTCTTTATAGTCGAATTATGATTCCGCTGCGTAGTTATGAAAGTTGTTGTTTTCAAAAGATTAAGTTATGTTGTCGTTGGTTCATCCAAGTTTAGTGTGTTATGTGTCTATAATGAATGCCATTTTTTTAAGTTGAAATTGTAGCATCCTGATTTGGTTGTCGAAATTTTATAACTCTAATTTTTATATTAATTATCGGGTATAATTGGGGTGTTACAAGGTGCACGTGTGCAAAGTGTTTTGATTTCATGTATTTGTCTTGATATTAGGCTTTCTAATGTTTGTTCTTTTTACGTCTTTCCATGCATGCCTAATTAATCTAGCAGTTAAATATATACAAGTGCGGAAAAAATGCAGGAAATAAATCTACACTATTACATCGCTTTGGGGGCGGGGAGTACAAACCATAAAAATGGGGAGGAAAGAAATAAACCCTAATTATCTATTACAAATCATTGACAATTCACAATATTAAAAAAATAATGCGAAAAAGTAAATGAGTGTGCGGAGATTGAAAAGGGGAAAGATGTTTTTTTTTAAACCTAAAATATTTCTAAGTGTTTTAAGAAAATATTTTTGTTGTTTTTGGTTAGAAAAATATCTGAAATGTAAAATAAATAATAAAACCTAATTATAATTAAATCATTAGTTAATTAATAAATAAACACAAACTATGATTAAGTTAATTAATTTTAATTATCAAAAATTAAATTAATTAATCAAGAAAACTAAATCTATATTTTTATGATTTTTTTTTATTAAATAAAAATGATTAGAAAAGAAAAAAAAGTTAATTAAAATAAAAAAAAAGTAAAATGGGCCTAGGTTGTAAAGACATTTGGGGGGTATTGAATCATAAATTCCCAAGCCCAACACCTTAATCCTAGACGCTGGATGGAGGCTTCCAGAATCCTGTGTACCTCATCAATGGAGCCTGCCGTGAGCACTCGGATCTGGAGCATTGGATTAGGATCCGTTGACATCTGATGGTATTGATGTGAGGTACATTGTGCGCACCTTAAACTTGCTTGTACCTGATCTACAAAGAAAATGCTGAAAAATAAAATGCCAGAGACAAGGATCGAACCCCTGCCCTAGCACACCAAAGCCTTACTCACACACACGCTTGCCACTGGGGTGACTGTTTCATCCGGTTATGAAACATCACCCGATAAATATATAAAAAACTCACTTCTGAAAATTTGAATATGAGACTTCATCTTCTTCCTCGCGCCAGACAACAATAACATTTTTTATTTTTTCTAAAAGCTTCATCTCTCAACCATTTTAAAAAAGTGTAAACACCAAACTTGCTGTAAATTCAATCAAGAATTCAAATACATAACTTATTTTAACACACACTCAAAGATGAGCAATAATTTCTGTTGGTACCAAAAACGAACCCTAACGGTTCAGAGGCAAAATTCTTAACACACAGACAACATTTATGAAAACTAAGGACATGGTTAGCTTTGTAGAGATGATATCTACATTTTCTCTTTATAAAGTATATGCTAATGATGCTTGTATCAAGATTTTTGAGAAAACTTACCTCTTTATGAAAAATCCAATGCCCTCTACACGACTTCCAGAGGTGAAACGATGATTTGGTGAGCTTGCTTGGCCCCTGAGGGAGTTGTTTGGAAACTCACTTGGTGCTGAGAACCTCTAGATACCTCTGACCAAGTCAACTTGCAAGTATGAAAAGTGAAAATCGTGGATGATGAAGATGATGTTACAGTGATGAAACAAGTGTTTGGATTAATTATACATGATGCATTAATAATGATTTGGTGGTTGGTTTGCAAAGATATTGCAAGAACTATGAGTTTCAAAGTTTTTGGACCTTGAAGCTCGAGAATGGAGGTTTGAAGCCAATTTTTATTTTTGAGAGTCTGATAGGTTTATGAGGCTTATCCATTCATCCATTGGCTTGCAAATGACCTCTCTATTTATAGAAAAAAGGTTTGAGAGGTTGAAGTAACCAGATCCTTAAGATAACAAGTTATGGCTTAGTTGGAAGTGAAAAATCAGTTTATGTGAAAATGGTGGTTCCAATGGAGAAGTACAAGTGTAATCTGGAATTGTTGTGTGCAGGGAGCTTTCTTCTTTCTTTTGAGATTGCTTGTACTCAGATGAAACAAGTTGGGAGCTCAAGAAGTTGACTTTTTGATTAAAGCTTGCTTTACGAAAATGGAAATAATGCCTTTGTGCCATTGATGGAATGATCACTTGGACAAAGCTTCTAATATTTGTGTAATACACTTAGGACTTGTATAAATCTCTGATCAAGGTGAGATTTAGAAGTTAAATGGCCTGAAAAGTGAGATCATGTAGCTTATGTTTGAGATTTGGCCATAAGGTTCTCAAAAGAATGACCTATAGTTCAAGTTTGACATGCCATTTTCATCTCTTCGAAACTTCTAGCTCAAGTATGATAAATTTGTGGTATTGGACATTTTGGAAATCTTGAATCAAGACCTACAACTTTCATGTTTTGAGTTTTTGCTGAATCAATTTGAATCTTAGTGAAAAAAGGCCATAAAGTAGTGACTTTGTTAAGAACAAAACACTTAGAAATTTTTCTGTGTTGGGTAAAAATATCAGAACTTCGTGGGCCCATATCTCTTAATCCAAGCACTTTTTAAGGATCATCCCACATTAACAAAATTGTAGAATTAATTAATCCATACAAATTTCATGTTGAAAGTTTTCCTTGAATAAGCTTGTATCTTGAGGAAACTTGCTTGTGAAGTTAGGTTTTTTTAGGCACAAAACACTTGAATTTTTCTAAGTGTTTGAAAATCTTCAATTATGAATTTTGTTGACTTTCTTGATTCTCTTTATTATTGTTGACAAAGTTTGATAGTTTTGAATTTTTTGATGATTCTTGATTTTTGAATTCCAATGTTGACCAAAAAAGTCAAAGTTTGACTTTTGTGTGAATGTTGACTTTTCATCAATTGATTCAATTCTTTAACTATCAATCACTTGTATCTTTGGAAATGTATTGAACCATGTAATTAGGTCAAGATGTTGTATTTTAGCCCTTGAGATCATGCTTTAAGCCATTAGGTCATGCACAAGGCCAAAAGTCAATGATCAGTCATCTTCAATCAAAACCCTAATTTTGGCAATTTTGACCTTTGATGATTTGAGGGCTTTCCTTAAGGAATCATGATCAACCCTTGATCAAATGATGTATATCACCTTAAAATTCTGATGTTGACAAAAAATCTTGAAGTTTGACTGTATGTTGAGCATAGTTGACTTTTTACCTAATATAGTTGACTTTCAATTTTTTGAGCCATTGACTGAGCAAACATGTGATGCAAGACTTGAAGCTTGACATAAGCATTATTGGGGACCTATGATGAACCATGAAATTCATTTGAGACACTTTCAACACAATCTTCCTTGAGAATCACAAAACCCTAACTGTAGATCCTTGCTTATGAGGAGGTTTGACCAGTCAACTCTTGAGTAGCTTTGAGTATTTGAGACTTTTGTGAGCATGTTTTTTTGAAGAAAGTGGGAGGGAAAATTTTGGGGTACAACAATATCTCTCGATTTTTATCGTATCGGGACAATTCTTGAAGCATGATATCACAAACTTTGTAAGCTTCAAATTTGCTTCAGGTCCCGAGTTCATATTATGCTCTGAAGATTTCGACTCATGGCTCGTATCTGAAAGTGCACACGAAAATAAGCTGAAATTTTCAATACGGTGAAATAAATCCACTATTTCTCTTGATTTGAAAAATCATATCTTGTTCGATTATTATCGTATCAGGGTGATTCGTTCGGCATGGCGTCACAAATTCTTCGCCGACGATTTTGCTTTAGGGGTCGTCTCCAGATTTTGCACAGAACATCATGAGCTTGTGGTTTGTTCGCGCGCCGTACACAAAAGAAGCGGTAAAATTCTGCACTTTGAATTTTTACACTGCATTTCTCATAGTTCAGGGCGACATAACTTGCTCAACTTTTATCTTATCGAGACGATTCTTCCGGTGTCGTGTCACAAATTTCATCATCAAGGGCTTTATTTCAAGTCGCACGTCAAGATTTCACACCGATTATTATGAGCTTATGGTTCGATGTCGCACTGTGCACAAAATAAGTTGAAAATTCAAGTTTTGAGCCAAGACAATATATTTCAAATTTCAAATCTCAAACACAATAACAATCACTTTTCCATTCCCCCCAAAATAAAAACCAATTCTCTCTAATATTCTCTCAACTTCTCTTTAAATCTCTCAAGAATCGTCATCACAAATTCAACTAAAAGCTTGGAATCTTCATCTTCCTCAACCAAATCCGCAAGCAAACATTGTGTAAGATCTCTTTGCCGTCATCCCCTTCCGATTCCAACGAGTTTCCTGACTGGTGCACCTTCATCTTCTGCCGCGTGAAGATGTGTTTTCTCCCTCCTTTCGTGCTCATTTCTGACACGACTCTTCTCCTCTCCGTTGCGGCTCATTTCCAGTGATAACTCCTCTTCTGTTACGACACCACATCGGCTAGCATCTTCATCTTCTCCCATTCTTCATTTTGGTAATTAACTCTTATACTTTTGCTTGATTTAATTTGGAATTAGATAATTATTGAAGTTTAGGTATTTGATTTAATGCTTGAGAGATAATTACATGATGTGAATTTTATTGAGATGTGAGTTTTGAATTTGTGTATTGAACTTGACTCTTGAATTTGCAATAATGCATAGAAGTGGAATTGGTTAAACAAATCTTTAATTCATGTGGATCTAGAAATTCAATTTGATAATTGTTGATGATATTTTGAATTCTTGAATTATTAAAGCTTAATTGAATTTTGAGAGTACGCTTGATTATTGAGGTTATAATTGATGTCGATTCTTGATTATGATTTTTGATGTCAAATTGTGTTGAATTGGTTGATTGAGGATTTAATCTGGATCAAGTTTGTTGATGACTTTTGATGTCGAATTATTCCAGAATTTTGGATTATTGAATTGTTGTTGAGAATTATCGATAAATACATGAGTTAATGCAATTTCGGATTGATTTAAATGACAAATTGATTTTCACAACATTGAAAAAGTTTTGATTTGATAAATTGCATTAACGATTAAATCATTTTGTTTGAGGCTTGAAGCATTTTTTATATGAATTAGTTGTTTGCAACTTGTTTATAAATCCATAGCGACACCACTTGAATCAATAATTGCTTTTGTACATCCGTTTAGGATCTTGAAATTCAATTTTTATCGATATTGACTCAAGTGTAAGTTGCTGCCCGGATCGTGTAAACAAGGTGAAAATCACTTTTAAAGTTTGTTTGAAGTTTAATTGATCAAATTTGGACATTTATGGATGGTTAATGTTGATTTTTACCGTTTTCGATGTGAATTTGTGATACAGTTTAGTGTTGTCCGGTTTTCAAAAACGCACTTGGAGTTTGTTTTAATTGTTTGTTAGGATTCCGTTGTATTTTTTTTGTGCATTTGATGATGATTGATGTTGAGAATTACCGATTTCAAAACTTTTTTCGTTCATGTTTGCAATGTGCTATGTTGCAGCCTGGGAATGGTAAGTTACACTTGCACATGGATTTAATTTGTGGTGGATACTTATTTGAGCTTATTGGTATGTTTGGTGGCTATCGGTACCATTTTCGGTCAATTTCATTCCGACTTTTTGTGCACTTTAAAATTGAGTACAATGTTGTCTGGTTTTCTTTCTAACATGTACATTGAGATTTAATATTCATATGATTCATGTTTGCACTTCATTGGTTGATTATTGGACATTGTTGTTGATTTGGCTCGATTTCGGTGTGTTTTCTGGATTAATTCATGATATGTACATAATGCTGCCCCATTTCGTAACTTGCACTTGGAATGCATTTTAATTTTTGGTCTATGCATCATTGTGATTGCATTGGTCTTTGTTGGACATTTACATCGAGTTGTATTGATTTTGGACCGACATTTGTGTGTTTCATTATGTGATGTACATGCTTCCCGAAGTTTGGTTTTGTGCTTCCGTTACTTGTCCGATTTCACTTTATGCATGATAATATGTCATTTTGAGTTGTGGTGTCGAGTGTTGAGTTACATTTGATATTCCTTGTTATTTGCTAACTCTTCTTGTGACATTTTTCAAGTTTTGGAAGGTTATTCATCGTGATGCATTTGTTTGGATTTTACTCTTTGCTTGTGTAGCATTGCTTGGTGCAAGACATTAGCTTGATGCACGCATAACTTGCGATTTATTTTTGCATTGTGATATTGGATGATTGTATTGGATATTGTATCTGATTTGATTTGTTGTTGATTCTAGCTCACTCGAAGACCTCCAAGTTTCTTGGCTTGTATTTGCTAAATAACACACTCTTATCCATTTGGTATATTTCTTGTTTTTTTCCGCATTTGCTTACCGCTTTTCTAATTCCATGAGAAGTAGGACTAGAGATGCATGTTCTGGAATTCCTTGCATTAGGCGGGCAATGTTGTTTTAAAAGACCTTTATAAGGCAATTCCTATGTGCGCTTGTTTTTTTACAATTCGGTTTGTTTACATTTGTGCCAAAGACCTCGATGAAGGCGTAACATCCCCATTCCCCATTGATAAGTACTCAAAAGAAGGCATAGGCGACAAAGGGTCCGCGATCGACCCACCATTTCTATTCCACGTGTCGTTTGTAGCTCACGTCGTATGTTGATGCTATGAACTATGCTTCTCATGTTATCGAGTCAGCCAGATGGAAAATGGATTCGTAATCTATCCCCCATGCTTTGTCCTTAGCTGGAGTTTATGAAACATTAACCTTTGATCTGATCTCATTATTTCCTTCTATCTCCTACCTTGACTTTTGATATCTTGGTCAGGTGTTTAGTCACTTATTATGATTCACTTTCTTTCTTCTCTTACCTCGATTATTTGATATCTTGGTTAAGAGTCGACACCATTTTCTTTCTTTCCCTGATGATTTGATATCATAGTTAAGAACCATTATTCCCCCATTTCGCCTGTCTTGACGATTCGATGCCTTGCCTAAGCATCCCTTTATCCTACCTTGATGATTTTATATCATGGTTAGGTACCCCCTTTCTTTGTCTTACCTCGATGATATGATATCTTGGTTAGGTATCCTCCTCCTTATCTTATCTTGGTGCCATCATACCTTGATTAGGTGTGTGCTACTTGAGTGAGTGGATATTCCCCAAGCTTTGTTTGTTTGTTTTGGTTTCAACTTTGTGTGATCGCACTTGTGTGCGTTTTTCTTTAGGTTTTGAACCTTTGCCATGATCCCTTAGGATACACTTGTTTCGTTTCTAATACAAGTTAGACATTAGGATTGTAATCCATGCATGATAATATAGGTAGACATTTTCCTTTTCAAACCTCAAATATAGGACTAATCATTGTATGATAACATTAGGGATAGAGCTAGATAATTTCCCTTATATGGTTTCTTTTATTTTTGCATCCTTAAGACTAAAACCTTTTTCTTGGCAAATCCATAAAACACTCTAACACTATAAAATCCCTTTTCAAGGTAAAAAACATCAACCAATACAAATCTTTTCGTCTTAGGACCTTTTTTTTCTTTTAAAACCTTTTCAAAAAGGACATGCTTTGATAGCATCATTCATAAAAAACATATAACAAAAAAAAACTTTTTAGTCAAACAACGATGATCCTTAAAAGGGATAGTAGGTATTTGGTTGTGAGGCCTAGGCGAGCGAAACTTTGTAAACATTTCCTTCTTTTCCCCGCGTTTTCTTTTATATGCATTCCCTATTTGCATTTTTTCCTTATCTTGTAAGTTTTAGATTTGAACACTACTTTTGATTAGAACAACAATAGTGGATCCCATGGAGTACCACATACGTGAGGGTGATAATATCTTCCCCTCACGTAATTGACTCCCTTACACGTATCTCTCGGTCGTTTGACCTTGATTTCACCCTTCTTAGGTTTAGTCTATGTTTACCTTTCCCTTCTGTGGGATAAAAAACGTTCGATGGCGACTTCATTGATTTCCTCTCGATGATTTGTTCTGCCAGTTGTTTCAGCTGGCGACTTCACTGGGGATAGATTGACCAATTGTTGGTCCATCCCAGAGTCACTTCTAGCTCTTGTTTTCTTTTCATTGGGTGTTTATTTTTTGTGCTTTACAATTATTCATTGGTACATGTTTATCTGAGCATATGTTTGCATTGCATCTCTATTGCTTTCCATATACTGGTGTTGTGCTGGATTCTATGTTTCTTTGTTGGGTGGGTGATACTATTGAGATAAAAGGCCCAATACCCAGGCCAGAGTTGTAAACTCTTAGGAACACATAGGAATAGAGTGGAACATTATGGCTAGGGGATGTAGATTTTTCTAATGCGATCATATCGTGCATGCTCAGATGTGGTTTTAATGAGATACTATCATTATCACGTAGGTGTAAGATGATAGTATTTTCAAGCGAACCTGGGATTTTGAGTTGCCATTAACTTTATCCAAACCTAGTCTTGACTCATGAGTGAGACGGGAATAATATTTACAGGTACAAATGTGACTTTGTTCTGATGGTGACCGTATGTTCTGTTGGTGACTATGGTTTTCTAGTTATGTTCTAGATTTATGGTTCTGGTATTCTTGGCATGTTCAGATACAGTACAACATCTAGCATTGTGGAGACCTTGATTCAATGATTATTGCATATTTATTTTTACAAAATAAATGTATAAAAAATGTATGCATGAAAGAAAAAGTTAACACACATTTTCTTTCCATTTCCAAGGAATTGTGCTTGTGAACCTTGTGTTGTGTTTCTCCATCTCTTACTAGATCCAAATCAAAATTAAAAGCATGCGGGTTCCTTGAAAATGATCAAACATGGAGTTCCACCCACTCATACACCTCATGCATCTTCATGCATCCATAATAGGTACTCATAGTTGGGGAAATTATTAATGCCTGGTGTTCTTTTCAAAACTGTGAATCTTGACTTCTCACTGCATCGTGATCCGAAAAATCCATGAAACGACTTCGTGGGGAATTGGATGATATGAAAGGCCAGATGGGGTTGTGTATTATGAACATGCAAGCAATGGCCCATGGTCAGAAATCCTTAAGGAAATTGGTCCTATATATGTTGTTTCTACAAAAGTTGTCATTCATCCCGATCCTCTGGGACCTTTTTCAAATCATGAAATATTTTGTGGGTCTCACCTAGAACTTTGTGTTCCCATATTTTCTCGTCAGCAGCTAGTTTTTGGTCTCCAAGTGAATCCATGGAGAAAAGCTTATCATCAGAGACAAAAGAAACCTGAGAAGCATGTTGATGCAATCCCAATGCCTTACATCAAGTTACTTCCTCGTTTGTTGGAAATCCAATTGGTAAAGCTATTGTTATGTGGATCCTTCTCCCACAAATCTCTCTCTTGATTTTGATGCAAATGCTAGATATGTCTCCCATTCTGGGGCACCTGGTTATGATATTGAAGACTGCAAGAGATTGAAGCATAAAGTCCGGTACTTGTCTGGCTTCTTTTCTAAAGTCCAGTCCCTGTTTTGTAAACCATTTCAAACTCTTTCTCCTCAACTGAGTGATTCTTTTGTGATGAAGAAGTATAAGATATCTAGTTCTTGGACATCTGTTGTTGTGTAGAAGAAAAATACATCAATGGTCGAGTTCTACATTCATAGTTTATCTTATTCTGTGTAGTAGAAGGTCCTTTGTTGCAGTTTCTGAATATTTCTTATGTGAAGTAGAAGACAGTGCTTCTTTTCTGTAGTAGGAGATGCTCCAGAATTCAGCAATTGGTTTTCTTTTCTGTGTAGAAGAAGATGGTTGGAATTTCTTCTCTGTAGTAGAAGATAATTTATGATGCAGTCTATGCAAATTCGCTTGATAAAGTATTCATCAAATATTTTGAGGAAATCCTTTGTGATTACCATGATGGGGCACATGTACATTCAACTGAAGGTTTTAAACCATTCAAAGATGAAGTGCAAGACTTGCTTAGTGCAAAGGTCATCAATTTCACACCAGATGGTCGAATTTGAAGTCCCCTTCGAATCAGGGAATGTCAAGACTACAAAGCGCATATTCTGAAGCAATAAATCCATATGGATTCTAGTCTCGTGAACATGGTAATTTCAAATTTCATTTGCATTCTCATTTGTAATCTTTCTTGTTTTGTTTGGTACTTTCTTGTATGCAAAACTGGCTTATTTTTTAATATTAATCACAATGCATTGAATATATTTGTCTTGAATTAATCCATTCGTATTCACTCTTAAATTATTTTCTTTTCTTTTGATACTCAACTATTATAAACAAAGCAAATACCTCTGGAGGGAGGATGATGAGAAATATACCTAGAATCTCAAATGGTATGTTTTTGAGTAAAAACCCGCTGACAATGTACATGCATTATTTCAAATTACCAAACACCAAAGATATAAGGGAGATAGACCCTCGTCAACCCCTTTGAGTCTTGAAGTAAGAGTTTCTTTTATATCAGAAAAAACCCCCATTTTTAACTCGGGGAATGGTAGTGTTCAATTAATCTAATTGAGTATTCAAATCTTATCAGGAGTGCACATCCAAGGATCAACCACAATGGTTATCCTTCACCTGTCAGGAGGACAAAATATGACGATACCACAATGGTTATCACCCATCAACCAAACAGCAAGGTAGTCACCACCTTCCAAAAAGTCAAAATGACTCAGGTGCACAAGATTTGTTCAAAAAAAAGAATGATTGAAAAAAGAAAAGAAAGAAAGCCCGCTAAGTAAAAAATAAAAATCTTGAAAACAAGTGACATGCAAAAGTTAGGGCATCCTGCTGGACTTCAAAATCAAAATTCAAAAGAATTTGTCCAGGCAAAAGTTAGGGAAAATGAAAAATAAAAATGAAAAGCCTGAAAATAAAAAAGGATTACAAATAAAAATCCTCAGTGAAGAACAAGTTTGTGTGATCATACACCAAAAAAACAAAAAGTGAGTAACTGTCGTGTCCAAGAAATCTCAATTTATTCCTCAATCATCATAAACTCTTGTTAAGAGATGAGTGCTCGTATCAAGTTAAATGAACATATGAATGGAGAATATCATGGAGAATGAGTGGGAACCAAATAATTTTGAGCATTAAATCCTTTTTTCTAAAACCATGAACCGGACAACGTTACATCTCTAGAAAGTCCTAACTGAAGCATGGGTTACTTCGAAGCAATAATGTAACGAGAGTATGGTAATCTAACTCCTAGGAGGCTTGCTAAAAATTTTGAGTTGGTATCACTCCATATTTTTATCTTTTGTACAGAAAAAACTTGATGTTTTGACATATTTTCAATAAATTTTTTTAACTTCAAGACAAGCATAGGATTTGCATTAGAATTATCATTCTTAGAATAAACATTCTTTGCATATGAATAAGCGCTTAAACATCAAGTGAGCTTGCATAATGAGCATCAGATGAAAAGTTTTATTATCTCGAGGGATAATTTGCTTTAGGATACCGTTGAGGGGTAAATCATTTTTGAGAATGATCTTAATTTTGGGCATGCTTTCCAATGACTCTGTTGAGTAAAAGAAAACCAGTTTGAGAAATGGTCTGAAGTAAGTTATATAGAAGTTTGATTTCCCAGAAGTCACCGTTGAGTAATGGTGTATCACTTTCAGTTTGGTCATAAGGGACAGATTGCTTCAAGTATCTGCTTGAACATGAGGCAATTCAAGTTGAGAAGTACGGTTATGTATTAGCCTACTTTCAAGACGTAAGTCAATTTCCCTAAAAGGGAAAAGTTTGAGACTCTGTTGGGTATGATCAAGTTTGTTTTCCCAGCACTGTTTATTGTCAAATGCAGTCAGCCTATGGCAATCAAAGTCGAGAGGAGATATCTCAAAATTATCCAATCTAGGGCATTTAAGGCGGGATTTGATCCCTCAAAGTTCAATCAAACTGGGGCAGTTATGTCAAGATTTGAGAAATCTCTCCGAGAATCTGTTAATCAGAGGAAAATCATTTTAGAACCTGAAGATGCAGGGGTGTTCACTCAAGCATGGTTGAAACCGGTTCTAACTCTGGTCAATCATGGGCAGTGTCTTGAAGTTCATAATACTGGGGCAAGTTATCTTGATAGTGCAGATCTCAGAAAGTCCTCTCAAGGATAATTTCTTCAAAGACCCTATAGAATGGGGCAAGGGATTATGCAGGGGAATTCCTCCACTTCAGAGTTTGATCAGATTATGCCCAGTCACATGCTAAATAAATTATGAATTTGAAGAGCATGTCAGGAATTAAGGATTGATTATCCTCGTCTCATTAGGAGTTTAAGTCCAGGTTATGGATGTTTCTCTATCAGAAGTCAGGATCATTATCTCCAACTGAAGTTTAGATTGTTATCCTCAGTAGGGTACGATCAAGAAAGTAGAGAGTGTTTGAGGTTGTTACCCATACGAGGTTCATGATGGAAATGATATTTCCTAGAAGAAGTCCATTTCCCAGTAAAGTCTTCATTGCATGCAATGGTCACTCTCTTTCATTATATCATTGACAAAAGTCTGTCTGCTAAGGGGTTTCTCTTCAGAGATCTTTCCCCCAAAGGAGTACATCTTATTGGATTTGGTACAACAGTTTATCTCCCTAATATAGCTCGCGCTTGTGAGAGTTCCCTTTAATATTCTCCTTTTCCCGAGTGATGGAAGGTGTTATATTGTCTTCAACAGAAAGCAAGCTTAAAGGAGTCCTTGATTAAAAGCCCTCATTTCCTCAGGTGAAGTTTTCCTTTCTTTCAGCAAAGCGTTTACTCCTTAGGAATTTAGGAGTTACGTGAAGTAAAGATGATTGATTTTAAGTAGACTGCAATTTATTTTTGCAGTATCCTCTGCAAAGTCCACTTTTCAGTGGCATTTCTCCTCGGAGTTAACATGTTGGAGTTGCAATCTTACACCACAGTTTTTACCCAATAGTCGTTAGTTCAGACTGTTTATTCCTCAATGAGTTTCAGTTTCCCAAGTATATTATAAGATGGTCATTCCATGCCCGGGGCATGTTGATGTAATTTCCATTTTTGTAGGAAATATTGGTCTTTTATGACAAGAAGTGTACCATCAAATGAACAAAGAAAAGTTTGATTTTGACCAACATGATATTCTTAATGGATGGAAGGTTTTCTCAAGACAAAATCCTTATCCCCAATGAAGGTATACACTCGCTCGAATAGAATCCATTATCTCCAATGAAAGCATACTTTTGTTTAACCCCCACTGAGGTCTGCACCTTTGCTTAGGCAAAGTCACAATCACCATAGCATTCTGTACAATCCTTTTCCCAGTGCAGTCTGTTCATTTCAAGACTTCTTGAAAGAATCCTTTTATTTTGTTGATCGGATATTCCAGATATATCCCTGTGAAGTTGGTATCTGCCTCCCCAGTGCAGTTGACACTTGTCCTCCCCATGAAGGTTGCATCTTCTCCCCAATGCAGTTTGCTCTTGTCGGGTTTTCTTGAAGAGATTTTTGTTTACCTAGGAGAGATTCTGGTTGGTATCCCCATGGAGGCCGTTGTTATTCTTGATGGAGTAATTTTTCTCCCCAGTATAAGTCTTGGTTGGCATGAATTTTTCAAGGATGTCTTCCCCCAGTATAGCTTGTACCATTGATATTGCTGTTAAGAGCTTTTCTGATCCCCAGTGGAAGATGTATCTTTCTCCCCAATAGAAGTCGAGTTTCAAGGATTTTCTCAATAAGTTTTCCTCTAATCCCTAGCGGGGCAAATTTTCTTTTCCCCAGTAAAGCCTGGTGGTGATGAACATTATATGGAATCACGTATCCCCGTCGTGGTGTATACATGGGAATACCGATAAGAACTCTCTTTATCCCCAGTGATAGAGGATTGTTTAAATATTCCTAGTGGAGTTTTTGAACCTCAAGTTTCTGTTTCAAAGATTCATTCTTCTTCCCCGAGTGAAGATATTTATCCCCAGTGGTAAAGTATCCAATGTGGTCTGAGTAGAATTCTTTTTATTTAATAATTTCTCATTATCCCCAGTAGAAGTTATATTCGTCAAGGAACTCTACGCGATAAAGTTTCTATTCCCAACAAAGTTCTCCTCATCTTGACAGAATGGAAGGGGTTTGTTCCCTAAGAAGTTATGATTTAATCTGAGTTCAATATTTTCTCTGGAATGCAATTTATTTTTGCACTCACAAGAATTACTTCCCTAGTGATATCGATCCTTGGAAGTTGACATTTCAGATTTGCAATCTCCCAACGAAGTTCAGATTGACCTTTCTCTATAGAAGTTCGAATGTGCAAGGATATTCGTTCGGAAGTGGCTCGTCTTCTCAAATGTCGATTATTGTCGTGGTTTCCCCAGTGCATTGCTAAACATGCATCATTACATTGCATCTAAAAAAAAATTAAACATGCATTGAGGTATAAGCCAATTGCGTTTATTTGAAGTAACCAGAGTGTTATGTGCTAATATTTAAATTACCTCTGTAACTTGCTTTAGGGTGATCCTATCCTATTTCCCTAATGGAGTTTATTTTGATTTTCCACCAATCGGGTCTTTGGTATTCTTATTTCCCTAGTGATTCATAGACTTTCCTTGCCCTTGCAAGCCCTCAGTATTTTACCTTTGTTTGCTTTTCTGTTAGAGTGCGAGTAAGAGTCGGTGTATAACATTTATTATTTCTCAAGTATTTGAGTATCCATACTTGGTGTGTGGTAATTCAGATAATTGCCACTCTTGGATAATTGCACCCCGCCTTTGGCCTGAGGGATATTGTAGTTCTTGTGTATTTGCAACCTCTTAAAAGTCTAATGCATTTTGGAAATCCTTGTCTAGAGTCCTTACAGTTGGTCCCTTTTCCAGTTGCAAGTTCGCCTTCGACCGACGTTCTATTCGGGTTCAATATAAATGTGAACCCCCAGTAAGGTCATCTCTGATCAGAGTTCTTTCCTCAAGAGTCTAACTTCGGCTAGTCTCCTTGACATTCTAGGTTTGCCTTTGTTTAGGTGTCCTTTTCTAGAGTCTGCTTTGGTCGGTCTCTTTCCTATATGTGTCTAACTCTGACCAAACATGTATACTTTATTCCCGATAAGTTCTCCTTTAATCGGTGTTCTTTCTCCAGGAGTTTATCTGCGGTTAGCATTCCTTGTCAGAGCCTCCTTCGGTTGATATCTTATTTGTTTGTATGTGTCCTATTCTACCTGGCATACACCCAATATCTTTCTTATGTCTACTACTAACTCTGGACATGCATATTGGATATCCTCGATAGAGTTCTTTCTTTTGGTCTCTTTTATATATTTGTTTGCTACCAACTCCAAAAATATAATTGTGGTATCCTTTTCTCTTAAAGAGTCATGTTCCGATCTCTTTCTTATATGTCTGCTACAAACCCCAGACATGTATTTCTGATATCTTTGGTTAGAGTTTTTCCTCCGGCCTCTTTCCTGTTGCATGTCCGCTACCAACTTCGGGCATATATTTCCGATACGACCCCAGACATGTACTGTTGATGTCTTTGATAGGGCTTTATTCGGTTATTCTCTGGCGTATGTTCAATACCGATATAAAATCAAGATTCTCAAATGAGATTTTGTTTTGATGAAGACAAACCATGATTGACAAATGTTGTACCCCAAAATTTTCCCTCCCATATTTCTCAAAACATTTCAAGAAAGATCCTCAAGTTGCTCAAGGTAGTCCAAGGGTTGGCCAGACAAGCTTTCTCCTAAGGCAGTCTACCCCAAATTAGGGTTTCTTGTTGCATCAAGATACTTGAGTCCAAGTGATCCCAAATTCTCACCAATGTCTTAATATGTTCTCAAGATCATCCATGTGAAGTTTCAAGCCCTACAGAGGAAATTTGCTCAGTCAATTGCTCAAAGGCCTGAAAATCGATTGTGCTAGAGCAAAAGTCAATTGTGGCCCACATACAGTCAAACTTCAAGATTTTTGGTCAACATCCTCATTTTGAAGTATATTTCATCATTTTATCAAGGTTTGATCATGATTCATCAAGGATTGCTCATAATTCATCAAGATTCAAAAGTTGCTAAATTAGGGTTTTGTAGGAAAAGTCAACTCAACTTTGACCAAGCATAACTTTCTCATACTTTATGAGAAATGACCCATCCAAATCTAATTTTTAAGAGGATGCAATTCCCTACAATCCATCTTCATCTCCCAAGTTAAAACTATGCACTCACAAGAAGTTATGAATTTGGACATTATAGGTCATTTTGAAAAGTCAACAAAAACACCTTTTTTGTCAAACGTTCATACATGAGCATGGAATATCAAATTGAGATGATACCAAAAGGGTTGTTTAGAGGACATCTCAAGATTTCTAAAAAGTCCAAGAACACCTCCAAAGAGTCAAAATTGAGGAAGTTATGCATTGGTGAAGTTGACCTTTTTTTGCAAAATGGCCAAAAGTCAACTATCCCTAAAACTTCAAATTTTGCCAAATGGGCCCAATCTTTGTCACTTGTTTTGAGTTGGAAACATAGTCCACAAGCTCTAGCCTTTTCCACTTGTCCATATATTATTTTTATTATTTATTTTGATTTTTATTTGAATTAATTCAATTTAAATCAAAACAAATCATATAAAATCAAAATTATTGAAAACCAAAGATTTTATGCTTGTTTCAGGCTTTATTATATAGCTAGCAAACATTCAAACTCGTGCAAGGCATTAGAGTGGACAAAAAGATTGAAAAAAGCTATTTTTGGAATGACATTGAAAGTGAATCAAATCAAATCAAAAATCATTGAAGGAGGAAGATTTGGATCAGTTTTGAACCCTAATCTATTCCTTGGTACATATAGAACAAAGCCAGGCCTAAAAACAAGTTTGAAACAGGCGCAAGAGGCAGAACCAAAACTGAAAAAAAGCAAGAAAAGTGTGAGATCGAATTTGCACTTAGAGGCATCCTCAAGACTCTTTGCCTATCTCAATCGACTCCTGGGACTCTCAGCAAGCTAAAGCGATCAAGAACCAAGCTTTTCAAGCCCCAAATCACACTGTAAGTCCGTCACGGTATTACTATACTCTTGAATTCGATTAGCATTATTCTTGCACTTATAGCGTAAAATAATTGTACATTCTTGATCACCATCATGTTTGCAAGCTTTCTATAATACCCAATTGCATTTTCATGGACTGGATTGTAAATTGCCATTGTTAGGGTTTTGGAGTTTGTTTTAGGGTTTTTGATTACAGGGAAAATTAGCCTTGATGAAGGGTACTATCATGTTCAGGAGGATGAGACGAACACAACCATGGCATTAGATGTCATTTATGTTGACCATAGAAGATTCTGGAACGAACACTGCCTATAGCGACAGACAAAATGTCTGTAGGTAAAAGTCTGAGACTTTTACCCACAGAGAGAGGAAGAAGACGATGAGTTGTCACTCCCCTATTGGCCTATTCAAACTCTGGCGCATTGTTTTGTTACATCATCCACTAACATGCTTTTTTATATATTATATTTGTTTCTTGTTATATGTACAACAAAAACCAACAGCCCAGCTGGTTACAAGCGTTGGGAATTGCCTTCAGGACCTGGGTTCGAATCCCAGGTCCCCCTATTTTCTCCATATTATTTTCTGTTTCAGGATCATGTGCGTACAGGAAGTAAGCGACTATCATACGCCCTCATCATCAATCATGCCAGATGGCCAGATCTGATGGCCACCATTGAAGGTGCATCATGAGCCAAAGTCAGCGTGCCACACTGGATCCTCAAAGTCAAACGCGGACCTTCTCAAATGGGCCAAGATCTGACTATTGACACCCCCATTTTTTTCAGGCCCATCTCTTATTCTTTTTTCTTTTTATATCTCATTTAATTATTTTATTTATTTATTTACTAACCAATCAAATTATTTCCTTTTTATCAAAAAATCCCAAAAATATTATTTTTCACAATTAGGGTCTAGATTTTATTTTTATTAAAAAAATCAATTAATTTAATTAGGTTATTAATTTTAGACAATTTTAATTTCCTTTTGTAAATAATTAAAATCAATTAGAATAAATAGGTTTTATCACTAACTTAATTATTTTATTTTTTTCCTAAAATAACAAAACCCAAAAAAATAGGTCTTGTAATTATTTTCATTAATTAATTTAATCCCTAATTAATTTTCATATTTAATTTAGAAAACTTATTTCTTTCATTAAAAACACCAAAGACATTTTTCTTTTAAATTAGGATAGAAGGGTCAAAACCCTAGTTTCTCGTCGATCTAATTTTCATCGCGTGCTTTATTTTATTTTTACCCAATTATTGTATCTGCTCACAGTTTGTAATAATTTTAATTAGGACTTTTACTTTTATCGCTTTATTTTCAAAGGGTTTGTTTTTGGCTATGTAAATACCTGAAGCCTTGTAATAGCGTAGTTTAAATTCCGCATTTTAAATTCTGCAAATTATTAACTGTTAGTTGTATGAATAATTAGGGTTTGCATGACAAGAATGTATGGATAATTTTAAAATGGTTAGATCACCCTAAATGTGCAAAGATAAATAATCTGAAATTGAATCACTCGCACATGCGCACTCCTAAGGTACACTCTCACTTGGTTGCCTTCGGTAAACGGTCATTGAGTATAGGGTGCTTTAGTGGTCATCCTTTTGTCCAAAGATCAAAGTTGCCTCAGAAAGGTTGCCTCAGATATAGTTGCCTCGGATAATTGATCTAAGACATTAGGGTTATTACTAAGACATCCTAACATTGCTTTAGTGACCGTACGTCCCTTTCGAATCGACCCTCAAACTCCAACGACGGTGCTACCTACTCATTAATAGTGGGATAGCGCTTTCTAAAGGAAACAAACATAGAACGATTCTTTTTTCGAGTAGGTAGATTAGTTCTTAAGTACTTGCTCATTCCAAACAAAATTTTCACACTTACACTCCTTTACAAACAAAGTTTTCAAAAACACTTCATTACACTCTTGAAGACAGAAGCAAGAGTTAAATCGAAGTTAAAACAAAAACTTTTCAAAACCCACAAACACAAAGAAAACAATTTTGAAAATGATGAGCAAGTACCTAAGAGCCCGTAGATAACTACGGATAGAAAGGATGCTAATACCTTCCCTTTCTATAATCTACCCCCCGTACTCAGAAATATCTCGAAAAAGGAATTTTTTTGTGCTTTTTTCCTTTCCTTGTTGGATAAAATAAAAGACGGTGGCGACTCTTTCTTACCGCGACATTTTGCGAACACAAACGCAAAACGCAAACCAGCAAATTCCTTAACGAAATAGGGAAACCACGATCCCGGTTCTGGCCACCGTATCACAGAACTGGCGACTCTGCTGGGGACTTAATAAGTGGGGTGTACCTTAGGAATAGTTCATTATATTGTTTTCAATTGTTTGATCTGTTTACGTTATCTTAGTGGGATTTGTATCGGAGTTACTATAGATCCTAACCCGAATCTGGGGATACCTTTTAGGTAAGTAGCAATAGACTGTGAGGGAACTGTACAGCGTAGACCGATACAGTTGAAGCAGTAGCTACGTTGATGTGACACTTTAGTTGGTACCGATATCCCTTGTGGAGGAACAAGGATAGTATGGGGCTGCTAAGGGGTCATTAAGCATCAACTGACCTTAGAACCTATAATTGACCAGCTTGGCCATAGAAAAGTAGCAGTATGCTACACTCATTGAGATCATACTCTCGCGATGATTCCGGTTGCAAGAAAAGGTTGCTAAACTGGAATTATGACCGATCGAGGATGGTCAATGATATTGAGATCCTCTAGAACCCGGTTACTATTACTAGGACAAGTTGATCCAACTAAACTGCAAGAGGGTAGTACCTAAACTCCATGCCAGCCTGAAATTTAAGGGCTATTGTGTGACTTGTTTGCCCTTATCATGTTTGCTATCTGTGATACCTGTGGTGTGTTCTTATCATGACATCATGCATCATGACATTGCATGCATATTTCATTAGACTAACCATTTCAAAGACCAAGGGGGTTCATCTTTGTTCTATTTTGCAGATCATGGCATCTATGCGCAGAAATACCATTCAGATCAGCTTCGTGCAGATACCTGCTCAGCTTAGAGAGTTGGTCTCAAAGGTTCCTGATACTTTTTCCTTTGTTAGAAGACATGGTCATCTCCTTGGTTTGGTCACTTCCAAGTTGGATGAGCAAATGATGAGTGTCTTGTTCCAGTTCTTTGACCCATTGCATCACGGTTTTACCTTCCCATACTATCAGTTGGTCCCTACTTTGGAGGAGTTCTCTGATTTACTTGGCATATCTATTCTAGAGCAGACACCATTTACAGGTTTGGAGATAGCTCCTAGGCCAGAGGATATTGCTTCATCCCTCCATCTGACAAAGGCTGATGTAGTGTCTAACTGGGACATTCAGAGTGGGGTTAAAGGCTTCGTGGATAAGTTCTTGATTGATCAAGCTCAATAGTTCTGGGATAGTTTGGACTTTCAAGCATTTGAAGACATCCTGGCTCTTCTCATCTATGGCCTGGTTCTGTTCCCTAATTCAGATTCTTTCGTTAATGTGAACGCGATCAAGATTTTCATGTCTCATAATCCAGTGCCTACTCTCTTAGGTGATATTCTATATGCTCTTTATGCCCGTACGCTCGGAAAAGAGGAACCCTCATGTGCTGTGCACCGCTGCTGGCGAGGTGGTTTATTTCTCACCTCCCCAAATCTGTATTGAAGAATGAGGAAGGTATGGGTTGGGCCTATAGAATCATGTCCCTTGCTCAGACGGACATCATTTGGAGTACTAAAGATATGGAAGAAGTAGCTGTCATCAATCGGTGTGGGGAATACCCCAATGTGCCACTGCTCGGAATTAGAGGAGGGATCACCTATAACCCTTCTTTGGCCTTACGACAGTTTGGACGAGCTCGAAGGGACGGTCCTTATGAGTTGCTGCTTCCAAACATTGTCTTTGACTTCCAGGGGGATGTTGAGGGACATCGTTGTATGTTCATACGAGCTTGGGATAGGGTGAACAGGTCTGATCCACATGAGCTAGGAATGAAGACTGCTCTCCCGATGCAACCGTATCTCTGGTGGGTTCGGGCCCGTGCTCAAAAGCTGGGGATGTCGTACGAAGCTATCTTGTCGGTAATTTTGGAGCATGCTGATGAAGAAGGGGTTCCTCACACGGTCCTCCATCCATACATGCCTACTAACATTGGGGCATTGAAGAGGTCTTGGATCCAGCTAAGGGAAGAAAGAGATACTTACAGAGAGAAGTATCATGAGCAGGAACATAAGATCTTGAAGCTTACAAGGAAGCTAGAGAATGAGAGGGTCCTCAACGATTATGTCAGCACAAAAGGAAAACGACCATGGGAGCGCTGATGTCTTTTGCTATTTCTAGGTTAGATTTTGCTTTTCAGTATTTCTTTTGTAACGCCTTAAAGGCATTTATTAAACATTGTTTCAAGTTTTAATCTAATAAAGTGTGTTTTATTTTGGTTTACAAATTTGAATCTCCCTAAGTCTTTGAAATCATTTCATACGCATTCCATTCCCATGCACCTCATTACAGGTACCCTTACAGGTTTCTCATCTTCTTCGCTATTTATTTCAGCACATCATCTCTTCTGAAACACCTACTGATCAAGCCATCAAGGCTCTGCAAGCTCAGAATGCTCAGTTCCAGGAAATGTTCATGAACTTGGCCAAGGGTCAACAAGATCTTAAGACTCTTATCTTGAAGGATAATAATAATAATAATAATAATAATAATAATAATAATAATAATAATAATAATAATAATAATAATAATAATAATAATAATAATAATAATAATAATAAGAAGAAGAAGAAGACGGTCCTCCTGAATATGGGTCACAAATTTGGGAACAGGTTGCGAGAAGATGTTGATTTATCTCACTCATCTGAGGGGAGAGAATCAAGAGGAAAGGAAGGGTCCTATCCCTGTAGTCTCTGACGATGACACCGATTTTGATGAAGACCAGTATCCTCCTGCTGAGGATAGGTATAAGCAACTTGAAGACCGGTTAAGTGCAATGGAGATCCAAAAGATACCCGGGTTGGACTTCGAAGATTTGGGTTTGGCATCTGGGGTGGTGATACCATACAAGTTTAAGGATCCTACCTTTGCTAAGTATGACGGGGTATCTTGTCCAAAGCTACACCTCCGCTCGTATGTCAGAAAGATTCAACCATATATTGCTGATAGGAACCTCTGGGTTCATTTCTTTCAAGATAGTCTGTCAGGGACTCAACTTGAATGGTTCTACCAACTGGAAGAAGCTAACATCCGTAACTGGGAGGACCTTGCTGCTGCTTTTTATAAGCAGTACCAGTATAATGCCGACCTTGCTCCCACGCGTACCCAACTTCAGGGTATGTCTATGGGTGCGAGCGAAGGTTTTAAGGACTACGCTCAGAAGTGGAGAGATCTTGCTGGAAGAGTACAACCCCCCCTGGCTGATAGGGAGTTGGTGGATATGTTTCTTGGGACTTTGTCTGGTCCATACTTCAATCATTTGATCGATAGTTCATCGTCCGGGTTCACTAAATTGATCATGACTGGGGAGAGAGTTGAGGCCGGTATCAAGAGCGGCAAGATACAGAAAGGTGCTTCTTCGAGTGCAGAGAAGAAGCCTTTCAAGAAGGAGTCTAATGCAGTTTACAGCTCGAGGAGCCAAAATCGACCTGAGTGCCGCCAAGCAGTCAATGCGGTAGTTATATCAAGACCAACTGTTGCCCCACAACGCGACAATCAGCAAAGAGCAGAGAGACCGCAAAGGCAGTATACTCGGCTTAGTATGACTCTATCTCAAATTCTGCCGCAATTATTGAAAACTAACTTGGTGATTCCGAAGGAGGCTCCAAAGAATCCCAACACCACATCATCGCTGTATAATCCGAACGCCCGTTGTGCTTATCACTCTGATAGCCCAGGGCATGATACCAATAACTGTTGGGCTTTGAAGAATAAAGTGCAGGATCTGATTGATGCTAAGGAAATCGAGTTTGAAGTGCCTTAAAAGCCTAATGTCATGACTGCTCCTATGCCCAAGCATGGAGTGAATACTGTGGATGATGACTCATTTGTAACCTCTATGGAAGACATTTCTACTCCGTTGATAATAGTGAAAAAGAACTTATTATTGGCCGATTTATTTCCGGGCTGTGGCGAAGGTTGCCACCTGTGTTCCGTCCTGCCTACTGGTTGCCATCTATTGAAGTCAGGTGTCCAACGCCTGATGGATAACAAAGAAATCTTGTTCGAGAAAACTTTGGTTCCATTAATTCCTGTTGAAGATGTTTCCATAATCACCATTTCCGCCAATTCTTCCAAGGCTTCCTCGAGAAAGCCTGTTAGAATTACATATGTTCCGAGAGTTGCTCCTTTAATCATTATTATTCATGGACCTATCCCTTACATGTCGGATAAGGCTTTCCCGTGGCACTATGGGGCCGATGTGTATTATCATGGAATTAAATAAGACCTGAGAGGTGAAGAGGCTGATACTGATGTCCGTAATATTGTTGGGTCTAGCAAAGTCACCCAAAGCAGAAGACTTTTCTATCCTGAGATCTCCCCACCAACTGTTCAGAAGCCTGTTGCTATTACACCTGCCAGTACGCCTGCTACTGTCCCTGTTCATGTTCCAATCATTACCCCTGTTGCCGAGTCATCTGACGCTCGGGGCAAAGGGATCACCGGTAGGCCTTCCCAGACGGAGGCGCCGAAGAAGATTACTACTGAAGCCTCTAGACAAGAGATAGAGGAAATTTTGAAGATCATCAAGAAAATCGACTACAACATAGTCGAACAGCTGGGGCAAACCCCGTCAAAGATCTCTATGTTGTCTTTATTGTTGTGCTCAGAAGCCTATGCTAAGGCTCTGATTGCTTTCTTGAAAACTGCGCACGTGCCCCAGGAAACATCTGCTGATCAGTTTAAAGACTGTGTGGCTAGTTTGACTGCTGATAACGGGTTGGGTTTCTTCGATGCAGATTTGACTGCCAAAGGAAAGAATCACAATGACGCTCTGCATGTTTCAATCGAGTGCAGGGGCACTACTCTAGCTCACGTGCTGGTGGGTACTGGGTCCTCGTTGAATGTTTTACCCAAGAAAGCGTTAGACCGGTTGGACTGTGAAAGGTTGGTGTTGAAGCCAAGTAATATTGTGGTTAGGGCCTTTGATGGGTCCAAGAGGACGGTACATGGAGAGGTGGATGTTCCTGTTAAGGTTGGTTCCCAGAATTTCGCGTCTACATTCTATGTGATAGACATCTGACCGTCTTATTCTTGTTTGTTGGGTCGCCCGTGGATCCATAAGGTTGGGTTCGTAACTTCTACGCTCCATAAGATGCTAAAATACCCAGTGAAAGGGAAAATTGTTATCGTACGAGGAGAAGAGGAATACATGGTAAGCCACCTTAACTCTTTCGATATGTGGAAATGGATGGGGAGTTCGTTGAAACCCCGTGTCAAAACTTTGAAGAAGTCCCCCAGACTCTGGCTTCGACTGAAACTGTTACTGAAGATCCTCCAATGAAGATGGCTTCCCTCAAGGATGCCCGGGCTGTTATTGAAAAAGGTGGGTGTGCAAATTGGGGCTAACTCCATGACTTTGCACACAAGACTGACAAGTTTGGTTTGGGTTTCACTGCAGAAGCTCAAAGGGTTGTTCGGCATGCGCGGATTGGAAGACCTCCCATGCGTATTACAAATCCGGAAGTGAATGCGATTGAAGATGATGATGAGGAGTCTGAGTTTGACAGCTGGATTTACCCGACTACCGATGGTGGATTAAGCAATTGGACGGCAAAGGATTTCATACCTATTTCTTTTATTACACAGTAATGAGACTTTTGTTTTGAGTTTGTAACAGACAGTTTAAACTTTACGGCCCGGTGCCTTGCCCGAGACACCGTGGCTTTGTTTTTTTAAGGGCTTATTATGTGTCATCTCCATATATCATCAATAAAAGCATTGGACATTTTCTTGCATTACAAATTTTATGCTCCTTGTTTTTCTTTTCTATCTTTCTTCTTGTAAGCTTCAAATTTTCTTCAAATCCCGAGTTAAAATTATGCTCCAAAGACTTCGATTCATGGCTCGCATCCGAAAGTGCGCACGGAAATAAGCTAAAATTTTCAAAACGGTGAAATAAGTCCATTGTTTCTTACTTTTCAAAAAAACATAACTCGTTCAATTTTTATCATATCAAGGTGATTTTTTCGGAATGACGTCACAAATTTTGTCGTCGGCGATTTTGCTTCAGGGGTCGTCTCCAGATTTTGCACCGAACATCATGAGCTTGTGGTTTGTTCGCGTGCTATACACAAAATAAGTTGTAAAGTTCTGCACTGTGAATTTTAACACTGTGTTTCTGGTCGTCCAGGGAGACATAACTTGCTCAATTTTTATCGTATCGAGACGATTCTTTCGGTGTCGTGTCACAAATTTTGTCATTAAAAGCATTCTTTCAAGTCGCGTGTCAAGATTTCACATCGATTATTATGAGCTTGTGGTTCGATCTTGCACTGTGCATAAAATAAGTTGAAAATTCTATTAGAACATAATTTGGTACTACATCCCAGCAAGAGTTTTAATGATAACAAACACATGATATAAAGAACAAATATGCTCGCTATTAAAAAGTATATTTACATACAGGATGTTCTGATGTTAAAAAGATGTTCTGATGCAACTGGAAGTTCTGCCAGAACATCGCCAGAAGTTCTGATTATGCAAGCACAGAAGTTGAGAGGACAATGAAAGATTCAGACGCATCAAATATGCATGACACACTTATATGAATAAGTTCTGATTGAACTTCTGAATGCACCAGCGCTGCGAAATAGAATCTCTGATACTCTGATGTGAAAAATTCTGATCAAGATGTAAAGAACTCTCAACGATAATATTCATCCTCTGATGTGAGAAGCTCTGAAGCGTTACAATTCGTTCAATGCAAGATCACAAGTAACGGCTACAAACAAACAATGATCTCCTGATTTGGAAATCTCATTAACTCGTGTTATGGACTTACCAAAAGTATATTCTTATGTCTCTATTGCAAGGCCTATATAAAGCAGACTAGAAGAAGATTTCATGATGATGAACAATTGCGCTCATAAAGAAAAACTCACGTGAAAAAGTAAACAACGCAGCTTTCATTCTTCATCTTCAACGATTCAATATTAAAATGTGTAATACATCACAAGTTTGTGATACTGTTTATTTAGAAACATCATTGTACACTTTTATTCAATTAACTTTTTAGTGAAATTCCTTGAGAAAACCGAGTTGTGGTTTTGGACTCAAGAAGACTTTAATAGTTGTTAAAGTAGAATTGTAATCAAGTTTGATTAGTGAATTAAGTCCTCGTTGGAGAGAGGCGAAATCACCTTGGCAGGTGGACTGAAGTAGTTTGAGAATAAACGAACCAGGATAAAAATATTGTGTCTATTTCTTTTGATTTTAAGTTTCAATTCAACCCCCCCCTCTTGTGTTTTTCACTTCTTCAATTGGTACCAGAGCACCTGAATCTGGGTGCAAACACTTAACCGAGTCAGATAAATATCCAAATGGGAAAAACACTATGATGGGAACAAGTCAGAACATCAGCAACAACCCTCTAATATTTGACGGTGAAAATTTTGACTACTGGAAGGATATGATCAGAAGTTTCTTCCTAGCCTATGACGCTGACCTCGGGGATATGGTAACTGATGGATACATACATCCTGTTGATGAAAGCGGTCAGAAGATTGACAAAAAAAGGATGACAGATCATCAAAAGCAATACTTTAGAAATCATCACAAGGCCAGAACGATTCTCTTGAGTGCCATCTCGTATTCAGAGTATGAGAAGATCAAAAACAGAGAAACAGTTAAGAACATGTTTGATTCTCTGAGAATGACGCATGAAGGCAACATGCAAGTAAAAGAAACCAAAGCCCTTGCGCTCATTCATAAGTATGAATCCTTCATAATGGAAGAAGACAAAACCATGAAAACAATGTTCTCTAGATTCCAAACTCTGGTGGCAGGGCTAAAGATGCTAGACAAAGGGTACTCAACTGCTGATCATGTAAAGAAGATCATCAGAAGTTTACCAAAACAATGGATACCAATGGTCACGACTCTCAAACTGGAAAAGATCTTAACATAATATCTCTAGAAGAACTTGTCAGTTCCCTCAGAAGCCGTGAGATAGAGTTAGAAGATGATGAGCCTCAGAAGCAATGTAAGTCTCTCGCTCTGAAATCTAACAAATATGAAACCAAAATTTTGCAGGCAGAAGCAGAAGCAGAAAACTCTGGAGAATCCTCATCAGAAGAAGACGAACTGTTAATTCTATCCAGAAGTATCAATCAGCTGTGGAAGCATGGGCCGAAGAATTTTCAGAAACTCCAGAGGAACAGGTAATGACTCTGAACAATCCTATGGATATAGAAAATCAAGTAACAAAATCATTACCTTCTATGAATGCAATAAAAAAGGTCACTACAAAAGTGATTGTCCAAGGCTTCAGAAGGAGAAACATAAAAGGAAGTTCGTTAAGGAGAAGAAGAAAAGTCTTATGGCAACATGGGATGACTCTGAATCTTCTGAAGACGGAACAGAATCAGAAGATGAACAAACCAATATAGCTCAAATGGACAACTTATTAGATGTCTCTAAATCTTCTGAATCAGAATTATGGTCAGAATCAGACGCTGAAGAGGTATTTCCTAACTTTACTGTTAATTTTACTAAAGCTGAACTAGGAGAAAGTCTGAATGAAATTCTAGAAAGATATCATCAGCTTCGAGTCAAATTCAGGAACCTGAAAAAGGATCTTTCTTCTGAATCTGAAGAAACCGAGAGTCTGAGATTAGAAAACTCTGAGTTAAAAGAAAAGATTTCAAAACTAGAAAATGATTTACAAAACTCTCAGAAGGAAATAAACTCAGAGGATCCCAGTAATGCTTATAAGATCATAAAGGAATATGATCAAAGCTTTCAGAAGTTTCTGGATAAAAACATAGATAGAAGCAAAATGGCTTCAATGATCTATGGAGTTAGCAGGAACGAAAGAATAGGTATAGGATACAAAGGCAAAGTATCAAAACCTAAGAAAGTTAAGGATCTGGTTATCAAACGCACTCATCTCTATTCTCACTTCACCACTGGGAAAACACATGATATAAAACATGCTGGTAAGGCGTTTTATACTAAACCAAAATTCAAACAGAATTTTGGAAACTCTAACAGTCATGGACCTAGAAAGATATGGGTACCAAAAGACAAAATCATCTATGTTGCAGATATTTTTAACAGCAAGGTTGAAACTCCAATATTAACACATGGACTCTGGATGATCTCTACACAGGGAGGAAAGAAAGCATATGTTCCAAAACCTGGAATTTAAAGGATTCGCAGATTTCAGAGGCAATCAGAAACATGAGATTACTGGCTCTGAAACTATTTGAAACAGGAATGGAAATACAGCATCAAAAGCTCTCTAAAGAATCTCATATGTATACAGAAGAGTATATCACACTGTTTCAAGCACTTCTGTCAGAGCAAGCCAATCAGAGTCTTTACCACTATTTGATTCTTGACAAAAAGGGGGAGAATGGAGAATATTTTGACTCATAATCAGAAGATCGTCAGGGAAGTATTTTATTTTTTCGTTAGCCGAGTATTCTACTCAGGGGGGATTTTTAATTATTGTTCTTTATATTCCATCAAAATATACTAGTTTTTGTCATCATAAAAAAGGGGGAGATTGTTAGAACATAATTTGGTTCTACATCCCAGCAAGAGTTTTAATGATAACAAACACATGATATAAAGAACAAATATTCTCGATATTAAAAAGTATCTTTACATATAGGATGTTCTGATGTTAAAAAGATGTTCTTATGCAATTGGAAGTTCTGCCAGAACATCACCAGAAGTTCTTATTTTGCGAGCACAGAAGTTGAGAGGAGAATAAAAGATTCAGACGCATCAAATATGTATGACACGCTTATATGAAGAAGTTCTGATTGAACTTCTGAATGCACCAGCGCTGCGAAACAGAACCTCTGATACTCTGATGTGCAAAATTTTGATCAAGATGTAAAGAACTCTCAACGGTAATATTCATCCTCTGATGTGAGAAGCTTTGAAGCGTTACAATTCCATCAATGCAAGATCACAAGTAACGGCTACAAACAGACAATGATCTCCTAATTTGGAAAGCTCATTAACTCGTGTTATGGACTTACCAAAAGTATCTTCTTATGTCTCTATTGCAAGGCCTATATAAAGCAGACTAGAAGAAGATTTCATGATGATGAACAACTGCGCTCATAAAGAAAAACTCACGTGAAAAAGTAAACAACGCAGCTTTCATTCTTCATCTTCAACAATTCAATATTAAAGTGTGCAATACATCACAAGTTTGTGATACGGTTTATTTAGAAACATCATTGTACACTTTTATTCAATTAACTTTTTAGTGAAATTCCTTGAGAAAACCAGGTTGTGGTTTTGGACTCAAGAAGAATTTAATAGTTGTTAAAGTAGAATTGTAATCAAGTTTGATTAGTGAATTAAGTCCTTGTTGGAGAGAGGCGAAATCACCTTGGCAGGTGGACTGGAGTAGTTTGAGAAAAAACGAACCAGGATAAAAATATCGTGTCTACTGATTTTGATTTTAAGTTTCAATTCAACCCCCCCCCCCCTCTTGTGTTTTTCACTTCTTCAATTGGTACCATAGCACCTAGATCTGGGTGCAAACACTTAACCGAGTCAGATAAATATCCAAATGGGAAAAACACTATGATGGGAATAAGTCATAACATCAGCAGCAGCCCTCCAATATTTGACGGTGAAAATTTTGACTACTAGAAGGATATGATCAGAAGTTTCTTCCTAGCCTATGACGCTGACCTCTGGGATGTGGTAACTGATGGATACATACATCCTGTTGATGAAAGCGGTCAGAAGATTGACAAAAAAAGGATGACAGATCATCAAAAGCAAGACTTCAGAAATCATCACAAGGCCAGAACGATTCTCTTGAGTGCCATCTCGTATTCATAGTATGAGAAGATCAAAAACAGAGTAACAGTTAAGAACATGTTTGATTCTCTGAGAATGACGCATGAAGGCAACATGCAAGTAAAAGAAACCAAAGCCCTTGCGCTCATTCAGAAGTATGAATCCTTCAGAATGGAAGAACATGAAACCATTGAAACAATGTTCTATAGATTCCAAACTCTGGTGGCAGGGCTACAGGTTCTGGACAAAGGGTACTCAACTGCTGATCATGTAAAGAAGGTCATCAAAAGTTTACCAAAACAATAGAGAGCAATGGTCACGGCTCTCAAACTGGAAAAAGATCTTAACATAATATCTCTAGAAGAACTTGTCAGCTCCCTCAGAAGCCGTGAGATAGAGTTAGAAGATGATGAGCCTCAGAAGCAATGTAAGTCTCTCGCTCTGAAATCTAACAAATATGAAACCAACATTTTGCAGGCAGAAGCAGAAGCATAAAACTCTGGAGAATCCTCATCAGAAGAAGACGAACTGTTAATTCTATCCAGAAGTATCAATCAGCTATGGAAGCATAGGCAGAAGAATTTCAGAAACTCCAGAGGAACAGGTAATGACTCTGAATAATCCTATGGATACAGAAAATCAAGTAACATAATCATTACCTTCTATGAATGCAATAAACAAGGTCACTACAAAAGTGATTGTCCAAGGCTTCAGAAGGAGAAACATAAAAGGAAGTTCATTAAGGAGAAGAAGAAAAGTCTTATAGCAACATGGGATGACTCTGAATCTTCTGAAGATGGAACAGAATCAGAAGATGAACAAGCCAATATAGCTCAAATGGACAACTTATTAGATGTCTCTGAATCTTCTGAATCAGAATTAGGGTCAGAATCATATGCTGAAGAGGTATTTCCTAACTTTACTATTAATTTTACTAAAGCTGAACTAGGAGAAAGTCTGAGTGAAATTCTGGAAAGATATCATCAGCTTCGAGTCAAATTCAGGAACCTGAAAAAGGATCTTTCTTCCGAATCTGAAGAAACCGAGAGTCTGAGATTAGAAAACTCTGAGTTAAAAGAAAAGATTTCAAAACTAGAAAATGATTTACAAAACTCTCAGAAGGAAATAAACTCAGAGGATCCCAGTAATGCTTATAAGATCATAAAGGAATATGATCAAAGCTTTCAGAAGCTTTTGGCTAAAAACATAGATAGAAGCAAAATGGCTTCAATGATCTATGGAGTTAGCAGGAATGAAAGAATAGGTATAGGATACAAAGGCAAAGTATAACCACCTAAGAAAGTAAAGGATCTGGTTATCAAACACACTCATCTCTATCACTTCACCACTGGGCAAACACATGATATAAAACATGCTGGTAAGGCGTTTTATACTAAACCAAAATTCAAACAGAATTTTGGAAACTCTAACAGTCATGGACCTAGAAAGATATGGGTACCAAAAGACAAAATCATCTATGTTGCAGATATTTTTAACAGCAAGGTTGAAACTCCAGTATTAACACATGGACTCTGGATGATCTCTACACATGGAGGAAATAAAGCATATGTTCCAAAACCTGGAATTTAAAGGATTCACAGATTTCACAGGCAATCAGAAACAGGAGATTACTGGATCTGAAACTATTTGAAACAGGAATAGAAATACAGCATCAAAAGTTCTCTAAAGAATCTCAGATGTATCCAGAAGAGGATGTCACACTGTTTCAAGCACTTCTGTCAGAGCAAGCCAATCAGAGTCTTTACTACTTTTGATTCTTGACAAAAAGGGGGAGAATGGAGAATATTTTGACTCATAATCAGAAGATCGTCAGGGAAGTATTTTATTTTCTCGTTAGCCGAGTATTCTACTCAGAGGTGGCCTTTTAATTATTGTTCTTTATATTCCATCAAAATATACTAGTTTTTGTCATCATAAAAAAGGGGGAGATTGTTAGAACATAATTTGGTTCTACATCCCAGCAAGAGTTTTGATGATAACAAACACATGATATAAAGAAAAAATATGCTCGCTATTAAAAAGTATCTTTACATATAGGATGTTCTAATGTTAAAAAGATGTTCTTATGCAACTGGAAGTTCTTCTAGAACATCACCAGAAGTTCTGATTATGTAAGCACAAAAGTTGAGAGGACAATGAAAGATTCAGACGCATCAAATATGCATGACACACTTATATGAATAAGTTCTGATTGAACTTTTGAATGCACCAGCGCTGTGAAACAGAATCTCTGATACTCTGATGTGAAAATTTCTGATCAAGATGTAAAGAACTCTCAACGGTAATATCCATCCTCTGATGTGAGAAGCTCTGAAGCGTTACAATTCCATCAATGCAAGATCACAAGTAACGACTACAAACAGACAATGATCTCCTGATTTGGAAATCTCATTAACTCGTGTTATGGACTTACCAAAAGTATATTCTTATGTCTCTATTGTAAGGCCTATATAAAGCAGACTAGAAGAAGATTTCATGATGATGAACAATTGCGCTCATAAAGAAAAACTCACGTGAAAAAGTAAACAACGCAACTTTCATTCTTCATCTTCAATGATTCAATATTAAACTGTGTAATACATCACAAGTTTGTGATACTGTTTATTTAGAAACATCATTGTACACTTTTATTCAATTAACTTTTCAGTGAAATTCCTTGAGAAAACCGGGTTGTGGTTTTGGACTCAAGAAGACTTTAATAGTTGTTAAAGTAGAATTGTAATCAAGTTTGATTAGTGAATTAAGTTCTCATTGGAGAGAGGCAAAATCACCTTGGCAGGTGGACTCGAGTAGTTTGAGAATAAACGAACCAGGATAAAAATATCGTGTCTACTGCTTTTGATTTTAAGTTTCAATTCAACCCCCCCCCCCCCCCCCCTCTTGTGTTTTTCACTTCTTCAATTGGTACCAGAGCACCTGGATCTGGGTGCAAACACTTAACCAAGTCAGATAAATATCCAAATGGGAAAAACACTATGATGGGAACAAGTCAGAACATCAGCAGCAGCCCTCCAATATTTGACGGTGAAAATTTTGACTACTGGAAGGATATGATCAGAAGTTTCTTCCTAGCCTATGACGCTGACCTCGGGGATATGGTAACTGATGGATACATACATCCTGTTGATGAAAGCGGTCAGAAGATTTACAAAAAAAGGATGACAGATCATCAAAAGCAATACTTCAGAAATCATCACAAGGCCATAACAATTCTCTTGAGTGCCATCTCGTATTCAGAGTATGAGAAGATCAAAAACAGAGAAACAGTTAAGAACATGTTTGATTCTCTGAGAATGACGCATGAAGGAAACATACAAGTAAAAGAAACCAAAGCCCTTGCGCTCATTCAGAAGTATGAATCCTTCAGAATGGAAGAAGACGAAACCATGAAAACAATGTTCTCTAGATTCCAAACTCTGGTGGCAGGGCTAAAGATGCTGGACAAAGGGCACTCAACTGCTGATCATGTAAAGAAGATCATCAAAAGTTTACCAAAACAATGGATACCAATGGTCACGGCTCTCAAACTGGAAAAAGATCTTAACATAATATCTCTAGAAGAACTTGTCAGCTCCCTCAGAAGCCGTGAGATAGAGTTAGAAGATGATGAGCCTCAGAAGCAATGTAAGTCTCTCGCTCGGAAATCTAACAAATATGAAACCAAAATTTTGCAGGCAAAAGCAGAAAACTCTGGAGAATCCTCATCAGAAGAAGACGAATTTTTAATTCTATCCAGAAGTATCAATCAGCTGTGGAAGCATGGGCATAAGAATTTCAGAAACTCTAGAGGAACAGGTAATGACTCTGAACAATCCTATGGATACAGAAAATCAAGTAACAGAATCATTACCTTCTATGAATGCAATAAACAAGGTCACTATAAAAGTGATTGTCCAAGGCTTCAGAAGGAGAAACATAAAAGGAAGTTCGTTAAGGAGAAGAAGAAAAGTCTTATGGCAACATGGGATGACTCTGAATCTTCTGAAGACGGAACAGAATCAGAAGATGAACAAGCCAATATAGCTCAAATGGAAAACTTATTAGATGTCTCTGAATCTTCTGAATCAGAATTATGGTCAGAATCAGACGCTGAAGAGGTATTTCCTAACTTTACTGTTAATTTTACTAAAGCTGAACTAGGAGAAAGTCTGAGTGAAATTATAGAAAGATATCATCAGCTTCGAGTCAAATTCAGGAACCTGAAAAAGGATCTTTCTTCTGAATCTGAAGAAACCGAGAGTCTGAGATTAGAAAACTCTGAGTTAAAAGAAAAGATTACAAAACTAGAAAATGATTTACATAACTCTCAGAAGGAAATAAACTCAGAGGATCCCAATAATGCTTATAAGATCATAAAGGAATATGATCAAAGCTTTCAGAAGTTTCTGGATAAAAACATAGATAGAAGCAAAATGGCTTCAATGATCTATGGAGTTAGCAGGAACGAAAGAATAGGTATAGGATACAAATGATGTCACACTGTTTCAAGCACTTCTGTCAGAGCAAGCCAACCAGAGTCTTTACCACTTTTTGATTCTTGACAAAAAGGGGGAGAATGGAGAATATTTTGACTCATAATCAGAAGATCGTCAGGGAAGTATTTTATTTTCTCGTTAGCCGGGTATTCTACTCAGGGGGGGCCTTTTAATTATTGTTCTTTATATTCCATCAAAATATACTAGTTTTTGTCATTATCAAAAAGGGGGAGATTGTTAGAACATAATTTGGTTCTACATCCCAGCAAGAGTTTTGATGATAACAAACACATGATATAAAGAACAAATATGCTCGCTATTAAAAAGTATCTTTACATATAGGATGTTCTGATGTTAAAAAGATGTTCTTATGCAATTGGATGTCTGATCGGTGGAAATAGAACTGACTGTTTTTTAAGCTGGTTCGCGAAATGTCGCGGTAAGCAAGAGTCGCCACCGTCTTTTATGTTCTCCAACAAGGAAAGGACAAAAGCATAGCAAAATTCCTTTTCGAGATTTTTCTCGGTTCGAAAGGTAGATTATAGAAAGGGAAGGTGTTAGCACCCTTTCTATCCGTGGTTATCCACGGGCTCTTAGGTACTTGCTCACTATGTTTTCAAAAATTGTTTGCTTTTCTTGTGTATGTGGGTTTTGAAAAAAGTTTCGTTTTGAAAACTTCTAGGTAACTCTTGTATCAGTCCTCAAGAGTGTATGAAGTGTTTGTTTGAAAACTTTTTGAAAGTGTAGGTGCGAAAAGTTGTTTTTTTTTTGTTTTTTGAAAGAACAAGTACCCAGGAGAAATCTACCTACTCTAAGGAATTAGGCTGTGTAAGAGTCCTTTAGACAGTGCTATCCCACTATTGAGAAGTAGGTAGCACCGTCGTTGGAGTTATTCGGGTCAATTCGATTATAGAGACATGTATGGTCACCAAAGCAATAGTAGGACGCCTTAGCGGTAACCCTAATGTCCTATATCATTTTTATCCGAGGCAACCGTTTCGAGGCAACTGGATCTTTAGACAGGAGGGCGACCTCTAAAACACCCTATACTTGATGACCACCTCGAGGCAACCAAGTGAGGCGTACCCTAAGAGTGGCATGTGCATGTGTGTTAAATTCAGTTAAGATTGTCTTGTACATGTTATTTGTGAGCTACAGATTGGTTTTATTTTTCATACAAGTCTTGCAGGCATAATTAACAGTTTAATAATTTGCGGGAAATAAAGTGCAGAAAAGGTAAATCTACGCTATTACAAGGCGCGGGTATATACATCGCCAAAAACATAACCCTTTGAAAATAAATTGCGAGAAAGTAAAGAAAGCGATAAAAGCCCTAATTAACTATTACATCCTCGGAAACAGATACATCAATATGATAAAAAAGATTAATGCGCGAAAAGAAATTAAATCAGGACGTCCTTGGGGTTTTGACCCTTTTTTTGAGAAAAGAAAGAAGTTTGGTCCTTTTGGTAATTTATTAAAATTAAACCTAATGACTAATTAATCAATTACTTAAAAGAAAAAGTATTTTTATGTTTTTATGTTTTTATGTTTTAATGAAAATAAAAATAAAATAAAATCACAAGTTAATGAAAACCCTAATTTCTATATTAATTTTATTTATTATGAAAAAGATTAAAATTGTCCTAATTAAACAACTAGACTAATTAATTAGAATTTATTTACAAAAATAATTAATTAAATTTAATCAATAAAAATATTATTATTTTTTAGGTTTTCTGGATTTATTATGGAAAAATAATTAATTATATTAATTAAATAGTAATAATAATAATTAGTAAAGAAAATATAAAAGAGAAAAAAGGAAAAGAAAATAAGAACCCGGGGGGGTGTGTTGGCCCATTAGGAGGGGAGTTTGGCAATTTCTGGCCCATGAAGCTTTCAGCCACGTTTGACTTTGATGATCCTCTAGAGCGCTTGTTGACTGGGAGCATGGTGCTCCTCATCTTTTGATCATTGGATCCATGCTTATGGCCACTTGGCAGGCTGGGACATGAGGTTCATAGTGGAACACGT
The DNA here is from genome assembly GCA_948472305.1 of Vicia faba. NCBI lineage: Eukaryota > Viridiplantae > Streptophyta > Magnoliopsida > Fabales > Fabaceae > Vicia > Vicia faba. The sequence continues at coordinate 73,635 of CATIWC010002534.1, read as the reverse complement.
TGGGCATCCTGCATAGAATCACGTTAAGAAAAATATGAATAATTATTTTGGGGGACCTGGGAATCGAACCCAGGTCCCAGTGATCAATAGCCAGCACGTCCTTCCACTACACCAATTTGCACGCTTTGCTATTTAGATAATGGACAAATATAATATATGGAAAATAAACTCATATGCTGTATCAATAAAACGCGCGCCTTTTGTTTGAATGGACCAGTGACATATCAACAGCTCATCGTCTCTTTCGTTTGCCTGCAAAAAGATAAAGAGATAGCGGGGGTTTTTAACCCCCATAAAACAGGACGGCGAAAAATAACGATTAGGCGTAGGATGAAGATAAATTGTTCGCGAGGGTCTCAGTGTGTTCGTCTCCTTCAGACGGTTTCAACCATGGGTCTTTCAAAGCCTAATTTTTCCTATATTACAAAGCCCCAATTTAAGAGCTTGAAAACCCTAAAATTCATCCATGGTGGTTTGTGATTCAGGGCTTTATAACTCAATTATCTTGTACCAAAAGCTTCGTACAGTCCTTATGAATACAAAGCAATCAACAAAACGCGTTAATGATGCATGAATCAAAGTGTGCGATTATGAAAAAAATTCCAAAGCGTGAAACTATTATCCTTGGATTCTTTGGGCTTTAGCGTGTGATTTTGATTCCTACACGTTCCTGGGGACCTATGCAATGTATTAGAAGCAATTAAAAGCTTTGAATTGATCTGGAAGTGAGAAAAACGATTTTGTAATTTTCTTGAAAAAATTCAATATGGCTATGGCTTTTTGCAGCAGCTTCTCACGTGAACAACATTAGGGTTAGGTTCAGTACTTATAATAGAATGGATTTAGGTTACAATCTTGGCCAAGAATCCATGGAATTATGGTTTGCATATTTGATTTTCAATCAAATCTTTTTGCATCTTTTTGATTGAAAAACCTTGCCAAATTGGGAGATTTTGGTCCCCTTGATGTGTACACGAAATCACCAGCATATGTTGACCACTTTTGCTTCACAAAAAGATTTAGAAATCATATCTTGGTATTTTCCTACAATTAAATTAATTAAATGAATTAAAAATCAATTAAAAATCCAATTAATTAATAAAAATAAGAAAATAAATCAATTTAGGCTTGATGGGTCGTGCATAGGCTTTGGACAAAGTTTCAAGAAGGAATTTGAGGCCCATTAGCAAAAATAATGTGTTTTGAGCAAAGTTGACTTTTGAAAATTCATGAAAATTTCCCAACTTCTCCAATGCATATCTTGCTCAATTTTGATCATATGAACATGTTCTTGGACATTTTGGAAAGGTCTTGAAGTCCTCTAACCAATGCCTTTGGGTCCAATGTCATTTGGATTTACCAATCTCAAGTTATGGTCTTTGACTTAAAGTGCATTTTTGTTGACTTTTGAAATTGACCTATAATGTAGAAATTGATAACTTTTTGTGAGAACATTTCTTGGACTTAGAATGTGAATATGAGTTGTAGGAAATGTCATCCCCTTCAAAATGAGCATTGGATGGGATTTTTATGATGAACCATGAAAAAGTTATGCCCTGGTCAAGATACAGTTGACTTTTCAGCTGTCCAAAAATAGTAAGTTTTGCATCTTTGATGATTTTTGAGCCATGCTTGAGGAATTATGATCAAGACTTGGTCAAATGATGTTTGTGGACTCAAAATAAGATGTTGACCAAATTTTTTAACTTTTGACTGTAAAATGACCATTTTGCCCCTGTAGTTGACTGTGAAGCAAATGAAGCTTTTGACTGAGCAATTTTTCATTGTGAGTCTTGAGACTTGACATGTAGATGCTTGACAATGTATATGGGCCTAATGGACTTGATTGAACCATTAAAAACCTCAAATTCCTTGAGAGAACCAAAACCCTAATTTTGACTGGCTTAGGAGGCAGTTGGACTGTGCAACTTTTGAGAAGTCTTGAACCATTTGAAGATGATTCTTGACAAACTTTGAAGAATATGGGAGGGAAAATTTTGGGGTACAACAGGATGTTCTGCCAGAACATCACCAGAAGTTCTTATTTTGCGAGCACAGAAGTTGAGAAGAGAATAAAAGATTCATACGCATCAAATATGCATGACACGCTTATATGAAGAAGTTCTGATTGAACTTCTGAATGCACCAGCGCTGCGAAACAGAACCTCTGATACTCTGATGTGAAAATTTTTGATCAAGATGTAAAGAACTCTCAACGGTAATATTCATCCTCTAATGTGAGAAGCTCTGAAGCGTTACAATTCCATCAATGCAAGATCACAAGTAACGGCTATAAACAGACAATGATCTCCTGATTTGGAAAGCTCATTAACTCGTGTTATGGACTTACCAAAAGTATCTTCTTATGTCTCTATTGCAAGACCTATATAAAGCAGACTAGAAGAAGATTTCATGATGATGAACAACTGCACTCATAAAGAAAAACTCACGTGAAAAAGTAAACAACGCAGCTTTCATTATTCATCTTCAACGATTCAATATTAAATTGTGTAATACATCACAAGTTTGTGATACTGTTTATTTAGAAACATCATTGTACACTTTTATTCAATTAACTTTTTAGTGAAATTCCTTGAGAAAATCGGGTTGTGGTTTTGGACTCAAGAAGACTTTAATAGTTGTTAAAGTAGAATTGTAATCACGTTTGATTAGTGAATTAAGTCCTCGTTGGAGAGAGGCAAAATCACCTTGGTGGGTGGACTGGAGTAGTTTGAGATCAAATGAACCAGGATAAAAATATCGTGTCTACTGATTTTGATTTTAAGTTTCAATTCAACCCCCCTTCTTGTGTTTTTCACTTCTTTAAATTCAGGTTTGGGGCCAAGACTATATATTTCAAATTTCAAATCTCAAACACAATAACACTCACTTTTTCATTCTTCCCAAAATCAAAACCATTTCTCTCTCATATTCTCTCAACTTCTCTCTAAATCTCTCAAGAACCATCATCACAAATTCAATTAAAAGCTTGGAATCTTCATCTTCCTCAACCAAATCTGCAAGCAAACACCGCTAAGATCTCTCTGCCACCATCCCCTTCTGATTCTGGCGACTTTCCTGACCGGGGCACCTCCATCTTCCGCAGCACGAAGATGCGTTTTCCCTCCTTCCACGTGCATTTCTGGCACAACTCTTCTGCTCTCCGTCGCGACTCATTTTTGGTGATAACTCCTCTTTCAATCGCGACATTGCATCAACTAGCATCTTCATCTTCTCCAATTCATCATTTTGGCAATTAATTCTTATACTTTTTCTTGCTTTGATTTTGATTTTTTATCTTGAGTTTTATACTTTGGTTCATCGAACATTATCTTCACATCAATAGTTCTAGAGCCAATTATCTTCCTTTTTTATCGCCTTCTCAAACTATCAAGGCCTCCAAACTTAAGTTCCAAATCTTGGAACATATTCCTTTTGCCCATCATGTGTTGCAAGCATCCATTTTCCAGGTGCCATAATTGGTGTTTCAGTTGCACCATCAAGAACATCTGTAACATAGATATCTGATCTTTAGGTACCCATTTTATGGGTCCTTTTTTGTTAGAAGTTCCAAAGGTTCTAACCCCTTTGGACTTTTGTCCAATAGGATAATCATGTGAAATTTGTGCATGATACTTTGGTTTAGAAGTTTCCTTCTGTGTCAGTGTTTGTGCTACTGTAGTATCAGAACCTTCTTATTTTGGACATTTTAAATTTGTGCCAGCAGGCACGAAATGTTCAGAAAGGGGTTTTGGTTTGACATTCAGAGTCTCATCAATTTTCTTTGATGGTCCTGAATATCCCAAGACTCTGCTTCCATTTCTACTAACACCATAAATCATTGAATCCATTTTATTTCTATCTATGCTTTTAGCAAGGAATTGTTGAAAAGCTCTATCATATCTGATTACTTCATCAGCAACAGATGTGTTAGAGAAAATCTCTTCTTCTAATCTAGGCACTTTACTTTTCAGAGCAATATTTTATTTTTTCTAAAACAAATAGTTTTTCATTTAAGTCAGAAATATTTTTATCATCTATATTAATGTTCTCAAAAGTAGCTATAAAACTCTTTTCAAGATTTTGTGTTTACTTAGAAGAAGTTGAAATATTTTCATTAATTCAGATAAACCAATTTCAAGTTCAGAACAATATAGGGACGAAAGTACCTGTTGGTCATCATCAGAGTCTGACTCATAATCAAGTGTCAGCTCACATTCTAATGTTTCTTCATTTGTGCTAGTTCTGGCCATGAGTGCCACGCTTGCATATTCTTCATCAAAATCTTCATCTTCTGATTCTGAATCATCCCAGGTTTCCATGAGACCCTTCTTAGCTTTGTAAGCCTTCTTAGGCTTCTTGTCTTTCTTGAGCTTTGGGCAATCATTTTTGTAATGACCAGGATCGTTGCACTGATAACAAGTAACTTCTTTTCCATATGCATTCTTCTGACCAGAAGTAGATTTACCTCTTCCATAAGTCCTTCATTGACTTCTGAATTTGCTTTGTCCATGCTTCCAGATTTAACTGATTCTTCTAGATATCAACGAAAGTTCTTTATCATCTGAATCTTTTTTAGCTTGATGAGCCTTTGTCTTTCCAGACTTAGACCTTAAAGCCACTGACTTAACTATTTTCTGGGATTCATCTTGATCAAGGTCAGTCTCATGACTTCTTAAAGAGCTAATCAGCTCCTGAAGAGAGGTGTTGTTCAAATCCTTTGAAAGTTTCAAAGCAGTTACCATTGGTCTCCATTTTTTAGGAAGACTTTTGATAATATTCTTAACATGATCTTTTATAGAGTAACCTTTATTCAGAACCTTAAGTCCTGCCAAAAGAGTCTGAAATCTTGAAAATATCGTTTCCACATTTTCGTTATCTTCCATCTTGAAGGCTTCATATTTTTGAATTAAGGCCAGAGCCTCTGTTTCCTTTACTTGTGCATTGCCTTCATGCGTCATCTGAAGAGAATCAAAGATAGACTTTGCAGTCTCTCTATCTGTGATTTTCTCATATTCATTGTATGAAATAGCACTAAGCATAATAGTACTTGCTATCTAATGATTCTTGTAAACTTTCTTCTGTGCTTCTGTCATTGCACTTCTTGCAATCTTCTGACCTTTATCATATACCAGGTGAGTGTAGCCATCAACTACCAAAACTCATAGATCCAAGTCATATGCCAGAAAGTAAATTTCTATTTTATCCTTCTAATAGTAAATTTTTTCCCATCAAACATAGGAGGTTTTGAACTATAGTGATCTCTATCATTATCCCTATTATCAACAGTGAAAGTAAGTGTAGCCATTAGTTTTTCACACACAATCGATCAGTACTGAACACTGTTAAGTGTTGATAAAAATACAAAAATTTATCTCCTCAGAACCGGAGCTCTGATGCTAATTGAAGGTGTGAAAAACACAAGAAAGGGGGGGGGGGGGTGAATTGTGTTTTAAATCAAAACTTTTCTTTTAAAAATATTCCACTTTAATTAAAATAATTTTTCTTTCACTCTTGATAATAACAATGATTAAGAACAGGAAGTAAATAACAATGTATGTTTATACTAGTTCACTTGAAAACTATCAAGCTAGTCTAGTCCATCTGCCAAAGTGATTTCGCCTCTCTCAATCGAGGACTTAATCCAATAATCCAACTGATTATTACAATGCACAAGCTACCCACACGTGACTAACAACCTCAAAGACATACAAGTCCTAGACTTCTTAAGGATACATACCTAACCGGTCTCTTAAGGAAAATCAAACTTCTAAGACACACTAGTCCTAGACTTCTTAAGGATACATATCTAACTGGTACCTTAAGGAAATCAAACATCTGTTTGAATACAAGTTTTGTTTACAATAATATTGCTTCTACACAAGCTGAATATGTGAACTATTTTAAGAACAATGACTTAAAAATATGAAAGCTATGAACAAATCTTGTGCGTGGATATAGAGTAAAATTTCTTAGCTTCTTTCTCTTAGTCTTCAAGCCTTTATATATCCAATAAAATAGTATAACTGTTGAGGGGTACTCTTGGGATTTCCATAAACATTGGCAGCTTGAGCAATCACGTGGGGGACAAGATCATGCAACACGCTCGTCCTTTCATGGTAGTGGAATGAAACATTGATTGTACCATGTACTATTTGTACCAAGTTAACTATATTTGATTTCCTTATGCACATCAGAGGCTTCTGCGAGCATGAGTTTAGAAGAGAGATCAAAACATAAGGTCATCAGAACTTCAAGTCTTCAGAGTCTTCAGAACTGCGTCTTTAGAGTCTTCAGCACTTGGTCATGAGAACCATTTCTTAGAACCTTGGGTCTTCATAACTTCAAGTCTTTAGAGTCTTTAGAACTTCTATCTTCAGAGTCTTTAGCACTTGGTCTTTAGAACCCTTTTCTTATAACCATGGGTCTTTATAAATTCAAGTCTTCATAGTCTTTAGAACTTTGTCTATCAGAATCTTCAACACTTGGTCTTGAGAACCCTTTGTCTTCAGAAACATTAGTCTTCAACATCTGGACTTAAGTAGAAAGTTTTGTCTTTAGATCTTATGACTTGTTTCTTTATAACACGTTGTCTTCAAAAACATGAGTCTTTAGCATTTGGACTTAAGTAGAAACTTATGTCTTCAGATCTTCTGACTCGTTTCTTTAGACTTCATATTAGAGCCTACACTTCAGAGTCTTCTGGAGTGTCTTGCCATTGTTCATCAGGACTTGTGTAGTGAAGAAGGGGAATTAATTCTCTTCTAATGTCTTGGTCACTCCATCCATCAGAAGTAGAACCTATTTGTTAAATACTCAGAAATAACAAACATTAGAGTATCAAAATTACTCATACAAACATACTTATTTATTATCATCAAAACTCAGAGATAGTATTGCATAACCAAATCTTGTTCTAACAATCTCCCCCTTTTTGATGAGGACAAAACTTTGTATTTTGATGACATAATTTTGTTCATATAATCAGAAAAAGTGAAAATAAGAAGGTAAGGAATACTTACCCTTTTTATGAAAACTCCCCATGAGTCAATAATTTGATGAAGCTCGAATATCCTTACCTAAACCATTTGAGTAAAAACTCCCCTGGTTCCAATAGATCAGATCTTGAGATCTTGAGAGTCTTGACTCTAGATGCCAATGAAAATGAAATCTATTGAAATATCGAAACTCTAATTTCACTAAGACAGCTTCCAGATTCTCAATTCTTGGAGTCTGATTCCAGATTTCAATTCTTGGAGCCAAGTCTGAAGCCAACAGGTTAGACATAAGCCTTGCATAATGCTTTCAAATCTTTGTCTTTAATCAGAGTTCTCGTTTCCCAAAAAAGAAAACAATTCTAATAGAAACTGAATTTTAACTCGGTTAGAATGTAAGCATCTCTTTTTAGAAAACATTTTCCAGAACTTGATTACTGAAATCAAAATTACGTTCATTTAATTACTCCCCTTTTTATCATAATCAAAAAGTTAACTATGTGTGAAAAACATAAAATCCAGATGAAGATAACATGTAAGAAAAGAAGTGATAAGCCAAAAGAAGACTTCATTAATTTCAAAAGGTCACATAAGAAGTGAGTCGAAGGAAGTAGAACAAACTAAGATCCAAAAAGAAGACTTGCAGAAATATCAAATAATCAGAAGAAAAACAGTAGTCACAAAAATTAAGTAGCAAGCATAGTCCTATGGTTTAGAAGCAAAAGGAAAAAGAAAATCCTAGATCCTAGGGTTAAGGAGCAGAAGTAGGAGCATAAATCTTTTACAGAATCAGCCATAGCATGTTCTGAACATTCTCATTGACAAACTCTATTCAATGATGCTTTCTATGAGAATATGTTGTTCTCCTCTAATATCATCAATTTCGTTTTCCAGACGCGCAATTGCAAGATCAGAAGATGAAGCAACAAGAGCATCTTCTTTAGCCTTAGCAGCTTCTTCTGCCTCTTTAGCCAATCTGGCTTCTTCAGCTTTTCTGGCTTCTTATGCCTCTTAAGCTTTAAGCTTGGCTTCCTCTGCCTCTTTTTTCTTAGCAAAAAAGAAATCAAGAACTCCAAATCTTTCCTGTTCTTCTTTCCTTTCAGTTACCATTTGAACATCCCAAATTCTGGATGCTTCAACAAAAGAATTCATTTGTTCAACCTCAAAAGACATCCACTTCTGAAAGAGTTTCCAAGAACCATCCATGTCCTGAGGCTCAGTACTTCTATTGCCTCTTCCCTTAACTTTGAAACCTTTTTCATAGCCTTAGTTCTAAACATGTTGATGCATTCATCCAGAGTCTTTGGGATAGGTTTATCATATACAACTATGGCTAGGTCACTTTTAGAAAGGATGGGTTCAAAAGTTACATTTTCAGGAGGATTTTGTGATAACGGTTGTTCAGTCATTTTGAAAAGTTCGGAACAAGTGAAAGGTTTAGTTATGGAAATTTCAATAGCTCCATGGTTATCGAAAATTATCCTTTCAGACATTTCGTGATCAGAGGGTGAAATTGAATCAAGATGGATGATGGGTGAGTCATGGAGAGTGGTTTCTTTGTTAAAGAAGGCAAAATGAAGATTGGTATCAAAAGTTGAAAAATGAGAAGTTTGTATAAGTGATTGAGATGAGGTTAATGGAGATGTAGAAGTGTGGATTGGTTCTGATGGAATGATAGTAGTGAGAGATGAAATAGGATTTGGAATAAAAGCTTGTGTGGTGATGGTGGATAATGGAATAGAAAAACATTTAAACTCATAAGATGAAGGAGTGGTGATTGTTAGTTGATATACATGAATTGTAAAAGATAATGGTGTGAAGGAAATAGATGGAAAAGAGATAGAAGTGTTAACAGAGTTAGAAATTGTAGTTCTGGTTGATGGTGGAAGAGGATTAATATGTGCAGTTGAGGTTGTAGATGAACATACATTAATAATATTAGAAGCAGACAATGAAATAGGTATAGAATTATCAGACTTGCTAGATGTTACAGAAGTTTCAGCTCCCAGAATGGCATCGTTCAGAAAACCAGACTTTTTCTTCTTTTTCTTTCCAGGTTTAAAAGCTTATGAACTCTTCTTCCTTTTACCTCTGGAAGAGTCAGCATATGCTTGAGCAGAAGGTAAATCAGAATAGTTGAAACTGGACATATCATATCCTTCTTCTTCCATCATCCCAACGTAGATAGAAATGCTAGACATGTTATCTCCCTTGGTGAACAAGGGGTAGTTATTCACATGAATTCTTGAAATTTTAATGCTTTTAGAGGGAACAAGTAGAGGTTTAACAATGACTTCCTCTATTAGCCTCATATTCTTCAGGGTCTGTCCATTGAAGGAATCTCCAAGACTAGAAGCCAGATCCTCTATAAACTTAGCTTCTTCAACTAGAGTTTACATCAAGCCACTTTCTAGCAGGATGTCAGTGATGATACGTCCAAAAGGAATATAGTTTTAAATCTTCTTCTTGGGATCATCAGTGGTTCTTGTCTTTATAAAAAATTCTTTCAAATGATAAAACAGAAGAGATGGAAGACACATCTTCTGATGGGTCATCAAATAGTACAACATGTACATCCGATTCATGTTGAAATAATCAGAAGAACTGGACGGAGGTCTGGGGTTGATACAATTTAGAATGATTTTGTGCCAAATTATGAGTTCATCGTGGAGATCTTTACTCTTATACTCAGTTTTCTCAGGAGAGTAGTTCTTGAAGATGGCTTTGTTGATCGTCTCCTTAACATATATAGATTTACTATGAATCTTATAAATCAGTTTACCTTCCAGATGTTGCATGCCCAGAAGATCAGCAATAGACATTTCAGTAATGACAATTTTCAGACCCAGCACATGAGCAAATACATGAAGATTGTCACAATCCGCTTGAATCCAAAAATCCTTAACCAAGGAATCATAAATAGGACCATGAAGATGCATGAAGAATTTCTCCCATCCTTGAGCATTCAAGTCAGTAATTAGGTTTGCACCATTTGCAGAAAGGTTATTGAAATCCACCATATATTCACGAAGAACATTTAACTTGTGTGGTTTCATATTACATTGAACTTGAGTTGATTTCTGAGTTATGTGGTGTTCATCAATAACTGATAGAGAGGATAAACTAGTTACAATAGGATAAGAAGAATTGGTTGGAATGTTTGAACAAGACGACTCAGAAGGATTTAGGGCTTGTTCCATCTCTTTAGCAAACTAAACAACTTCTTGTTGTTGAGTATTCATCATGTTGAAATGTTGAATATGATGAATGTTGTTGACAAGGGTGGTGATCTTTGATGAAGAGAATTGATAAAGATGACGAACACAGAGAACTTGTTGAACGATTTGAGAGAAAAAGAGGGTTTAGGCTTTTTAAAGTGTGGAAGTAAAGTGAACGTGTGTGATTTATAGTGTTTGAAAAGTGAGATAAAATAAAATAAAAATACATACAATTAAACATAATAATTAGGAGCATTAAATGAAATTAATAATTATGATATCAATCAAATTACAAGAAATAGTCATATTGCTCATTGCGTAGCTTAGATAGTGTGTGATGATTAAGCATAACCAAAGGTTACACATGTTAATCAATTCATCTAACTAAGTGACATGTTTGATATCCTCAGAGTTTGGAGAACCAAAAGGTTTCCATCTAATCAAAGACATTTTTGACCGAAACATCTTCTGATTACTAAGGTTTTGAAAGAAATACAATACATTTGTTAAACTCAGAGTCTAGTATTCTTCAGAAGGTTTGAACGTTGATCTTGTTCTGACTAGAGCATCTTTGTTTTCTAGAATTAGATCTTTGGAAAAAGATGATGAGATTCTCCTTTTCTTTTGTTGAGGTTGATCAGAAGGAATAACAATAATATCAGAAGTAAGGGATTCTGATTTTTTTTTATCTTCTTGAGTTTTCTCCTTTGGTTCATCAAACGTTATCTTCACATCAATAGTTCCATAGCCAATGATCTTCCTTTTCTGATCGTCTTCTGAAACTATCAAGGCCTCCATACATATGTTCAAAATCATGGAACATATGCCTTTTTCCCAACATGTGTTGCAAGCATCCATTTTCTAGGTGCCATAATTGGTGTTTCAGTTGCACCATTAAGAACATCTGCAACATAGATTATTTGATCTTTGGGTACCCATTTTCTAGGTCCTCTTTTGTTAGAAGTTCCAAAGGTTCTAACACCTTTGGACTTTTGTGCAACAGGATAATAATGTAAAATTTGTGCATGATACTTTGGTTTAGAAGTTTCCTTTTGTGTATGTGTTTGTGCTACAGTAGTATCATAACCTTCTTATTTTGGACATTTCAAATCTGTGCCAACAGGCACGAAATGTTCAGAAACGGGTTTTGGTTTGACATTCAGAGTCTCATCAATTTTATTTGATGGTCATGAATTTCCCCTACCACAAGATTCTGAAATCTTGAAAACATCAGTTCCACAGATTCGTCGTCTTCTATCTTGAAGGCTTCGTATTTTTGAATTAAGGCCAAATCATTTGTTTCCTTTACTTGTGCGCCTTCATGTGTCATCTGAAGAGAATCAAAGATAGACTTTGCAGTATCTGTATCTATGATCTTCTTATATTCATTGTATGAAATAGTACTAAGCCTAATAGTTCTTGCTTTGTAATGATTCTTGTAAACTTTATTATGTGCTTCTGTCATTGCACTTCTTGCAATCTTCTGACCTTTATCATCTACTGGGTAAGTCTAGCCATCAACTACCAAATCCCATAGATCTAAGTCATAATCCAGAAAGTAACCTTCGATTCTATCCTTCCAATAGTCAAATTTTTCTCCATCAAACACAAGAGGTTTTGAACTATAGTGATCCCTATCATTATCCCTATTATCAATAGTGAAAGTAGGTTTAGCCATTGGTTTTTCACACATAATGGATCGGTACTTAACATTGTTAAGTGTTGATAAAAATGCAAACTTTTTATCTCCTCAGAACCAGAGCTCTGATGCCAATTAAAGTTGTGAAAAACACAAGAATGGGGGGTTTGAATTAAGTTTTAAATCAAAACTTTTCTTTTAAAAATATTCCCCTTTAATTAAAATGATTTTCTTTCAATCTTGATAATAACAATAATTAAAAACATGAAGTAAAGAACAAGGTACGTTTATACTAGTTCACTTGAAAACTATCAAGCTAGTCTAGTCCACCCGCCAAGGTGATTTCGCCTCTCTCAATCGAGGACTTAATCCAATAATCCAACTGATTATTACAATGCACAAGCTACCTGCAAGTGACTAACAACCTCTATGACACACAAGTCCTAGACTTCTTAAGGATACATATCTATTTGGTCCCTTAAGGAAAATAAAACTTCTAAAACTCACTCGTCCTAGACTTCTTAAGGATACAAACCTAATCGGTCCCTTAAGGAAATCAAACAACTGTTTGAATACAATTTTTGTTTACAATAATATTGCTTCTACACAAGCTGAATATGTAAACTATTTTAAGAACAATGACTTAAGAATATGAAAGCTATGAACAATGCTTATGCGTGGATATACAGTAAAAATTCTTAGCTTCTTTCTCTTAGTCTTCAAGCCTTTATATAGCCATTAAAATAATATATACATTGAGGGGTACTCTTGGGATTTCCAGAAACATTGAAAGCTTGAGCAATCACATGGGGGACAATATCGTGCAATGCGTCTGTTCTTTCATGGTAGTGGAGTATAACATTGATTGTACCATGTAATATTTGTACCATGTTAATGTTATCTTCTTTCCTTCTGCACTTCAGAGGCTTATGCGAGCATGAGTTTAGAAGCAAGAACATAACATAAGGTCATCAAAACTTTAAGTCTCCATAGTCTTCAGAACCGCGTCTTCAAAGTATTCAACACTTTGTCGTGAGAACCTTTTCTTAGAACCTTGGGTCTTTAGAACTTCAAGTCTTTAGAGTCTTTAGAACTTCTGTCTTCAGAGTGTTTAGCACTTGGTCTTTAGAACTATTTTCTTAGAACCATAGGTCTTTTGAACTTCAAGTCTTCAGAGTCTTTAGAACTTCGTCTATCAGAATCTTCAACACTTAGTCTTGAGAGCCCTTTGTCTTGAGAAACATTAGTCTTCAGCATCTGGACTTAAGTAGAAACTTCTGTCTTCAGATCTTCTGACTTGTTTCTTTATAACACGTTATCTTTAGAAACATGAGTCTTTAGAATCCGGACATAAGTAGAAACTTCTGTCTTCGGATCTTTTGACTAATTTCTTTATACTTCACATAAGAGCCTACACTTTAGAGTCTTTTGGAGTATTTTTCTATTATTCATCAGAACTTGTGTAGTGTAGAAGCGAAATTAATTCTCTTCTAATATCTTGGCCATGCCATCCATCTGAAGAAGAACCTGTTTGATAAATACTCAGAAATAACAAACATTAGAGTATCAAAATTTCTCATATAAACATACTCATTCGTTATCATCAAAACTTAGAGATAGTATTGCATAACGAAATCTTATTCTAACAAGATGGAAAAAGGATTCGTAATTGATCCCTCACGCTTTGTCATTAGCTTGCATTTGTTAAACATTGATGCTTTGATGTGATCTCATTTATGCCTTCTATCTCCTACATCAATTTTTGAAATCTTGGTCAGGTGTTTACTCGCTTATGAAGATTCACTTTCGTTCTTCTCTTGCCTCGACTATTTGATATTTTGGTTAAGAGTCGACACCATTTTCTTTCTTTCCCTGATGATGTGATATCACGATTAAGAACCACTATTCCCCCATTTTGCCTGTCTTGACGATTCGATGTCTTGGCTAAGCATCCCTTTATCCTACCTTGATGATTTGATATCATGGTTAGGTGCCCCACTTTCTTTGTCCTACCTCGATGATACAATATTGTGGTTAGGTATCCCTCTTCTTATCCTATCTTAGTGCCATGATACCTCGATTAGGTATGTGCTACTTGAGTAAGTGGATACTCCTCAAGCTTTATTTGTTTGTTTTGGTTTTGACTCTATACGATCGCACTTTAGTGTGTGTTTCTTTAGGTTTTGATTCTTTTCCATGCTCCCTTAGGATACACTTGTTCGTTTCTGATACAAGTTAGACATTAGGATTTCAATCCATGCATGCTAACATATGTTGACATTTCCCTTTTCAAACCTCAACTATAGGACCAATCATTGTATGATAACATTAGGGATAAAGCTATACAGTTTACCTTAAATGTTTTCTTTTCTGTTTGCATCCTTTAGACTAAAACCTTTTTTCTTGGGAAATGCATAAAACACTCTAACACTATCAAATCCTTTTTCAAGGTTAAAAACATCAACCAATGCAAATATTTTCGTCTTCAGACCTTTTTTTTATTTTAACACCTTTCCGAAAAGGACATGCTTCGATAGTATCGTTCATAAAAAACATACAACAAACAGAAACTTTTAAGCCGAACTACAATGCTTTGATTCCTTAAAAGGGATACGTAGGCATTTGGTTGTGGGGCCCAGGAAAGTGAAACTTTGTAAATATTTCCTTCTTTTCCCCGTGTTTTTTTTGCATGCATTCCCTCTTTGCATTTTTTCCTTAGCTCATAAGCTTTAGATTTGAACACACCCTTTGATTAGAACAACAAGAGTGGATCCCATGAAGTACCATGGACGTGAGGGGTGCTAATATCTTCCCCTTACATAATCGACTCCCTTACTCGTATCTCTCGGTCTTTTTACCTTGATTTCACCCTTCTCAGGTTTATTCGATGTTTACCTTTCCCTTTTTGTGGGATAAAAAACATTCGACAACGACTTCATTTATTTCATCTCGATGATTTGTTCCGCCGGTTGTTTCAATTGCTTCCGCATCAAAAAGTTTTGAAAACAAATTAAATTCTAGATTTTTGTCTAGAAATATTTTTTATGCCTCTATTCACCCCCCTCTAGATACGCACCATCGTCTAACAAGTGGCATCAAGAGCCCGGTTCATTCTGGCTTAAGAATACTCTTTAGAAAATGGCTTACGAACCTAAGAGGGATCATAAGAGAGCTCTAATTTTCACCGGAGAAAATTATACTTATTGGAAAACTTGTATGCAAACTCATATCAAATCATATGACAAAGGTGTTTGGGAAGCCATTCAAAATGGTCCAACAATGGTGACATATGATGTTGATGGTATTACTATGCCTAAGCCAGAAAATCTATGGGATGAGAATGATAATAAAAAATGGTCTTACAATTGGAAAGCTAAGAACACCATTGTATTCACACTTGGTGTTGATGAGTTCTATCGCATTTCCCGTTGCCAAAGCACTAAAGCTATGTGGGAGACTCTATAAGTTTCCCATGAGGGAACTAATGAGGTCAAACGAGCTAGTATTAATATACTCACTCAATAGTTTGAACTCTTTAGCATGAAAAATGGTAAAACCATTGCGGATATACAAAATAGATTTTTCTCATCTTATTAATCGTTTGAACTTACTAGGTAATCCTATTTCCAATGCTATTTCTACTAATAAAGTTTTAAGATTTCTTATTAGGTGTTGGCAACCTAAGATCAGCGTGATCAAGGAAGCTAACAATCTTGAAACACTTGATCTCACCGCACTTTTTGGTAAGCTTGAAGAATACGAGCAAGAACTCAATTGCTTGGATAAATATGAAAAGAAGCTTGATAAGAAAAAGAAGAATAAGGAAAGTCACAAGGAGGAATTTATGAAGTCCAAAGCTCTTAAGGCTTCTAGATCTAAATCCTCAAAAGAAGAGAAAAGTAAGGATATTGACTCTAGTGGTAATGAGATTTCGGATGATGAAGAAATGAGACTATTTATGAAGAAATACAATCGGTATGTTCAGAAAAATGAAACTAAACATTCCGAAAATAATCTCATGAAGTTTAGAAGTCAATCCTCCTCCCTCAAAGAAGAGAATAACAAAAAGGTCAAAGAAAAGGTTATTTGCTACGAATTTGGTAAACCTGGTCACTACAAATTGAATTATCCATCTCTTGCCAAAAATAAAGGAAAAGTCCAAATAAACAAGCCTAGACAAGCCTATGTTGCTTGGGAAAGTGAAAGTGAATCATCAAGAGATGAAAGCTCAAGTGAGAGTGATGAAGAGGAAAATTATTGTTTGTTTCATGGCAAATCATTGAAAAGGAAAGAAAAATGATGTAAGTTCTAAATACTAAAACATTTCCACTTTGTCTTATAATGAATTAGAAATGGAATTTGAAAAAGTATAAAAATAGAGTTTTTGAATGCTAACAAAAGATTGGCCTCCCAAGAAAAAGTCTTCACATTTTTAGAGGTCAAGGTTGATGAAACCAATGATGATTTAGAAGCATTAAAAGAATTTATTTTAGATAGTTCAAATCATGAAAGAGTGGACGAGCCTTATTACAAGTATGGTTATGACACGTGTCAAATTTGACAACAAGAAGTGAGTACTCTTGCTACCAAATTAGATAGTCTACATCATCCCATGGAGAACATGTCTATTAGGTCCTTGAAGGTTGAAAATCCTCATAAAAATTACTCTTTGGTTAAGAAAGTTCCTAATAGCATTATTAATTCTCATCATAGGATATTTTGTCATTATTGTTGCAAAAAGGGTTACACTATTGAAAAATGCAAGTTTAGGAACATTTATTAAAAATCCTAAGGATGATTTTTAATGGTTGCTCAAATTAAATGTTTATTTAAATAACTCTCAAGGACCCAATGAGAGTTGGGTACTGTGATTGGTGGAAATAGAACTGACTGTTTTTTAGCTGGTTTCGCAAAATGTCGCGGTAAGCAAGAGTCGCCACCGTCTTTTATGTTCTCCAACATGGAAAGGACAAAAGCACAACAAAATTCCTTATGAGAATGTTTCTCGGTTCGGGAGGTAGATTTATAGAAAGGGAAGGTGTTAGCACCCTTTCTATCCATGGTTATCCATGGGCTCTTAGGTACTTGCTCTTATGTTTTCAAAATTTGTTTGCTTTTCAATTGTGTGTGGGTTTTGAAAAAGTTCGTTTGAAAACTTCTAGGTAACTCTTGTATCAGTCCTCAAGAGTGTATGAAGTATTGTTTGAAAACTTTTTGAAGGTGTAAGGTGTGAAAAGTATTTTGTTTGTTTTTGAAAAGAGCAAGTACCCATGAGTCATCTACCTACCCTAAGGAATTAAGCTGTGTAAGTGTCCTTTAGGTAGTGCCATCCCACCATTGAGAGGTAGGTAGCACCACCGTTGGAGGTGTTCGGGTCAATTCGATTTTAGGGACAGTGTGGTCACCGAAGCAACAGTTAGGACACCTTAGAAGTAACCCTAATGTCCTAGATCCTTTATATCCGAGGCAACCGTTTCGAGGCAACTGTTTCGAGGCAACTGGATCTTTTGGACAGAAGGGCGACCTCTAAGACACCCTATACTTGATGACCACGTTTCGAAGGCAACGAGTGAGGCGTACCCTAGAAATGGTGTGTGCATTGTGTGTTGTATTCAGTTAATGTTTGTCTTGGTAATTAGTGAGCTACGAGTTATTTTTATTTACATACATTCTTTCATGCAAGTTTAGCAGTTAAGGGGGTGCGGAAAGTAAATTGCGGAAACATAAATCTTACGCCATTACAAGGCGCGGGTCTATACATCGCCAAAAATACAAAGACCCTTTTTTTAGTAAATAAGTATGGAAAATTAAAATAAAGCAGTAAACCTAATTAACTATTACATGTCTTGAAAGCAAATACATAATAATAAACTAAACGCGAATAAAAATTAAATCGGAAAGTTCTAAGGGTGTTGACCCTTTTAAGAAAAGAAATTGAATTTTGTTTGGTCTTTTGTAATTAAAGTGAAATTAAAACTAACTAATGACTAATTAATTAATTTAATTAAAAGAAGATATTTTTTTGTTTTTTTAATGTTTTTTTATGCAATAAAATAAAAATAAAAAGAAACAAAATTAAAAGTTAACCTAAATCTAAGTTATTTTAGTTATTAAAAGAAAAGTCAAAATTGCCTAATTAAACTATTTCAATTAATGTTTATTTACAAAATAATATAATAATAATAATAATGATGTTAGTTCTATTTTTTTTGATTTTTTATGAAAATATGTTAATTATGTTAATTGTGTTAATAATAAAAAATAAAATAAGGCAAGTAAATAAAAAAAGAAAATGTCAAAACAAAATAAAAAGAAGAGTAAAACCCAAGGGGGTGTGGGCTAAAATGGAGGGTGTTGGATTGAGATTTGAGGCCCATTGAAGCTTCAGCCACGTTGACTTTTCCTGGTGGCCTACGCATGCGCTGACTCCAGAGTACCATGGTCTTCATGTTTGACCCTTAGATCTGCATTGATGGACGCTTGGCAGGCAGAGATGTGAGGCTTATGGTGCGCCTCAGTTTGGAATCTGCACAGGAAAGCACTTGGAAAAATAACATGAGAATTATGGGGGGACCTGGGAATCGAACCCAGGTCCCAGTGGTGAACCAACACATCACCAACCACTGCATCACTTTGGCGCGTTTGTTAGTAACATAGAAAAGAAATATTATATAAAACAAAAACTTTATATGTTGGAAATAAGAAAACGCGCGCGCCCAGTTTGAACTGACCACTCCCTGCTTGCCACGCCCTTCGTCTTCAAGATTTCCTATAAACATAAAACATATAGCGGGGGTTTTAAACCCCCACAAAACGCAAGCCTGTAAAAAATAGCGATCAGACGCTCATGAAATATAAATTAGGCGCGAGGTGTCCATCCTGTTCGTCTTGTCACGCTGATTTTGACCATATAGGTTTGGAGTTTCAATTTTGCACTATGGGGAAACCCCAATATCAAAGCTCTGATAAACCTAGAAATCGACCATGGCACTTTGCGTTTTACAGCTTTATAATCAAATTAAAACATACAGAAAGTTTTGTAATGGTGTCAGCAATGCATAACAATGTTCAAAATGAATTAAGGAGGCATAAAAATGGAATTCTGTTTCTCAAAATTTTGAACAAACCGTGGGGGCGTGATGAGTGATTCCTTGAGGTTTTTGACTTGTTAATGGTTGCAAATTGTTCCTGGGGATGTAAGGAACGTATTTGGATCAAAAGGCAGGATTGAATGATGCTGCAAATATGTTTTCAATTTGTCACTTTTTTCCTTGAAAATTTGAGATTGCTCTTTGCTGTATGGAGTGTTTCTAGGTTGTGAATGACATATGAAAGGCTTACACATGTGTTTTGTAATGTGAATCAATCAGCATAATGGACATTAAGCCTTTGCATTGAAGTTCTTGATTTTGCCATAAACTCCATTGAAACAACTTGCCTTTTGTGTCCAATTTTGAATTTCTTGCTTGGAATAGGCCTTTCACGAATTTGGAAGGTGAATGATGGTGTATCAAAGCTATTCAACACAAAATATATCCCTTAATTAATTTCCTTGATTTTTATTTGAATTTTAAAGATTTAAAATGAATTAAATCACATAAAATTAAATAAAAATGGAAAAATTAATTTTTAATCTTGAAATAAATTGTGGGACACGTGGGAGGCATGGCCAAGCTGAAACAAGTGGAAAAAGTGGGCCCCTTTTGTCAAAAATGAAGTTTCAAGGATAATTAACTTTGGCCATTTCACAAAAATTTCCCAACTTCTCCAATGCATATCTTGCTCAATTTTGAAGCTATGAACATGTTCTTGGACATTTTGGAAAGGTCTTGAAGTCCTCTAACCAATGTCTTTGGTCCCATGTCATTTTTATTTAACAATCTCAAGTTATGGTCTTTGACTTAAAGTGCCTTTTTGTTGACTTTTGAAAATGACTTATAATGTTGAAATTGATAACTTTTTGTGAGAGCATTTCTTGGACTTGGAATGTGAAGATGAGTTGTAGGAAATGTCTTCCCCTTCAAGATGAGAATTGGATGGGATTTTTCTGATGAACCATGAAAAAGTTATGCCCTGGTTAAGTTACAGTTGACTTTTCAGCTGTCCAAAAATAGAAACTTTTGCATCTTGATGATTTTTGAGCCATTCTTGTGAAATCATGGTCAAGATTTGACCAAATGATGATTGTGGCTTCAAAATAATATGTTGACCAAAAATTTTGACTTTTGACTGCCAAATGACCATTTTGCCCCTACAGTTGATTGTGAGGCAATTAGGGTTTTTGACTGTGCAACTTGACCTCGTGAGCCTTGAAACTTGACATGTAGATGCTTGACAATGTATATAGGCATATGGGATTTGATTGAGCCTTTGAAAATCTCAACTTCCTTGCAAGAACCAAAACCCTAATTTGACTGGCTTTAGGAGAGTGGTTGACTGTGTAGCCCTTGAGTAAACTTTGAACCATTTGAGGTGATGCTTGTCAAAACTTTGAAGATTTTGGGAGGGAAAATTTTGGGGTACAACAGTTGCCCCTGTTCAATCTTCTTAGACCTGAGGATGTAGATTGGCTTGTGTGCCTTTCGTGATCCGAGGGTGGAAGATGATTGAACACTAGAGTGCCCAGAAATTTGCACTCACATAGTAGAGTATCAGCAGTGTGATAGTGGGAATGGGCTTACAGATGCCATTTGGAGAGATGATGGATAGGAGGATGGGCTTATAGAAGCCATCTGGAGCTGTGACAGAGTCTTGTCGGGAATGGGCTTATAGATGCCATTTGGAGACTGTTGGTATGTGGATGGGCTTATAGATGCCATCTTGGTGTCGATCGCGTAAGAGATTCCTTAGCAAGAACTTGCGTACCTGAGAAAGAAAACAAAATTACCTGGCCTATTACAGGAATTGATCTTCAAACTCTTCAGACGTGCCCTGGCAGGATACAGGAATCGAGTCCGGAAATAGTCGTCAACAGATACGCCCTGGAAGGATACAGGAATCGGATCTTCAAACTCTTCAGACGTGCCCTGGCAGGATACAGGAATCGAGTCTGGAATTAGTCGTCAACAGATACACCCTGGCAAGATACAGGAATCGGATCTTCAAACTCTTCAGACGTGCCCTGGCAGGATACAGGAATCGAGTCTGGAAAATAGTCGTCAACAGATACACCCTGACAAGATACAGGAATCAGATCTTCAAACTCTTCAGACGTGCCCTGGCAGGATACAGGAATCGAGTCTGGAAAATAGTCGTCAACAGATACACCCTGGCAAGATACAGGAACTAGATCTTCAAACTCTTCAGACGTGCCCTGGCAGGATACAGGAATCGAGTCTGGAATTAGTCGTCAACAGATACACCCTGGCAAGATAAAGGAATCGGATCTTCAAACTCTTCAGACGTGCCCTGGCAGGATACAGGAATCGAGTCTGGAATTAGTCGTCAACACATACACCCTAGCAAGATACAGGAATCGGATCTTCAAACTCTTCAGACGTGCCCTGGCAGGATATAGGAATCGAGTCTGGAATTAGTCGTCAACAGATACACCCTGGCAAGATACAAGAATCAGATCTTCAAACTCTTCAGACGTGCCCTGGCAGGATACAGGAATCGAGTCTGGAATTAGTCGTCAACAGATACACCCTGGCAGGATACAGGAATCGAATCTTCAAACTCTTCAGACGTGCCCTGGCAGGATACAGGAATCGAGTCTGGAATTAGTCGTCAATAGATACACCCTGGCAAGATATAGGAATCGGATCTTCAAACTCTTCAGACGTGCCCTGGCAGGATACAGGAATCGAGTCTGGAATTAGTCGTCAACAGATACACCCTGGCAAGATACAGGAATCGGATCTTCAAACTCTTCAGACGTGCCCTGGCAGGATACAGGAATCGAGTCTGGAATTAGTCGTCAACAGATACACCCTGGCAAGATACAGGAATCGGATCTTCAAACTCTTCAGACGTGCCCTGGCAGGATATAGGAATCGAGTCTGGAATTAGTCGTCAACAGATACACCCTGGCAAGATACAGGAATCGGATCTTCAAACTCTTCAGACGTGCCCTGGAAGGATACAGGAATCGAGTCTGGAATTAGTCGTCAACAGATACACCCTGGCAAGATACAGGAATCGGATCTTCAAACTCTTCAGACGTGCCCTGGCAGGATACAGGAATCGAGTCTGGAATTAGTCGTCAACAGATACACCCTAGCAAGATACAGGAATCAGATCTTCAAACTCTTCAAACGTGCCCTGGCAGGATACAGGAATCGAGTCTGGAATTAGTCTTCAAAAGATACACCCTAGCAAGATACAGGAATCGGATCTTCAAACTCTTCAGACGTGCCCTGGCAGGATACAGGAATCGAGTCTGGAATTAGTCGTCAACAGATACACCCTGGCAAGATACAGGAATCGGATCTTCAAACTCTTCAGACGTGCCCTAGCAGGATATAGGAATCGAGTCTGGAATTAGTCGTCAACAGATACACCCTGGCAAGATACAGGAATCGGATCTTCAAACTCTTCAGACGTGCCCTGGCAGGATACAGGAATCAAGTATGGAATTAGTCGTCAACAGATACACCCTGGCAAGATACAGGAATCAGATCTTCAAACTCTTCAGACGTGCTCTGGTAGGATACAGGA
Source organism: Vicia faba (assembly GCA_948472305.1). Taxonomy (NCBI): domain Eukaryota; kingdom Viridiplantae; phylum Streptophyta; class Magnoliopsida; order Fabales; family Fabaceae; genus Vicia; species Vicia faba. Next base: position 51,124 of record CATIWC010002534.1, on the reverse strand, counting down.
ATCGAGTCTGGAATTAGTCGTCAACAGATACACCCTGCCAAGATACATGAATTGGATATTCAAACTCTTCAGACGTGCCCTGGCAGGATACAGGAATCGAGTCTGGAATTAGTCGTCAACAGATACACCCTGGCAAGATACAGGAATCAGATCTTCAAACTCTTCAGACGTGCCCTGGCAGGATACAGGAATCGAGTCTGGAATTAGTCGTCAACAGATACACCCTGGCAAGATACAGGAATCGGATCTGGAATTGCAACGATTGATAGTAATTATCTTTGTATTGACCTTTGTCCTGAAAAGACAAAACGTTAGTTGTATGCAATGCCATGATGTATGACATGCGTGATGTTCTTAGAATAAATGAGATTGTATATCCATGATGCGTATGTGCATGCTATAATGCATGAAGATGTGATGTTTATGACTGTATTTTTGTCTAGGAAAATAAATCCTTGACGGGTGCCGGGAAGTTAACTCCTGGGCTGATGTTGAAGAGTAGAGCTTTTTGTTTCCGTTGGGGGTGATGGTTGCAAGAATACCGGTAGGAGAAGATGACTCCGTTGGGGAATAAACTTGGTGAATAGATTACTCTGCAGGGAGTGAACTCTGTGGGGAAAGAGAGGTACTTTGCTGAGGTTGATGATAACTCCGCTGGGGATACCATTGTTGAGCTCCGTTGGAAGATTTGATGAACTCCGTTGGGGATAGGAAGACTTCACCGGGGACGATCTTTCCGTGGCAATTGGCTGAGGATAACCCAGTTATAAGTTCTGGTGGAGCATAATCTTCTGAATAAAGCCGGGGAGAGATGTGTACTCTGCAGGTGATAAGCTTCCAGAATCTACTGGGGATAAGCTTCCTATTGGGGAGATTGATTCAACTCTCCTGGGGAAACTTTGGATTGTACTGGGGGATGGCTCCACTGGATGTCTGGTATTCCGCCGGGGAACAATCTTAGATCAAGACTATCGGGGATGCTTGCTTAGGAATGTCTGTATACTCCGCTGGGGAATGTTTGAGATCTTCTGGGGAAAACCCAACTTCCTTAAGGTTGATAGTAAGCTAACTCTGCTTGGAGAGAGTGTCGCTGACTTGCTGGAGATACTGTACCTTGTCAGGACTGACGGGAGACCAACTCTGCTCGGGGGAGAGTATTGCTGAATCTTATCTTACTCTGCGGGGAGTGAAGGTATCTTGGTTACATTCTTCAGCTGAACTTACCTTAGTACCTTGGTGGACAGAGCAACTAGATTGCTTTAGACAATTCTGATTGCCCCTGTTTCTGCAGGAGAAGATACCTGTGGAGGTGCTTGATGACTGCCGATTGACAAATCTTCTTCTGGTAGGCAAGTGACGGGATGAAGAGACATAGTCGTACGCTTTTGATCCCTAACTTTTGCCTGGACCGCCCTTTCGGGTTTTCAGTCCACCGGGATACCCATTTTTGCCCAAGCCGCCTTTTCAGGTTTTCGACTTGCCGGGTGTACAGATTTTTTCATTTCATCCCTTATTTTTGCCCGAACCCTTTTGGTTCGCCGGGAAGGCCTTATTTTTGCCTAGGTGTGTCAACCTAGTGGGTCTTTGATTATGCATAGTATTTTTTTGACTATGTCCGCGTTCAGGGAGTTGTCACTGTTGGTAGTATTATGTTGCCATGCTACCAGAAGATGTCTGATCATGCAAGGTTCGCTGCTGGAATTCATGTCCAATGCCCCAAGTGATCCAGAAGGAGATTTGCCCCTAGCTGGTTGGCCTTTTGAGAGATTCTCAGAATCTTGACTTAACTGCCCCAGATGATGGACAATGATCATGCCATGCCCCTTGATTGGAGGTGTTTTTGTTCATCAGATTTTCTTCGTGCAAATTTCTCCGCTGTTCGAACAAAAAGTCATATGCAAACAAAGTTATGTTAAAAATGCAAAGCTTATGTCTGTCTTGAATTTTTTTTGGAAATGCATTTTTTCAGTAAAACTAGTGAATTTTGTAAAATGTGATGTCAACTCGTTATTTTACCGCAGGCCTTAAGGAGTCAGGATACCTTTCGTAACAGTATGCTTTCGAACTAACCCATGCTTCAGCTAGGACTTTTAAGGGTTATAACATGGCCTGGTTCACGGTTCGAGAAACAAAGGATAAAGGCTCAAATTTATTTGTACCCACCCGCTCTTCGTGATGTTCTTCAAACCTAAACTCATCTAATCGTGCGTTAGACCCTGTTTGAGTCTTTGCTCTGATATTCCGGTGATGGTTCGGATCTTGACAGTTTATTTTGACCAGGCAGTCATTTCTTTTGGTGTTGAGGGTTTGTAAGACCTCTTTCTTTTGATTTTATTATCCCTGTTTTTGCCTGAACTGTTTCTTTTGTGATTACAGTCAACGGGATGCCCCAGTTTTGTAAGTCTCCTTCATAGGTTTTGACTTAATGGGCATTTATTTTGAGGGATAATGACTGCCTGTCTTTATGATTATTCTGAACCATCACTGTCTTTTGTTTTGTGAGGACCTCTTTGGTGCTATTCGTTGTGCACTTGGATCAACTGAGAAAACTATCCTGCCCCAGGTTATGATTAAGGGTTTTAATTTTCGAAAAGAAAAACTCCTACTTCTTTGGCTCAAAGGGGTTAACGAGGGATTATCTGCCTTATAACTCCAGTGTTTAGGAATTGAAACAATGCCTGTACCTCATCAGCGGGGTCTGTTCAAAAGCATACTGTAAAGATCGTGGTATCGTTTTCATCATCCTCCCTCAAGAGGCTTAGAATTATTAACCTAGAGTTGATCATCATAAAAATATGAAAACAGTTTGCATATAGCGAATGCGAATATATTGATTCAAAACAGACATATGCGATGCATTGATAAAGTAACAAAGTTTGCTATGACAATAACTGTTTGAACAATCAAAAGAAAATTACAACTTGAAAAATCTAATGGACAAAAGTCTTCTAATTTGAACTGGTCACTTCAAGTGATGAATCTTGTAGGGATAGTAGAAGAACTCAGCCTGGCCATCTTGGGTGAATTCCACTGCTCCTTCATCAATCAGATCCTGGATCTTGTTCTTCAGAGACCAGCAGTCGTTTGTGGCATGCCCCGGGCTGTCCGAATGATAAGCGCAGTGGGCATTGGGGTTATACCTTGAAGGTGTCTTGTTGGGGTTCTTAGGAGGGTCCCTTAGAGTTACCAAATTCAACCTTAACATATGTTGTAAAGCTTGAGACAGCAACATGTTGAGCTTGATAAATTGCCTCCTAGGCTTGTCTGGCTTGCTCTGATCAACCCGTTGCTCTGGGCGAGGTTGTGGTTGGACCTGTGAAGTGGTAGCAATTTGGAGAGGTCTATTCTCTACCATACCAGACTCTTGTCCTCTTGGAAGCTGATCAGTGACCTGGTTCCTGACTTGGACTGATTGCTTCATGTTGTATCTGTCTTGATGAAGCTGGTTGACCATGGCTTTCAACTCTTCTTGCTCCCGAGCCAAACTTTGGATAAGGGCCATCTGCCCCAGCATCTGAGTCCTCATTGTATCTACCTCAGCTTGCAGACGTTTCAGCTGTTCGTCCTTATCATCTTCGGGACTTTTCTTGGCCAAGTTCCCCATGAGGAGTGTCCTCAACTCTTCCTGCCCCTTGGATAGGCTTAAAAAGATCTCCCTGAACTGAGTCTCTTGAGCATGAAGACCCTGGTTATCTTGTTGGAAAGCCATTTCTGAAATAAACAGCGGAGAAGGTAAGCAACCTGTAGAACAGAGTACCTGTAATGCAATGATATGTATGATATGCATGCAATGTTTTCAAGGATCCCGCGGGATAAACGATAAATATTGTTAGAACTTGAATTTTGTAGCTTGATTGAAGGAACTTCATTTTGTTGAGAGTCCTTCTTCAAGAGTCAAGGCTCACCATATCGAGTGGGTCATAGCCCCTGACAACCTTGGCTAGAGGAAAATAAATCCCCTTTGCCCCTTGCTAGACTTTTGATTCAGCATGACCTGCATCATAAACCCTTGAGATCCTTGAAATGGATTAGTCCTTATGTAGGATGTATGCAATGGTATGATGTTATGCTATGAATGGAGTGATGTAAGTAGGCCCTGTAATGAGTCCCGATTAAGGACTGTAAACAAAACCTGCAAGAGACTCAAGTGTCAGATAACAGGCATGCAAGTAGTCAAGTTTGAAGGCACACAAGTCACACAAAGAGCCCTTAGAGTTTAGGCCAGCATGGGGTTTGGGGTACTACCCTCTTGAACTTGGTGGGCTCAAAAACCTGTCCTATCAAAAGTAACCGGGTTCTAAGGAGCTCAATATCATTGGGTTGTTTTCTATGTTCATTGTTTTGATTTAGCCACTGAACTGGCGATCAAAATATCCCAAGAAAACAACCCTCAATGAGTGTAGTATCGAGTATCAACCAACTTCGGACTGCACCAAAGTCAGTCATCTCACTACCCCTAAAGAGGCCAGGATGGTCAAGTAAGGTTCCTAAGGTCAGTTGATGCTTCATGACACCATGTGGAGGCCCCGTACTCTCCTTGACTTGACTCAAGGGTTACCGGTACTCACCAAAGTGCCACATCAACGTAGCAGACTGCTTCAACCGTGTCGGTATACCCCGCACAGTTCCCTCACAGTCTTGTTGCTACTTTCTAAGAAAGTATTCCCCAGATCTGGGTTAGGATCTATAGAACTCCCAAGACAGGCCCAATAATATTAAAGCACACAAATCAGGCAATTGAAAACATAAGTATGATTTATCCTAAGGTACACCTCACTTAAAGTTTCCCCAGCAGAGTCGCCAGTTCTGTGATCGGTGGAAATAGAACTGACTGTTTTTTAGCTGGTTTCGCGAAATGCCATGGTAAGCAAGAGTCGCCACCGTCTTTTATGTTCTCTAACATGGAAAGGACAAAAGCACAGCAAAATTCCTTATGAGAATGTTTCTCGGTTCGGGAGGTAGATTTATAGAAAGGGAAGGTGTTAGCACCCTTTCTATCCATGGTTATCCATGGGCTCTTAGGTACTTGCTCTTATGTTTTCAAAATTTGTTTGCTTTTCAATTGTGTGTGGGTTTTGAAAAAGTTCGTTTGAAAACTTCTAGGTAACTCTTGTATCAGTCCTCAAGAGTGTATGAAGTATTGTTTGAAAACTTTTTGAAGGTGTAAGGTGTGAAAAGTATTTTGTTTGTTTTTGAAAAGAGCAAGTACCCATGAGTCATCTACCTACCCTAAGGAATTAAGTTGTGTAAGTGTCCTTTAGGTAGTGCCATCCCACCATTGAGAGGTAGGTAGCACCACCGTTGGAGGTGTTCGGGTCAATTCGATTTTAGGGACAGTGTGGTCACCGAAGCAACAGTTAGGACACCTTAGAAGTAACCCTAATGTCCTAGATCCTTTATATCCGAGGCAACCGTTTCGAGGCAACTGTTTCGAGGCAACTGGATCTTTTGGACAGAAGGGCGACCTCTAAGACACCCTATACTTGATGACCATGTTTCGAAGGCAACGAGTGAGGCGTACCCTAGAAATGGTGTGTGCATTGTGTGTTGTATTCAGTTAATGTTTGTCTTGGTAATTAGTGAGCTATGAGTTATTTTTATTTACATACATTCTTTCATGCAAGTTTAGCACTTAAGGGGGTGCAGAAAGTAAATTGCGGAAACATAAATCCTACGCTATTACAAGGCGCGGGTCTATACATCGCCAAAAATACAAAGACCCGTTTTTTAGTAAATAAGTACGGAAAATTAAAATAAAGCAGTAAACCTAATTAACTATTACATGTCTTGAAAGCAAATACATAATAATAAACTAAACGCGAATAAAAATCAAATCGGAAAGTTCTAAGGGTGTTGACCCTTTTAAGAAAAGAAATTGAATTTTTTTTGGTCTTTTGTAATTAAAGTGAAATTAAAACTAACTAATGACTAATTAATTAATTTAATTAAAAGAAGATATTTTTTTTGTTTTTTTATGTTTTTTTATGAAATAAAATAAAAATAAAAAGAAACAAAATTAAAAGTTAACCTAAATCTAAGTTATTTTAGTTATTAAAAGAAAAGTCAAAATTGCCTAATTAAACTATTTCAATTAATGTTTATTTACAAAATAATATAATAATAATAATAATGATGTTAGTTCTATTTTTTTTGATTTTTTATGAAAATATGTTAATTATGTTAATTGTGTTAATAATAAAAAATAAAATAAGGCAAGTAAATAAAAAAAAGAAAATGTCAAAACAAAATAAAAAGAAGAGTAAAACCCAAGGGGGTGTGGGCTGAAATAGAGGGTGTTGGATTGAGATTTGAGGCCCATTGAAGCTTCAGCCACGTTGACTTTTCCTGGTGGCCTACGCATGCGCTGACTCCAGAGTACCATGGTCCTCATATTTGGCCCTTGAATCTGCATTGATGGACGCTTGGCAGGCAGAGATGTGAGGCTTATGGTGCGCCTCAGTTTGGAATCTGCACAGGAAAGCACTTGGAAAAATAACATGAGAATTATGGGGGGACCTGGGAATCGAACCCAGGTCCCAGTGGTGAACCAACACATCACCAACCACTGCATCACTTTGGCGCGTTTGTTAGTAACATAGAAAAGAAATATTATATAAAACAAAAACGTTATATGCTGGAAATAAGAAAATGCGCGCGCCCAATTTGAACTGACCACTCCCTGCTTGCCACGCCCTTCGTCTTCAAGCTTTCCTGTAAACATAAAACATATAGTGGGGGTTTTAAACCCCCACAAAATGCAAGCCTGTAAAAAATAGCGATTAGACGCTCATGAAATATAAATTAGGCGCGAGGTGTCCATCCTGTTCGTCTTGTCACGCTGATTTTGACCATATAGGTTTGGAGTTTCAATTTTGCACTATGGGGAAAACCCCAATTTCAAAGCTCTGATAAACCTAGAAATCGACCATGGCACTTTGCGTTTTACAGCTTTATAATCAAATTAAAACATACAGAAAGTTTTGTAATGGTGTCAGCAATGCATAACAATGTTCAAAATGAATTAAGGAGGCATAAAAATGGAATTCAGTTTCTCAAAATTTTGAACAAACCGTGGGGGCGTGATGAGTGATTCCTTGAGGTTTTTGACTTGTTAATGGTTGCAAATTGTTCCTGGGGATGTAAGGAACGTATTTGGATCAAAAGGCAGGATTGAATGATGCTGCAAATAGGTTTTCAGTTTGTCACTTTTTTCCTTGAAAATTTGAGATTGCTCTTTGCTGTATGGAGTGTTTCTAGGTTGTGAATGACATATGGAAGGCTTGCACATGTGTTTTGTAATGTGAATCAATCAGCATAATGGACATAATGCCTTTGCATTGAAGTTCTTGATTTTGCCATAAACTCCATTGAAACAACTTGCCTTTTGTGTCCAATTTTGAATTTCTTGCTTGGAATAGGCCTTTCACGAATTTGGAAGGTGAATGATGGTGTATCAAAGCTATTCAACACAAAATATATCCCTTAATTAATTTCCTTGATTTTTATTTGAATTTTAAAGATTTAAAATGAATTAAATCACATAAAATTAAATAAAAATGGAAAAATTAATTTTTAATCTTGAAATAAATTGTGGGACACGTGGGAGGCATGGCCAAGCTGAAACGAGTGGAAAAAGTGGGCCCCTTTTGTCAAAAATTAAGTTTCAAGGATAATTGACTTTGGCCATTTCACAAAAATTTCCCAACTTCTCCAATGCATATCTTGCTCAATTTTGAAGCTATGAACATGTTCTTGGACATTTTGGAAAGGTCTTGAAGTCCTATAACCAATGTCTTTGGTCCCATGTCATTTTGATTTACCAATATCAAGTTATGGTCTTTGACTTAAAGTGCCTTTTTGTTGACTTTTGAAAATGACCTATAATGTTGAAATTGATAACTTTTTGTGAGAGCATTTCTTGGACTTGGAATGTGAATATGAGTTGTAGGAAATGTCTTCCCCTTCAAGATGAGCATTGGATGGGATTTTTCTGATGAACCATGAAAAAGTTATGCCTTGGTCAAGTTACAGTTGACTTTTCAGCTGTCCAAAAATAGAAACTTTTGCATCTTGATGATTTTTGAGCCATTCTTGTGAAATCATGGTCAAGATTTGACCAAATGATGATTGTGGCTTCAAAATAAGATGTTGACCAAAAATTTTGACTTTTGACTGCCAAATGACCATTTTGCCCCTACAGTTGATTGTGAGGCAATTAGGGTTTTTGACTGTGCAACTTGACCTTGTGAGCCTTGAAACTTGACATGTAGATGCTTGACAATGTATATAGGCATATGGGATTTGATTGAGCCTTTGAAAATCTCAACTTCCTTGCAAGAACCAAAACCCTAATTTGACTGGCTTTAGGAGAGTGTTTGACTGTGTAGCCCTTGAGTAAACTTTGAACCATTTGAGGTGATGCTTGTCAAAACTTTGAAGATTATGGGAGGGGAAATTTTGGGGTACAACAGGTACCTACCACCCTTGTTTGATTTTTGCAGGAGGAATGTCTTGATACTATGACGGGAAAGTGAATTCTCGATAGTAGATGTTCAAGACATATGACGGGAGATATATCTCTCTTTTCCAACTTTGTGGCTAAGAAGAAAGGATTTGTGTCCTATGGTGATCACAACAAAGGTGAAATACTTGGAAAAGGTAGCATATGTAATCCATCAACTATTACTATCTCAGATGTTATGTTAGTTGAAGGTCTTAGACATAATCTTCTTAGCATTAGTCAATTATGGGATAATGGATATAAAGTGTCATTTACAAAAGATTGTTGCATAATTGAACATAGTGAAAAGAAGGATTGTATGTTTAAGGATTTGAGGGTTAGTACATTTATATGCTTTACTTAATAGAAATTACCTTGAATAATTCTCAATGTCTTGTTACCTTGAGTGAAGACTCTTGGCTATGGCATAGACATTTAGATCATATCAACTTTGACTTACTTAATAAAACTGTCTCAAAAGATTTAGTAATTAGTCTACCAAAAATAAAATTTTCTAAAGATCGCCTATGTGATGCATTTCAAAAAGGTAAGCAAACAAAGACCTCTTTTAAATCTAAGAAAGTTATTTCTACATCAAGGCCACTTGAGCTCCTTCACATGGATTTGTTTTGTCCGTCACGGACTAAAAGCATAGGTGGAAACTACTATGGTTTAGTGATTGTAAATGATTACTCTAGATTTTGTTGGACGTTTTTCTTACGTAGCAAGGATGAAACATTCATAGCTTTGACACGTTTTTCCAAGATTGCTCAAAATAAAATGAACTCAAAGATAGTTGTTATTCAAAGCGATAATAAAGGTGAATTTGAAAACCCCCTATTTGAAGAATATTGTGATAAATTTGACATTGAAGATAAATTTTCAGCTCCTAGAATTCTGCAACAAAATGGTGTTTTTGAGAGGAAAATTCTCATTTTAACAGAGTTGGCAAGAACAATGCTCAATGATTGTGGTCTACCAAAATATTTTTGGGTTGATGTTATTAGCACGACATGTTATGTCTTGAATAGGATAATTATTCATCCAATTCTTGATAAAACTCCTTATGAACTTTTGAAAGGTAGAAAACCAAACTTATCTCATCTTAATATCTTTGGATGTAAATGTTTTGTTTTAAATAATGGAAAAGACAATCTTGGAAAATTTGACGCGAAAGCCGATGAAGGTATTTTTCTTGGATACTCTCAATCTAGTAAAGCATATATAGTTTATAACAAGAGATTACTTATCATTGAAGAGTCCTTTCATGTTACTTTTGATGAGACTTCCCCAAATAGTGTTGGAAAAGGTAGTTCTTTTCATGGTGTAGGTGCATCCACGGAAGACATACTCAAAGACACCGACAAAGGAGTTGATCAACCTAAAGCGGTGGAAATTGAGGAGGATGGGGATAGCTCCCAGAAAATAAAGATGATAAAGGATAATAAGAAAATGATGGTCTTTCTTTGGAGTGGAGAACCTCCAAAGATCACCCACTTGAAAACATTATAGGTGATATCAAAAAGAGGGTAACGACTCGCTCTAAAATAAGTAGTCTTTGTTTTCATCATGACTATGTATCACAAGTTGAACCTAAAAATATTAGCGATGCCTTGCTTGATGAGCATTTGCTTATTGACATGTAAGAAGAATTAAACCAATTTGAAAGAAATGACATTTGAGATCTTGTCCCTCGTCCTACAAATCATCAAATCATAGGCACCCAATGGGTATTTAGGAATAAGCTTGACGAACATGGTGTGATAACAAGAAATAAGGCCCGTCTTGTGGCTCAAGGGTATAACCAAGAGGAGGACATTGAATATGAGGAGACTTATGCTCCGGTGGCCCGACTTGAGGCTATACGCCTTTTATTAGCTTATGCTTGTTCTAAGAATTTCAAATTATTTCAAATGGACGTAAAAAGTGCATTCCTTAACGGATACATAAGTGAAGAGGTGTATGTTTGAAAATGGAGTTTCCTTATCATATCTTAGAGCTTAAACATGCATTATAACATCTTAAACAAGCCCCTAGGGCAAGGTATGATAGACTTATCATTTTTTTTCTTGAACAAGGATACTCTAGAGGGAAAGTTGACACTACTCTCTTTATTAAACATCAAGGAAAGAATATTTTATTAGCTCAAATATATGTAGATGCTATCATTTTTGGATCTACTAATATGCATCTTGTTAAGGAGTTCTCTAAGCTTATGCAAGGAAAGTTTGAGATGAGCCTAATGGGGGAGTTGAATTACTTTCTTGGGCTACAACTAAAACAACTCGATGAACGAACGTTTGTTTGTCAAACCAAGTATTGTCTCGAATTACTTAAGAGACTCGAAATGGATAGTGCTAAGGAAATTGACACTCCCATGGCAACAAACAATAATTTGGACAAGGATGAGAAAGGTAAGGACATTGAAGTAAAAAGGTATAGAGGTACGATTGGTTCTCTTCTCTATCTTACAACATCTCATCCCAATATTATGTTTGGTGTTTGTATGTGTGCATGATATCAAGCGACTCTTTTAAAATTCGTAAAACGAATCTTTAGACACCTTATTGGTACCTCAAAATTCGTGCTTTGATATTCCAAGGGAAACAATTGTAATTTGGTTGGTTATTTCGATTCCGGTTTTGCCAGTTTCAAATTGGATAGAAAAAGTACTAGTGGAACTTGTCACTTGTTTGCAAAATCCTTGGTAAGTTGGCATAGTAAGAAGCAAGTTTTCATAGCTTTGTCAACTGCCAAGGTGGAATACGCGGCAGCCGGTAGTTGTTGTGCTCAAATATTATGGCCCAAACAATAACTATTAGACTTTGATATTAAACTATCATATATTTCTATCATATGCGACAACACTAGTGCCATAAATCTAACCAAAAATATGGTGCTACATTCAAGAACTAAACATATTGAGATACGATACCACTTCCTTCGTGATCATGTTGAAAAAGGAGATGTTGCGTTTGAGCATATTGATAGTAAAAATCAACTTGCCGATATTTTCACTAAACCTCTCGCAACCGAATCTTTTGTCAACATACGCGGAGAATTGGGGATAATGGATATCTCAAATGTTGCCTAGTTCTCTCTCGTTAATTGCACTTTAAGTATTTTCTCTAACTTTATGGTTGAGTGTGTTATGTTTTGTGAGTGCAATTTCCAATCCTTCAAGAATAAGGTAATATCGTTTCAATTTCTCCTTGAACGTAAGTTTTTCCTTAATGCATATTTATAGGCTTCTTTCAAAAATGCTTCATATACTTTCAAATGATGAAAACCATAAATGTTCATTTACAAAAATTTGCGATCAACAACCATTGTATGTTCTTGTTCTATATGCTTACAATGACTTCATGTATTAATTCTTTCACATTTGTATATATTTGTTCTCAATATGCAAGCATGTGCTATGGTTATTTTCCTTATTTTATTTTGCAATGTATGGTTCATGTTGTCATAGTTACTTTGTTTAATAAACATTTTTATTTTAGTGTTAGTAGTGATATTATGTGGTTGCTTTGGTTGGCAAATGTGTGTGCGACATCGGGAGTTCCATTATGAAATGTTACATGATCGTGACGTTCAAATTGATTTTCATTGCTCTTGCATTACTTTTCATTTGTTGTGATGTGTGATGCTTGTTATTTAAAAGTTTTCATCATTACATATATATAGGGATATGTAATTGTTGCTCTTATATGCAAAATTTGCATATGTTTGGTATTTGCTAATTGTTTGGAAACTTTGGTAGTTCTAATCGGTTGTTATCTTATTTTTGATGTTGTCAAAGGGGGAGACGCATGTGTGAGATGAAGATAGGAAGCATAAAGACAAGGGGAGCCTTTGTAATACATCATCGAAAGTTTTTCCATCATCAAAAGGGGGAGTTTGTGAGTACAACTTCAATATATGGTGTTTTGCATGATGTCAAAACCCTGAAAGATGGCACGACGGTAAAATTAATTGTATCTCTTTGTCTTGTGGCACTCCTCTGCATCATAGGTCTTAGGAACTATCAAAAAGCACTTTGAAATTGACCAAACTCATTGAAATACACTTTTTGCACGTTTTTGCCTTGTGTGTATTGACACATCTGAGTTTCAGGTCGACACATGTAACTTAGTTTTAAACCCTGTGAGCTTTTGTAAGTCACAGGTCGACACATGCATCATATAGGTCGAAACATACTGAAAGAATTCTGAAATTGAAAAAATTCTTAGTTTATATGTCAACACATCCATATTTCAGGTAAACACATTTACTCACATTTTAAAGCTTGTAGCTACTGACTTGCTTAGGTCGACACTTAGAGTCCTTCAGGTCGACACATGCAGCCTTTTTATAAAGTATGTGTCAACACATACGATTTTAAGGTCAACACATAAATTCTATTTTAGTCAAATTTTCATTTTCTTTTATTCTGAATCTGTCCTTTTTGCCCTAAACTTTTCCAAACTATAAATACCCTTTCATGCATCATTTCTAACTTGATGATACCATAAAATTAGCCTACTTTTTCTCTTCACCTTCAATATTACAATCTATGCATACACACCAACATTACATTGTGATGATGTTATGTCGGGGTGCCATCTATACGAAGAATTAAAGATTTCCAATTGGTTTGAGTTGAGTTCTTGTAGGGGTCTTCATCCTGAAAAACCATCGGGTTTATCCTTCAATATCATTTATTAAATTAGGGGTTTCGTGCAAGATCATGCAAGAAGGAATCGTCCATGTGAAAAATCCTTTGGAGTGTTTGAAATATTTTCCAGGAACCTTAGAGTAGTTGAAATATTTTTAAAGAAGTAGCAAGAATTGGATGATAGAATCGGTGATGTTGTGTTGATAGTTTGCAATTGGATTTACTCGAGTGAAAAATCCCTTGGAGTGTTTGAAATCTTTGCAAGAAACCTTGGGGTGTTTGAAATCCTTTTAAGGAAGTAGCTTAAGCGGCGAATAGGTTGCATCTATTGGTTGATTTGATCTTGCTTAAGATCAATGGTTGGAATATGGAGCATCAACACCAAATTAGAGAATGTAGTATTTTTGTTTCTAACTCTTCCATTACATTAAACATTTTGCATACAATAATTATCCTATTTCCATTGGAATTAGGCGCATACATACCCACATGCGAGGACAACAATGGGGAACTGTGTAGATAAATTCCTTGTGTGTTTTTACTTTTCCGCTTTTACTTGCTTACAAGTTCATCAATCTTTTTATCAAATAACATTGTGATAGTAATTGAATTGTAATAATTTTTCTCTCAAAATCTATTTTTGAAATAGGTGTAGATATATCTTATAATAAATTTTTATTATAAGTGGTTTTGCATATCAACACTACTCAAAGAAAAATTCTGAAAATTCACTTGCACGCCAAGTGTTTGATAAAATGATCAAGTTTGCTCTTTGATTATTTAGCCTTGGAAATAGCATTGCAAAGTGATTGTGTTCAAAATGATAAATAAGTGGATTGTTGATTTGAGTTTACATTAATCAATTACTCAACTTTATCTCATAGATTTATCTTTCATAGTTTGTATATACGAGTTTCCAATAAGTTGTTTTTTAGATGACTTATCCAGTTAATTGCTTCCACATTAAAATGTTTTGAAAACAAATTAAATTATAGATTTGTGTCTAGAAATATTTTTTGCACCTTTATTCACGCCCTCTAGATACTAGCATGGATATGTTAAGGAGCTAGCGACCAAGGCCCAGTTGGTAGCTCATATTCAACAGGTCGACGATGACGCCCTGGTGGTCGCCAAGGATGCTTTCAAGAATGCGGTGTCCCAGATTTGTCTGGTGAACCCGGGGGTCGACTTCGATTTGATGGGGACTTGTTTCCTTCACTGCATCATGGATAAGTGAATGTTATCCTAGACTTCCTTGAGATGAAGGGTGAAATATGGAGGATTCTTTTCACTCCCCAGGAGGACCCGAGCAACCGCAGCCCGACACAAGCACACCTTCTCAGCTAGAAGAGTAGCCTTGACCTGCAAATTAATTAGAGCTTTGTTATTCCTTTGTTTTGTTCAGACTGCATGCCATTTTCCTATTGTAATTTGTTTTGGGGATTTTTCCCGTTACGTGTAATTCTCAACAATTGTGGTCTTCGTGACCACTTTCTTGCATTTTGGATGGGGCTACGTGATTCCTTTATGTAACATTTTGAAAATTACGGCCTTCATGGTCACCTTTTAATTTTTCACCTGCGATGGTCATTTTATCTTAATCTGCATCATTTAAGTGTTTTTAACTTAGTTCGTGCATGATTTATTGATTGTTGTGGAATACTTACGTATCTGTATGCTCATTGGCTCGACACTTATTTTGATCAAGAGTTTGGGGGTTTGCTCGTTGGTATTTGAGGCTCCCCAGTGTAGGGAGATTGGTCGAGCATCCAGGGTTATTTCTGGGCATGGGCCATGATTCGGGTCTTGTTTGGAGCATGGGCTCAATGGTGTGAAATTCCCATCGCGAGCTAGAAGTTCTACCATCATGGTACAACGACAATGAAGCTCGTTTGAGTTTTCCGTGTCGGGCTAAGAATCTGTTCGTCAAAAGAGTGGAGACTAGCCTCTTTGTTTAATTCTGAGTGTGACGCTTGTACCTAAGCACGCACGCATGGTCGGGACTATTGTATTCATCATTTTGATAAAGCATGCCGACTGTTTTTAGTGCCTTAACTATAATACGACTATAATTTTGCAGTGTTCCAAGGTCGAGCAAGTTGTTCCCCATGTAAATTTTCTAAGTAGTAGGCCCCGGTCCTCATTTTTGTATGGACAAGATAGGGGCCTTCCCAGTTTGTGGCGATCTTGCCCTCACGAGGCTCTTTGTTATTTCTCTTTAAGACTAGGCTACCGACTTCGAATTCACGTCGTATGACTTTGGCGTCATATCGTATGGAGATTTTTTGTTTAAGGGAGGCTTCTCGCAAGGCCGCTCCCGTTCGGATTTCCTCGAAAAGGTCGAGCTCCTCCCTTAATTCTACATCTTTTATCTCTTTGTCGAGGGGAGCTTCTGTCCGTCTGGAGGACTCTCTGATCTCTACTGGGATGATGGCCTCAGTTCCGTAAGCTGGTCGGAAGGGGGCTTCCCGGTGGATGAATGAGTTATTGTTTGATAGGCCCAAAGTACATTATATAGCTCCTTGACCCATCTCTTTTTAGTTTAATCCAACCTTCGTCTAAGACCTCACAGGATCACCCTGTTCGCAGACTCAGCTTGCCCGTTTGTCTGTGGGTTCTTGATAGACGCGAAATGTTGGGTGGTGCCTAACTTGGTAACAAATTCCTGGAAATTTGTGTCTGTGAATTTTGTGAAGTAATTCACGGCTACTATTAGGTATTTCTTTGGTTTGATCCTACCACGAATGGTCCGAGGATATCCAGGCCCCATTATGCGAAGGGCCAGGGGGAAGAAAGTGACTTGAGCTCACTTGGAGGCACCAAGGGAATGTCCCAGTGGGATTGACATTTGTCACACTTCTTTACGTGTTCTTTGGTGTCAAGCTGCATGGAAGGCCAGTAGTATACTGCCCGTAATGATTTTTTGGCCAGGGATCTTCCACCCAGATGTTGGTCGTTGATTCCTTCATGGATTTCTCGTAGGATGTGGGCTACTTTATTTTCTTTGACATATTTAAGGAGGGGTGGATAATCCCCTTCTGTATAATCTATCTTCGACCAAAATATAGGAGCAGGCTCTTTGCCTGACAATGCTGGCCTCTTTCTGATCGGTTGGTAATTCTCCTTTTGTGAAGTAGTTGTATACTGGGGTCATCTAGAAGTTACTGTCTCTTATGGGTCATACGTCTAGAGTCGAGGAGGGTTTTTCAATGCTCGGTCGAGGAAGTATTTCCTGTATTGCCGATTTGTTTCCCCCTTTTTTCTTTGTGCTTGTTAGTTTTGATAGGATATCTTCCCGAGCGTTATGTTCGCGGGGAATGTGTTGTATGTCTATGCCTCTACGGACTCGAATATATTCATACTTTCTTAGACCAAATTCCAGTATTTTACGAGATGGCCTTTTTTGACCTGGTATTATCCCCGTACCTGAGATGCGACGAGCTAGGAGTCTGTGAAGATTTTAACTTCTTCGCCCTCTAGATCTTCGGCCAGGCGCAACCCTGCTAGGAATGCTTCATACTCGACTTGGTTGTTAGAGGTTGAGAAAGACATCATGATGGAAACTTCAATCAAGATCCCTTCCTTGTTTTACAATATAATTCCTGCTCCGCTCCATGTCGAACTAGAAGCTCCGTCAACAAAGACGGTCCATTTGTGTGCCTCAATCGGGGAGGCTGGCGAGGTCATCTCGGCCACGAAGTCAACCAGTACTTGAGCCTTGAGGGCTTTCCGGATCTCGTATTTGATATCAAACTCAAAGAGCTCTAAAAACCATTTAAGCATCCTGCGTGCCATGTCAGGTCAACTGAGTAACTGTTTTATTGGTTGCTCTGTTCGAACGACAATCGTGCATGCCAGGAAATAGTGACTCAGCCTCCTCGATGCGTTAATGAGAACTAAGTATACTTTCTTAATCTATTGATACCTTACCTCAGGACCTTGTAAGGAATTGCTCATGAAGTAGATGGGTTTCTGCCCCTCGGGGGTTTCTCGGATGAGGGCAGCGCTTACGGCCTCAGATGCTACAACTAGATAGAGAAAGAATTCCTTCATTATCTGGTCGTGAATGGATGGGTGGTTGTGACAGTGCCTGTTTGAGGTGGACGAGGGCGCATTCGCACTCCTCGATCCACTCTAAGGTTTCCTATTTACGAATAAGTTTGAAAAGAGGAAGTGCATGCTGGGCAGATTTTTCCACGAATTGGGATAACAAGGTGAGAATTCCGTTTAGGATTTTAATAGATTTCTTTGAGTTTGAAATTGGAAATTCAGAAAATGTATGGCATTTTTCGGGGTTCGCTTTGATTCCTCGCTCTGTTAGGTAGAAACTGAGGAATTTACCTGCTCGTACACTAAAGGTGCACTTTTCTGGGTTCAATCGCATTATGTATTTCCTTGCCTGCTCAAAGTCTTTCTTTAGGTGGAGAGCATGGTCAGTTTCTTCTTTGAACTTGAAGATCATGTTGTCCATGTTGACCTCGAGCATGTCTCTTATTTCTCCTTGAAAGACCTTGTTCATCATTCGTTGGTATGTAGCGTCAGTGTTCTTTAGGTCGAAAGGCATTACGTTGTAGTAATAGTTGCCTGACTCGGTCATGAAGGTCGTGTACTTCTTGTCTGTTTTTGCCATGGGGATCTGGTTGTATCCAAAGTACGCATCCATGAACGACATTAATTTAATACATGTAGAATTATCAACTATCTTGTCAATATTGGGGAGGGGATAAGCCAATTTCGGGCAAGCCCGGTTGAGATTGGTATAGTCAATACATATGCACCATTTTCCATTACTCTTTTTACAAGAACTACATTAGAGAGACAGGTTGTGTACTGGTCTTGGGAAATAAAATTTACCTCTAGGAGGTCTTTCACAACTTGCTCAGCAACCTCCATTTTCTTCGGGGACTGTCAGCGCCTATGCTGAGCAACTGCCTTGATGGCAGGATCTATAGTCAGATGATGGCAAGCTATCTCTGGGTCTAATCCGGGCATTTCTATTATTCTCCATGTGAACAAGTCTTCATTCTCTCTGAGGCATGCCTTCAGTTGCCTTTTTTCCAAGTCAGGGAGGTCAGTGCTGATTTTCACTCCTCAAGTTAGGTCATCGCCCAGGGGAATGATTTCAAATTCCCCGTCCGGGATTAGGCGTACAGGGTGCATGGGCTCCTTGCTGCTTGCAAATGAGGAGGATGTTTCTGCCTCTAGTAGGGGCTCTTTTCCTTTTCTATTCTGCTCTCAGAGATCCTCCTTTGTGAATCTGTTGTTGAGGCCAATTGCATTGGCGAGCGGCAATGGTTGTAGCGCCTTTGAACTGCTGGGAAGAGAAAATATGTTGGTTTTTATGGGTTGCATGCTGATGGAGCTCAATCCTTTAGCAGCAGCTTCAAAACATCTTCTTACTGCTTGAATGTCCCCGTGAAGGGTGGCAACGAGTCCCTGCTTGGTGTAATATTTCATTTTCAGGTGCACTTTGGAGGGCACTACTATCAATTCAGCCAATGTAGAACTCCCAAAAATGCACTGATACAAGGAAGAGCATTCCACAACGAGGAATTGCATCTTGATCAACCTAGAGGTTTCAGCTGCCCCAAATGTGACGATCAGCTTGACATATCCCCAGGGCTTGGTGATGGAACCGTTGAATCTTTTAAGGTTAGAACTAACATAAAAGGTCAAGTGGGTCTCGTTTAGCTACAAAGTGGTGAATAACTGGGAGTACATTATATCCACCGAGCTTCCTTGATGACCAAGATTTGTCTGACATCGAAATTGGTCATTCATGCTCTTACGAGTAGAGGAATACTTGAGTTAGGGGCCCCACTGGACAACTCTTCTCTGTAGAATGCAATGGAAACAGAACTCCCCCTGACTTTATCGAGGTTGGAACTCTTCTCAGAGCTAGCATCTATGATTTGCTTGAATCTCCTCTTGACCGAGCCCATCGTACACTTGTTGAAGCCCCCGCCATATATAACCATTGCTTCCAGAAATGTCTCCCAGGGGCGATAGGTCACGAAGTATAGAGGGACTTCGTCCAGGTCGAGGAAGTAGAATTCTCGGGCATGAGGCTCCCGTTGGGGGAAGGCTTCTCTTCTTCCACTTTTTGGATTCTTAGGCATATTCGCTAGCACCTTTCTTCTTCTTATACTGTTTGAGACGCCCATCTCAGATGAGTATCTCGATGGTATCCTTTATATGGATGCATTCGTCTGTATTATGCTTGTGACTTTTATGAAACAAGCGGTATTTGCTTTTGTTCATCCCAGGTTAAGATGGTGTTTGACGGGGAAAGCGTAACCCAACTTGCTTAAACTCGTAGTTTGTGCATTCTGTCAGAATCTTCTCGCGCGAAGCGTTGAGGGGGTGTAGTAATAGAAGCCACCGACTGGCCCCTGTAGTCTTTAGAATCACGGGATTTGTCCTCCCTTTTATTTTCTCCTTCCTGACGGGATGTTGAGGGCTCATCATTCTTTAAAAAAATTTCATTCTCATGATGTCGCGAGTCTCTTGCATTGTTAGCAGCCTATTTCTCCCCATATTTAATGTATGCCTGTTCTTTAAGAAGAAGGGAGTCCAACGTTGTAGGAGTTTCTATTCCAACCGCTTTGGCCAAGTTACTGCGAGGGTGTATTCCTCGCTTGAGGAGATATTTTTTCATTTTGTCCGTCGTGGAGACTTGGACGGCTTCCTGGTTGAACCTTTCAATGTATGCTCGGAGGGACTCATCCTTCTCTTGGATGATGGCCTCAAGCGTATCTTCTAACTTGGGATGTCGACAAGATGCTGTGAAATGTCTTGAGAATTGTCTCCCCAATCCTTTTCAAGAGATAATGGATTCTTCGGGGAGGCTTTTATACCAAGCTATGGATCCTTTCCTGATTGTTGCCGGGAAGAGTCGACATTTGATTTCTCCTCGACAACCTCTATAGTCGAGCAGCACATCAATGTTTTCTACGTGCTCGTCTGTATCTGTTGTGCCATCATATGTACCCAAGTGTGGCGGCTTCTCAAGACTGATAGGAAGAGGGGTCTCCATGATCTCTCTAGATAATGGGCCACGGGTCTCGTCGTCATCGCTGTGATCAGGAGACGTTGGTGGGGAGTAGTTATTTTTTCCTCTTCGGGGGTTGTCGTCCCGTCAGGGAGAAATTCTCCTTGGATGTTGTCTTGGTCTGGGTGACGGAGAACAGTCACGATCAAGCCGATAGTTATTCTTTGTTTTTTTGGAGATCAGGGAACATTGATCTCTCTGGGGAGGTGTGCGACCTCGTTTCTTGATAAAAAACACCTCTTGTGTAACACCTAGAATTCTAAATTAATTATTTATTTGATTAATTTAGCGTAAATATATGAGTTTTTGTGAAGTGTTTGGTATATATGATGTTTTGGTGCTTTGTGTTAGTCCCGTTGACGGTATATGATGTGTACTTGTGATGCATATGTGATGCAATAGCGATGACTTGATGAATAAGATATTTCACATGATGAATTTTGTGGTTTAGGATGAGATAATAAGAGGGTTTAGAATTTAAATAATTATTTTAGAATTATTTAGATTTAATATTGATTATTTAGAATTATTTGGATTTAAATAAATAGAATAATATGTGATGTAGAGAAAATAAGGGCATTGTGATCATTAGTGAAGGATAAGCAAGGGCATGATGGTAAGTTCATTGTTAGGGGTCTAAGATGGAAATTTTGGTATAAGGAGAAGGTTTGGGATTTTACACGCTCATTTTGTACGATAGAATTTGGAAGAACGCTGTGGAGAAAAGAGAGATAGGGCACAAAGAGGCAAGAAGAACATAGGAATCCTGGTAGATCAGAGGAATGGATCTCTAGCAATAATCTTAAGGTAAGAGGAGTTTTGTCATTGTTATTATATTTTATTTAAGGCTTAGATGATTGGTCAATTGCCTTAGGTTTTGGTAGATGGTGACTTGGTATTGTTTGATGAGAAATTGATGAATTGGTGATGAATAATGACTTATAATTGATGTATAATGAGTATAAACTATAGGTTGTTGATAGATGATGAAACCTTGTGATTAGATGGTGTTTTAGGACCTATAATATGATGAAATCGCAACAGGAAAATCTTGTTCGTGCATCATCGTCGGGCGATGAAAGTAGTGTTGTCGGGCGACACATGCATTTTTGGTCGTTCCCAAGTGAGGGCGAGGCGATGGAAAAGGTGGAAAAGTATGACGCTTTTGGAGTACATCAATTCTAGAATCGTCAAGCGAAGCGGATGTGAAGGGTGCGTCGCTAGGCGATGGGGGTGTGTCGTCAGGCGACAAATGACATATTTGGTTGGTTGTTTCAGACAATCTTAAAATAGTCATAACTTTAGTTCTAGAGCTCGGGTTGAGTTGTCGTTCAAAGCGATGGATAGCTAACGCAATGAACTTTAATTATATGGACAAAAATGAGACTTAAGGATTATATCTCTTATAGGTAAGTTAGAATAAAATTAGGTTCCCCGCGTTGAATCATAATGATGTTTTGTTTATGATGATATTGTGATGTTGTGTTGATTACAATGATAATGTTATGGTGTTGTGTTGATTACTATGATGATGTTATGATGTTGTGTTGATTACTATGATGATGTTATGGTTTTTTGTTGATTACTATGATGATGTTATGATGTTGTGTTGATTACTATGATGTTATGATGATGTTTATGATGAATCATGAATGATGATGTGTGTTGACTAGCCGTGGTCATATTAAATATGTTGTTGCGCATCATTGCTGTTGTACCCCAAAATTTGCCCTCGCGCTTTTCCACAAGAAATCTCAGCTTCAAGCATTTCCTGACTTCTCAAACTGGCTCAAGAATCGGGCAAACAAACTTTTCTTGACAGTCAAGCAAAATTAGGGTTTTTACTGATTTTCAGAACTCTGAATTGTTTCATACAGTGGGCTTAGGGTTTGGTTGATTTTTGATTCAATTTTGATCAAGCAAGAGTGATTTGGCATTTAATCAGGAATTAAGTTTTATGAGCATATTCTCAGAAGATTTTGAATTTCACAGCACTTTGCAGTTTATTTCAAGATTCGGGTTAAAATTCGCGTTATCTTGGTTTAATCAGTAAAAGGGACAATGGTTTTGAATTCAGTACATTTTGAGTGGGCCAGTCAGATACAAGATGCAGTCTTGAATTCACAGTGTTTATGTGTTGATCAGTTTACTTGGTTTAATTGCTGCTTTTGTTTTGGATGTTGGATAAGACAGGTTTATTGGATCAATGTTGTTTTATTTTAGTTATTTATTATTCTAAAAATTAAATAATTGAATTAATTTTTCAATTGTTTTAATTCTAAGAATCTTTAAATAAATAAATAAGCAATAAAGAAAATGGAACCAATTAGATAATTTGGATTTTTATTGATATTTGAATTATTTACAAATTGTTGTTTACTACAAATAATAATTTACATTTAATTTAAATATTACATAGAATGAAAAACTATCCTATTTTCTAAATATTCTTCGTGCTTCATTCCGCTCCGGTATTCCATTTTTCTCATCTGCAAAAAGAAATAAGAAAGTCAGAAAGAATTAAAATTAGCAGAGACAGATAAAAATGCTCATCATTAGGGACCACTGAATGGGATCAGTTGCCCTCTCTGCAAATCACGGGATTTCTCCCGGTTCACAAAGAGGGAGGATTATTTTTATTTCAAATGCAAATGCACAGTTTCTAAAAAAGAGTTTGCAAACTGCATAAAATCTCAATGTTCAATTCAAACCATAAAGCCCAAATTCAAACCATAAAATCCAATCCAAACTGTCAGAATGCCAAAAGATATCAAAGAAGTCAAAATGGCACAAGTTGCTACCAAAGCCTACAAGCTGTCAAAGGAACCTTTGCCAAGAAAAGCAAGAAAGCACACAAGCTGTCAAAAGGAGATGCAAGATATATTATGCTGTGCAAACATCTCAATTCATCATTTCTCATCCAGGGCCCCTTCAGAAAAGTACAATTTAAATTATATAAAAATTCTCTATTGTACTGTAAAGAGAGAAGCAAAGAGAGATAAAGCAAACTCAGTTCAGGTTAGGCATAGGCATCAGCGCAGCAGGCAAAAGGAAGAGAGAGGAATGTGTACCAATTTCATCAACTCTGCATAATGACAGTTCACAGCAGACAATAGCAGGAAGAGAAAGATACACAAAATCAGGAAAGAGTCAACTCAGTTCAGTAGTATAGGCAGCATGCATAGACAGTAGAGGCAGAAGAGATATACAACAAAGAGGATAATTCAGCAGTGTTCAAAAAATTACACAGCATAGCCAATCACTGAAATGGAAAAATGCCATGAAACCTTGTGAAAATGTCCAGCATACTTGGGTCAAAAAGAAGACTAAGACTTTGAAAAAAAGATTGGGCGCCAAGAGAAAAAAGATAGAAAAGATACATATAGCTCAGTAGTTACACAAAGCTAAGGCAAGAAACCAATACCAAAAAACTCATGAACCTGCATTCTCTTCACCAACACCTCAAACATCTGTCTAAAACCCAAACCATAAAACATATACAAACACCAGTTCATACCCAACCCTGAACCAATATGCAAACCTGCTAGCAAGTCAAAACCAAAACTGCATTAAAGATACAGACCTCAACACCTAAAACCTGTCTAACCCCCTAAACCTTTAAACCTGCATCAGTCTCAGAACAAAAACTAAAAAACAAATAACCTCAACCTTCAAACCATACCAAAAGAACTGATCAAAGCCATACTTGCAAACTGACCAAGCTAAAGTCTCAACCTTCAAAAACACAATATCCTGATATCCAAACTCAAACCATAACCATCATCTGAACCTAACACATTTCAGGCCTAAGAAACCTGATATGCAAGCTTCATACCTGTCTCAAACATATCCAAACCTCAAGAGCCTGTCAAACACCCCAAACCCCACTGTCATAACCAAACAACAATAAATTTTCATAACCCAAAACTCCCTGTCAAAAAACCTGGTATACCTGTGCTAAAACTGTCAAGCACGAACTAATCCTTAAGCCTCAGAAGCAAGCTTCATCATAGGCATCTCAGAAGGCCACTCAAGGCAATATTTGTTCATAATCAAGCAAGTCATCACAGGGCAACACGAGATAGAAAGAAGCAACTCAAGAACATTCAAGACCAGTTCAGAATCATAAGCATCAGTGACATAAAGAAGAAGAAGATAAAAAGTGAATTTCAAGAAAGGTTTTTCAGGCAAAATCGAGCATCATCATCAAAACCTCAAGCAACAAGAGCGAAGTTACCAGGGAAGCGTCAAACGCGAAGCAAGCTCCATCACCGCCGTTCCGGCCTCCTGAAGCATCACCCCTTTTGCCTCTCCTCCGTCTCCCGTAAACAGGTAGCAATTTTCTTCCCATTCACCTCATAAAACGAAATATAAAACTCAGTTTAAAACAAGTCCGAACCACGCGAATCCAGAAAAAGAAAGATGAAGATATAGCACTTCAGGACTAACCTTGTTTCAAAAGACGCGAAATCCTTGCCTTGGAGGGAAGAGAGCGTAAGGAGGATGCTGGTGGCCGGAGACAACCAAGTGCTCAGGAAATTGAACGGAGAAGACGAAATTCAAGTGAACACGGCGCCGCTGCAAACCCTAATTTTCGTTCTGGAACCATGCCTAACCCTAAATCTCGTTTTGGATCAGCTTTGGGCTTAACCCATTCCTGATTCCTCCAAGCCCATGTAAATCACCTCATTTCCTAACACTAATTCTCTAACATTAACCTTAGTTAACTTATTTTTTTTAAAAAAGAAAACACTAATCTCTTTTTATTTTACAAAATGATATTTGCCTTTTTTTTTTATTTATTAATTAAAAACATTATAAGATTAAGACATTTTTAGGTAGATATTTTATACATCTATTACCTTAAAGGGATTAGTTTTGTACATAACATATAAACTAAATTTGAAAAAAATACTTTTTTTAATCTAAATACTTTTTACACACAAATTAAAATTAAAGAAACATTCTTAATACATATTTGTACATATTATTTTTCATACATAATCAAAATTAAACTCCTTTAATTAACATTTTTCATACATAATAATTCAATACATTTTTCTTCTAATATTTAAAATCACAAACATTTTAACTAAAATATATATTTTTTTTAATTAAAACTTAACATTCTAAACACTTCATTTTTCTTTTGTACATAATTAACATATAAATCAAAATACAGATTAAAACATTTATCTAGGTCAAAACCCTAATACGGCTCAATTTCGCATTTCGCATTTGTACATATTTACACTTACACATACATTTGCACTTACACAATATATTGCCCTACACACATTTTATCTTACATTTATACATTTGACATTTATATTTTTGATTGCGACATTCGATTTGGTTGTAAATACTACAAGTCTCATCCCCTTGTACATTTATACCCCCACTCCCGGACATTATTTTGTAATAGCGTAGATTTACATTCCGCAATTTACAGCTTTTCAATTATACCATGGTTAGACCTAGGGTTTGTATGTACATAAAATCAAACGCTAGATAACCTAATACAAGACAAATGCATGTAATCAATACACAATCACACTTGCACCCCCTAGGGTAATCCCACATGTTGCCTTCCAAATAGGCCATGCTTGCACGTCGAATGTCTTTGGCAAAACAAAATCAAATGATCATAAGCCCCTCGATGACGCTTTCGAAAGTCGCCTATCAAAAATGATCAAGTCCCTTCAAAACAAATTGCCAAAGACACTTGGCATCATTGCATTCATGGTCTATACGATGACCCGCGCCCGTCTCGAATAAACTTCCTAAACGCAAGATTGCTCATCAATTTCAATGGTGGAACAAAATTGTTATAATGGGTTAAAACATGACAAAAACCTTTGAGTACAATAGGGTAGACAAAACTCTTAGTTACTTGAGATCAAGCTTGCAAAAACACTTGCCTTCTTTTCAAAAACCACAATCCACAACACTTTCAAAAATCAAACTTTTCAAACTTTTGAAACATCTTTTCGAAGAGATATGCACCTTTGTAAAACATTCGAGTAAAGAATTATTACAAGGTTGGCCTAAGACAAGGCATCTTTTTCCAAAACATTTTCAAAACAACCCACACACGCACTATTTTCAAAGCAATCGAAAAAACAAGGCAAGTGATCTAAAAAACCAAGTAACTAAGAGCCCATGGATAACCATGGATGAAAAGGGTGCTAATACCTTCCCTTTTCATAATCTACCCCCCGAACCCACGAAATATCTCAAAAGGTTTTTGCTGTGCTTTTTAACCTTTCCTTTAGGATAAAATAAAAAGTCGGTGGCGACTCTTGCTAACCGCACAAGTGCGAATACGAATGCAAAACACTAGTCAGTTCTCCCACCGTATCACAATTGCATTCATGGAATATTCTAGGACTTCGTTCCAGTGAATATGACAGGATGATTGTCCAGTGAAGGCAATAATCCCATAGTGTGGATTGGGTGCAACAATGAAATGCTCTGGTTCCAAGCGGGAATCGATCTTATGGTGAGGATCTTTGGAGATAATGATGACTTAGTCATCAGTGAAGTTTTGGTACCACATGCATGGGTCTATGATGTTGCATTACATCCTATGTGATATTTCATAATGATTTATTTATGATGTTTGATGATATATTATTTATGATGATATGTGTACGTGTATTGATGAAGTTGTGGAAGTGTGAGTATAACATGAAGATATGATGATGTGTGATGCCTTGCTTATGTACGTATTTACCATGTCAATTCCTTATGTCTTATATAATGATTATGATTTTGTAATACAGTGGGAGAATTGACTTGGTGTTTTGCGTTTGATCGCAAGTGTTGCGGATAGCAAGAGTTGCCACCGACTTTTCTTTTATCCAATAAAGGAAAGGGTGAAAAGAACAGGAAAGACCTTTTGAGAATTTTCTTGAGTTCGGGGGGTAGATTATTAAAAGGGAAGGTGTTAGCACCTTTTTCATTTGTAGTTATCCACGGGCTCTTAATTTCTAGCTCACTTTAAAATGCTTTGTCTTTGTGTATGTTTGAAAAATTTCGAAAACGCCTAAGTACGACAATTTTGTAATGATTCTCGTATCGTTGAGAATGTATACAAAATGTTTGTTTTGAAAAATATTTGTTTAAAGGGACTGTTTGGAAAGATGTTTTGAAAATACCTGTTGTACCCCAAAATTTTCTCTCCCATATTTCTCAACAAATGTCATGTGAGGTCCCCAAATTGCTCAAGGAAGTTCAAGAGTTGACTAGACAAACTCTCTCCTAAGGCAGTCTACCTCAAATTAGGGTTTCATTTTTCATCAGGATATATGAACCACAAAGGACTCAAATGCTCACCATTGTCCTAATATGTTCTCAAGATCATCCATGTCAAGTTTCAAGCCTTGCAGAAGAAGTTTGCTCAGTCAATTGCTCAAATGCCTGAAAATCAACTTTACTAGGTCAAAAGTCAACAGTGGCCCACATACAGTCAAACTTCAAAATTTTTGGTCAACATCCTCATTCTGAAGTATTATTCATCATTTGATCAAGGGTTGATCATGACTCCTCAAGGATTTCTCACAATTCATCAAAACCCAAAAGTTGCCAAATTAGGGTTTTATAGGAAAAGTCAACTCAACTTTGACCAAGCATAACTTTCTCATACTTTATTATAAATGACCCAGCCAAAGCTAATTGTGAATAGGATGCAATTCCATACAATTCATCTTCATCTCCCAAGTTCAGAATATGCACTCAGAAAAAGATATGAATTTTGACATTATAGGTCCTTTTGAAAAGTCAGCCAAAACACCTTTTGGGTAAAAGCTTAATACATGAATATGGAAGACTCAATTGAGATGAGACCAAAAGGGTTGCTTAGAGGACATCCTAAGCTTTCTAAAAAGTCCCAGAATACCTCTCTAGGATCAAAATTGAAGGAGTTATGCATTGGCCAAGTTGACCATTTTTGCAAAATTGCCAAAAGTCAAATGTGCTCAAATTTGTATTTTTTGCTAAATGGGCCCAACTTTTTATGCTTGCACTTCACTTATAATGTGGTCCACGACCCAAATGTGCATTCACATGTTATTTTATTCATTATTGATTTTTTATTTATTAAAAATTGAATTAAATCAAATAATTGGGAAATGATAGCAAATATTTGTTTTGTTTGGATTTGTGAACAGAATCACGAGCTCATAGTGCTAGCGTATCAGAATCAAATCATATCAATAGCAATTGGCACAAGAAAGTCATGATTGGCATGAAAATA
Source organism: Vicia faba (assembly GCA_948472305.1). Classification (NCBI taxonomy): domain Eukaryota; kingdom Viridiplantae; phylum Streptophyta; class Magnoliopsida; order Fabales; family Fabaceae; genus Vicia; species Vicia faba. The sequence continues at coordinate 22,659 of CATIWC010002534.1, read as the reverse complement.
GAAAGATATCATATACATTGAAAATCAAATCAAATCTTGGATAAATGCAAAGATTTAATCCAAGTTTGTTAACCTAATTCACTCTAGGTTATATAAGAAAGCTTGGCAGATCAATGGATGGAGACTGGAGGCGTGAGACTATAAGAACAAAACTCAAAAATCTTGACAAAAAGTGAAGTTTTGATTTCAGAATAGAGGACCTTTGGGAGTAATTCAAGGCCAGAAACCAATTCCTTGGCGTTTCAGGGAGCATTCCCAATCATTTGCAGGCGTCAGAACATCCAGAATCTCCTTCTATCATTCATACGGTTTGCACAATTATTCAAATTCAATTACTGTAATTCTTACATATTCAGCATGTTTAAATTACATATTTGTGTTCATTATCATGTTTTCAATGTTTCAGGATAATTTGATTTAATTTATAGTGTAGGATTAGGTTTCTGCCATTGTTAGGTTTTCGTGCTCCAATTTGGGGTTTTGGTTTTCAAGCAAAATTAGGCCTGATAATGGGTACCATGACGAATAGAGTTTCAAACCCAGCTGATCCATGGTCCCCAATTGAATTTATATTGCATATGCTCGATTCTTGAATGACACAGGTTTCAGCAACAAACCTGCGTCTGTAGGTAAAGGTTCAGAGTATAAAACGACGGTTCCAGGGAAGAAGACAACAGCGTGTCACAACCTGACTGGCTAGTTTAAATTCTGGCACGTTATTCTGGCCAGAAACTTGTTTGTTATGATATATTGTTTGTTTTCATTATGTTAACAAGTTAACATCCAACGCAGTTGGTCAGAAGAAGGAAGTCGGAAGCTCAGGATTCTGGGTTCGATTCCAGGTGTGAGATTTTGGTATCTTCTCCTTTTGTTTTCACCAGATCCAGCACGTGCATCTTCTGAGGGCCATCACCTTTTGGATCCCAGTCAGAACCAGATCCAACACGTGCACCTCCTGAGGTTCATCATCTTCTGGATCCCAGTCAGAACTAGATCCAGCACGTGCACCTTCTGAGGTTCATCATCTGCTGGATCCACCAGCCAGGATCAGATCCAATGCCTCCCCATCTTCTGAGGGTCACCATCTTCTAGATCCATCAGTCAGAATCAGATTTGTTGACAGCAGGCTCATTCGGTTATTTCTATTATATTTCTTTATTTTCTTTTCTTTAATTATTTTGTTTTTTTTTCTTTAATCAGCACCAAAAATCATTTTATTAAATTAATCAATCAAAAATCACAAAAAAAAAGACTTATTTTCTTAATAAATGTTTTTTCTAATTAATTAGTTTAATTAATTTAGGGCAACTTTAATTTCTTTCATAATTAAAATTCAATTAGAAAATTAGGTTAATTCTTGATTTAATTTTTCTTTCTTTCTCAAATAAAATAAAAATACAAAAATAGGTTTTAGATTGAATTAATTTATTTTTCCTAATTTAAAATTAATTAGAACTTAGGATTTTCTTTTTAATTTAATTGTTTCATTATTTTTCTTAAATAACAAAACATGACAAAAAATATCTTTTTTTAATCAATCGCAAATAGGTTTAGTCAAGAGTCAAAACCCTAGTCGTTTCGTATTTTATTCGTCGCGCGCTTATTATTATTTTTGCCAATATTTTTGTAACCGTTCATGGTTTGTAATAGTTTAATTTAGGGTTTTATTTACTATTTAAATCCCCAGGTTTTTGGCTATGTAATTAATCCCCCTCCCCGAAGCCTTGTAATAGCGTAGATTTATTTTCTCGCATTTTAATTCCTGCAAATATTTAACTGTTTAGATGTATGTTGATAGGATTGTATGGCAAGAATGCATGACAAAATTAAAACAGTTAGAAAACCCTAATGTGCAAAGATAAATAACTGAAAACAAATCACTCGCACATATCACTCTTAGGGTATACTCTCACTTCGGTTGCCTTCGATAAACGATCATTAAGCATAGGGTGTTTTAGTGGTTTCCCTCCAGTCTAAAAAGATCAAAATGTCCCATTCAAATGTTGCCTCGGAAATGTCACCTAGGAAGTGTTGCCTCGAATATGATCTTAAGACTCTAGGGTTATTACTAAGATGTCCTAATATTACTTTAGTGATCGTACGTCCCTTTCGAATTGACCCTTACAACTCCAATGACGGTGCTACCTATCTCTCAATAGTAGGATAACGCTGTCTAAAGGAAACAAGGATAGAAACAATCTTTTTTTCGAGTAGGTAGATGCTAGTAGGTACTTGCTCAAATCAAAAACCTTTCACACTTACACATTTTAAAACAATTTTCAAAACAACTTCGTCACACCTTTGAGGACTGATACAAGGGTTGTCACGAAGTAAAACATTTTCAAAAACAAAGCCCATACACAAGCAATTTTAAAAAGATGAGCAAGTACCTAAGAGCCTATAGAAAACCATGGATAGAAAGGGTGCTCACACCTTCCCTTTCTATAATCTACCCCCCGTACTCAAACATCTCGAAAAAGGATTTGTTCTGTACTTTTTTCCTTTCCGATTGGATGAAATAAAATTCGGTGGCGACTCTTGCTTACCGTGACATTTTGCAAACACAAAACGCAAAATGCAAACCAGCATCAAACAGTCGGTTCTGCCACCGTATCACAGAACTCGCGACTCTGCTGGGGAGTTTATGAGTGGGGTATACCTTAGGATCTAGGTCATCATAATTGCTTCTCTTGATTGCTTTGTTTTATTTACTTTTAAGGGTTTTTGTTTGGGGTTACTATAGATCCTACACCCGGATCTGGGGATACCTTTTAGGTAAGTAGCAATAGACTGTGAAGGAACTGTATGGCATAGACTGATACGGTTGAAGCAGTAGCTACGTTGGGGTGGCACATTGGTTGGTACCGGTATCCCTTGTGGAGAAATGAGGAGAATACGGGGCCGTTGCGTGGTGTCATTAAGCATCAACTGACCTTAGGATCTTTAATCGCCCAACTTGGCCATTAGAAAGTATTGAGATAGTCGGCCTCGGTGTAGAGCTGAGAACTGGTTGATACTCGATGCTACACTCACTGAGACCATACTCTTGCAATAGTTCCGGCTGCAAGAAAAGATTGCGTGAGCTGAAACAATGACCGATGGAGGATGGTCAGTGATATTGAGATCCTCTAGAACCCGATTACTTTTTCTAGGACAGGTTGAAACCAACTTAACTTCAAGAGGGTACTACCTTTGACCTCATGTAAGCCTTAAACCTAAGGGCTTGGTGTGATTTGACTATGTTTACAATACCTGTTGTTTTCTATACCTGTGGTTTATCATGACATCATGAATCATAACATGGCATTCATGCTTCATTACACTAACCATTTCAAAGACCAAGGGAATTTATCTTTGTTCTGTTTTGCAGATCATGGCTTCCGTGCATAGAAATACCATCTGAGTCAACTTTGTGCAAATACCTACCCAACTTAAAGAGCTATCCTCAAGAGTTTCTGAGACTTCTATGTTCATTAAGAGACACAGTCAACTTGTTAGCTTGGTTACTTCAAATCTTGATGAACAGATGATGAGCATACTATTTCAGTTCTTTGATCCCGTGCATCATTGCTTCACCTTTCCAGATTACCAGCTGGTACCCACCTTGGAAGAGTTCTCTCATCTATTGGGCATATCCATTATCGAACAGGTACCCTTCACAGGTATGGAAGAAGTTCCTAGGCCAGAAGACATCGCCTCAGCTTTGCATTTAAAACGGGCCGATGTGGTATCCAATTGGGAAACTCGAAGCGGGGTCGAAGGTTTTCTAGCCAAATTTCTGATAGACCAGGCTCAGCTATTCTGGGATGATTTGGATTTTCAGGCTTTTGAAGATGTCTTGGCTCTTCTTATCTATGGTTTGGTTCTCTTCCCTAATCCGAATTCCTTTATAGATGTAAATGCTGTCAAGATTTTCCTTTCTCGCAACCTTGTGCCTACCTTACTGGGAGATATCTTGCATGCTCTCTATACTCGTACTATGAGGAGAAGAGGGACTCTTATGTGTTGCATGCCGTTGCTGTCGAGGTGGTTTATTTATCACCTCCCTAAGTCTGTACTGAAGAATGAAGAAGGTGTGGGTTGGTCATACAGAATAATGTCACTTGCTCATACAGATATTCTTTAGTGTTCCCGGGCTATGGAAGACACTGTTGTTATTGACCGCTGTGGGGGGTACCCTAATGTCCCATTGCTTGGTATCAGAGGGGGTATCACTTACAATACTTGTCTAGCTTTGCGACAATTTGGTCGTGCTCTAAGAGATGGTCCCCATGAGTTACTTCTTGAGGACATTGTATTCGACTATAAGGATGACGTTAAGGAGCATCGCCGAAGGTTCATACGAGCTTGGGGCATGGTAAACAGATCTAACCCCAAAGAATTGGGACCGAAGACTTCCCTTCCTATGCAGCCTTATCTCCAATGGGTCCGAGATTGTGCCCAAAATCTTATGATGCCTTATGAGGCCATGTTACCAGTGATTGTGGAGCCCACTAATGAAGAAGGCATTCCTTATACGGTTCTCCATCCTTACATGCCCACTGATCCTAGGGAGTTGCAGAGGTCTTGGATTCAGTTGAGGAATGAGTGGGATACTTACCGGGAGCAGTTCCATGAGCAAGAAAGGAAGATTTTGAAGCTCACCAGGCAGCTTGAGGAAGAACGAGTGATCAATGACTATATCAGCACAAAGAGGAAGCGTCCATGGGACTTTTGATTTTGCTTTTTTCTAGTTTTAGATTTGTTTTATTTACTTCTTTGTAACACCTTAAAGGAATTGTTGAACCTTTCAAAGTTAAGCTAATAAAGTTTTGTTTTTGGTTTGCAAATTTAAATCTCCCAAAGTCTTTGAAATCAATACATGCGCATCCAATTATCATGCACATCATTACAGGTACCCCTACAGGTTTCTCACCTTCTTCGTTGTTTATTTCAGCAGAAATGTCTTCCGATCAAGCCATTAAAGATCTTCAGGAGCAGAACACCCAATTCCAACAGATGTTCATAAGTATGGCTAAAGGATAAGAGGATCTGAAGACCCTTATTCTGAAAGAGAAGAAGAAGAAGAAGGTTGGTATTCTGAACATGGGTAGAAGGTTCGGAGAAAGGTTGAGGCAACAAGCTGATCTGACCTCTTCATCCAAAGACGGGGAGAACCAAGAAAGGGAAAAGGACCCTAGTCCTGCAGTTTCTGACAATGATACTGATTATGATGATGAACAATATCCTCCTGATGAGGATAGGTACAAGCAGCTAGAAGACCGTCTGAGCACTATGGAAATTCAGAAAATACCTGGTTTGGACTTCGGAGAATTGGGACTGGTATCGGGAGTGGTCATCCCTCATAAGTTTAAAGCTCCGGTTTTTGCCAAGTACGATGGGGTATCTTGTCCAAAACTCCATCTCCGCTCGTATGTCAGGAAAATCCAACCCCACACTGCTGATAGAAATTTGTGGGTGCACTTCTTTCAAGATAGTATGTCAGGGACTCAGCTTGAATGGTTCTACCAGTTGGAAGGAGCCAATGTCTGAAATTGTGAAGATCTTGCTATTGCTTTCTACAAGCAGTATCAGTACAACACCGACCTTGCTCTCACTCGTACTCAGCCTCAGGTTATGTCCATGGGTGCAGGTGAAGGTTTTAAGGACTATGCTCAAAAGTGGAGATACTTGGCTGGAAGAGTCCAACCCCCTTTGTTTGATAAGGAGTTGGTTGACATGTTTCTGGGAATGCTATCTGACCCATTTTTCAATCACTTGATCGGCAGCTCGTCATCTGGGTTTACTGAGTTGATTTTCACTGGAGAAAGAGTAGAAGTTGGCATTCGAAGTGGAAAAATACAGAAGGATGCCTCTTCGAGTTCGGTAAAGAAACCTTTTGCTGGTAAGAAAGAAGCTAGTGCAGTCTATAGCCTGAGGGGCCAGAGCAGATCTGAACACCGTCAAACGGTAAATGCTGTAGTGATACCAAGACTCGCAGTTGCTCCATAATGCAACAATCAACAAAGGGTGGAAAGACCATAATAGCAATTTACCCGCATTAGCATGACTTTGGCTGAAGTTCTGCCTCATCTGTTAAAATATAACTTGGCAACCTTGAGAGAGGCTCCCAAGAATCCAAACACTACTTCTCCCAGATACAATCCCAACGCGCGGTGCGCCTACCATTCTGAGAGTCCAGGCCATGATACAAATGATTGCTGGGCCCTGAGAAACAAAGTACAAGATTTGCTCGAAACCAGTGAGATAGAGTTTGATGCTCCAGAAAAGCCAAATGTTATAACTGCTCCCATGCCTAAACATGGTCGTGGAGTTAATGTTGTTGACACCGATTTGTTTGTGACCTCTGTTGAAGAAATTTCTACTCCTCTGATGACTGTTAAGAAGAATTTGTTGTTGGCTGGTTTATTTCTGGGTTGTGGTGAAGGTTTCCACACGTGTTTAATCATACCTATTGGTTGCCGATTGTTGAAGTCAGGTGTTCAGCACCTAATGGATAATAAAGAGATTTTGTTCTAGAAGAATATGATTCCCGTTGTTCCCATTGAAGACGTTTCCCTTATAACCATTTCCGCCAATCCTTCCAAGGTTTCCTCGAGAAAACCTGTTAGGATTACACCTGTTCCAAGAATTGCTCCGCTAATAATCACTGTTCCTGGTCCCATCCTGTACACCTCAGATAAGGTTGTCCCATGGCATTACGGTGTTGACGTGTATTATTATGGTATTAAGCAGGATCTGAAGATTGAAGAAGCTGATACTGATGTCAGTAATATGGTTAGGACTAGTAAAGTTACCCGAAGTGGAAGGGTCTTCTCTCCCGAGATTTCCTAGAAGACTGTCATCAAGCCTACTATTACTCCAACTGCTGCTCCAACCAGCACTCCTGACATTTCTCCTGTTCCTACTCCAGTTAGTATGCCTGCAACTATTCCTGTTCTTACTCCAGTTATCACCCCTGCTGCTGAGCCATATGGGACTCAGGGCAAAGAAATTATAGGTGAGCCTGCCCGGACAGAGGCAACTAAGAAAATCATCGTGGAAGCCTCTAAACAAGAAATAGAGGAAATACTGAAAATTATCAAGAAGAGCGACTACAATGTGGTCAAGCAGCTGGGGCAGACCCCGTCAAAGATCTCCATGTTGTCTCTGCTATTATGTTCTGAAGCCCATGCGAAGGCTTTGATTGCATTTCTCAAGACTGCGCATGTGCCGCAGGAAACTTCAGCAGATCAGTTCAAAGATTGTGTGGCTAGCCTGACTGCTGACAATGGGCTAGGTTTTTCAGATGCAGATCTGACCCCTAAGGGGAGGAATCATAATGATGCTCTGCATGTCTCAATGAGTGCGGGGGCACCATTATGGCTCACGTGCTGGTAGATACCGGGTCTTCGTTGAATGTTCTGCCGAAGAAAGCGTTAGACCGTTTGGATTGTGAGGGTTTGACTCTAAAACCTAGCAACATTGTGGTAAGGGATTTTGACGGATCAAAAAGAATGGTGCACGGGGAGGTGGACATCCCTGTCAAAATGGGTTCTCAGACTTTTGGGTCCACCTTCTACGTAATGGATATCAGGCCATTTTATTCCTGCTTGTTGGGTCGTCCTTGGATCCATAGGGCTGGGGCAGTTACTTCCACGCTCCATCAAATGCTGAAATATCAGGTGAAGGGGAAGATCGCCACGGTGCGAGGTGAAGAATAGTATATGGTGAGTCATCTCAATTCCTTCCGCTACATGGAGATGGATGGGGAATTCATAGAAAATCCTTGTCAGAACTTTGAAGGGGTCCCTCAGACTATAGCGTCAACTGAAGTTACTACCAACAAACCTCCGCTGAAGATGGCTTCTCTCAAGGATGCCAGGGCTGTAATTGAAGAAGGTGGGTGTACCAATTGGGGTCAGCTCCCTGATTTCACTCAAAAAACTGACAAATTTGGTTTGGGCTTTACTACATGGGCTAAAAGGGTTATTAGGCACGCGCGGGCTGGAAGACCTCCTCTACACATCATCAATCGGGGAGTTAATGCAATTGTGGACAGTGAATAAGATTCAGACATCGACAGCTGGATCTACCCAGCAACCAACGGTGGACTGAATAACTGGACGGCGAAGGACTTCATACTTGTTTCTTTTATTCCGCAGTAATTAACTTTTATTTTAAGATTTGTAATAAACAGTTTGAAACTTTATGGCCTGGTGCCTTTCCCGAGGCACCTTGGCTTTGCTTTTGAGGGCTTATTACTTGTCATTTCATATATCATTAATAAAGCATTGGACGTTTCTTGCATTACAAATTTTGCGCTCTTTGTTTTTATTTTCTGTCTCACTTTATCAAAACAGCTATTCTCTTACACACACTCACGTATCATAATGCAGATCCATATCCAATCTGGATCCCATTGATAACAACTCTGCTACTTCCAGTTATGACTTTAAAAATCCGATCAACCAAGCCGGGGACGAAGGTGAGAATGATTGTGAGGTGCCTGGAAAACTTGCTAGATTGTTACAGCAGGAAGAAAGGGCCATATAGCCTCATGAAGAGCCAGTTGAGTCAGTGAATTTGGGTACAGAGGAAGACAGGAAAGAGGTTAAAATAGGTGCGAATCTGGAGCCTAGTGTCAAGCAACAGATAATACAGATGCTACACGACTATGTTGAGATCTTCGCCTGGTCCTATGAAGACATGCCTGGTTTGGACACTGATATTGTGGTACATCGACTGCCAACTAAAGAAGACTGCCCTCCGGTAAAGCAGAAGGTTCACCGTATGCATCTTGAAATGTCAGAGAAAATCAAGGCAGAGGTCATGAAACAGTTCGACGCAGGGTTCTTGGTTGTCACGTCTTATCCACAGTGGGTTGCCAACATCGTTCCGGTACCTGAGAAGGACGGTAAGGTACGAATGTGTGTGGACTATAGGGATCTGAACAGGGCAAGCCCCAAGGATGACTTCCCACTTCCTCACATTGATGTTCTGATCGACAACCTCGCGCAACACAAGATCTTCTCCTTCATGGATGGTTTTTCTGGCTACTACCAGATCAAGATGACTCTTGAGGACATGGAGAAGACAATCTTTGTTACACAGTGGGGCACCTTCTGTTACAAGGTAATGCCTTTTAGGTTGAAGAATGTTGGGGAAACTTATCAGCGTGCCATGGTCGCCTTGTTCCATGATATGATTCACCACGAGATCGAGGTGTATGTTGATGACATGATGGCCAGGTCCCAGACTGAGGAAGAGCACCTTGATCATCTCCAGAAGCTGTTTGACAGGTTGAAGATGTACAAGATGAGGTTGAATCCGAACAAGTGTACCTTCGGGGTAAGGCCTGGTAAGCTAATGGGTTTTGTTGTCAGTGACAAGGGTATTCAGGTAGACCCTGCAAAGGTAAAGGCCATACAAGAGATGTCGGTCCCCCGCACAGAGAAGGAAGTTAGAGGTTTCTTGGGACGTCTGAATTACATCGCCAGGTTCATTTCACATCTGACTGCTACTTGTGAGCCGATCTTCAAGCCTCTGAAGAAATATCAAGTGGTAAAGTGGAATGATGAATGCCAGACCGCTTTTTAAAGAATCAAGGAATACCTTCAAGAACCACCAATTTTGATGCCTCCAGTGGAAGGAAGACCTTTGATATTATACTTGACAGTGCTAGACAATTCAATGGGGTGTGTGCTGGCACAGCATGACGAGTCTGGTCGAAAAGAGCATGCAATTTACTACCTTAGCAAAAAGTTTACCGACTGTGAAACCCGATACTCATTGCTCAAGAAAACTTGTTGCGCTTTGGCATGGGCTGCTCGCCGATTGAGAAAGTATATGTTGACTCATACTACCTTATTGATATCAAAGATGGATCCGATCAAGTATATTTTCTAGAAGCCCGCTCTCTCCGGAAGGATAGCAAGATGGAAGATGATCTTAACCGAGTACGATATCCAATACACAACCCAAAAGGCAATCAAGGGGAGTGTATTGGCGGATCATTTGGCACACCAGGCCATGGATGACTACCAGTCTATGAATTTCGAGTTCCTGAATGAGAATATCATGTTAGTAACTGACTGTGAAGAACCTGAACCGGATGAAGGACCCGAGGAGGGATCCCAATGGTCTATGTATTTTGATGGAGCTTCGAACGCATTAGGAAATGGCATTGGCGCTGTAGTTATATCCCCTGAGGGCTGTCATACTCCATTCACCGCCCGATTATGTTTTAATTGCACCAACAATATGGCGGAGTATGGCGTATCATGGGTCTTCGAGCTGCTATTGACTTGAGGATTAAGTTCTTGAGGGTATTCAGATATTTCGCTCTGGTAATAAGTCAGATCAAAGGCGAGTGGGATACGAAGCACCCGAATCTTATTCCTTACCGAGAGTATGTACTGACATTGCTCCCACACTTTGAGGAGATAACCTTTAAACACTTCTCAAGAGAGGAGAATCAGTTGGCGGACGCGTTAGCTACCATGTCTTCTATGTTCAAAGTAAGGTGGGACAATGAAGCTCCCCAGATTACCATTGAGAGGTTAGACGAACCCACACATTGTTGTGACATTGAGACTGAAGAAGTAGCAGATAAACCCTGGTTTCATGAGGTAAAGAGGTATCTTGAGGCTCAGGAATACCCCGAGGGGGCATCTATTAATGATAAGAGGTTTCTAAGAAGGTTCGCGGCGAAGTTATTTCTTAGCAATGGGATCCTTTATAAGCGTAACCATGATTCAACCTTATTGCGGTGTGTGGACAAAAGCGAGGCAGAATTACATGAAGGCACTTTCGGAACCCATTCCAGTGGACACACCATGGCGAAGAAAATCCTACGGGTAGGATATTACTGGTCTGCTATGGAAGCCGATTGTTATCAGCACTCTCGAACCTGTCATAAGTGTCAAGTCTATGCTGATATGGTGCATGTGCCTCCAGTTCCACTGAATGTTTTGACAGCTCCTTGGCCCTTTGCAATGTGGGGCATCGACATGATCGGCGAGATCAGACCTACTGCATCTAACGGGCATCATTTCATTCTGGTAGCAATTTATTATTTTATGAAGTGGGTTGAGGCAGCTTCCTTTGCTAAGGTAACCAAGAACGTCGTGGCGCGGTTTATCCGACACAATCTGATCTGTCGATATGGTGTCCCAGAGAGAATTATTACTGACAATGGTACAAATCTCAATAACACGATAATCACCGAGATCTGTAAACAGTTCAAGATACAGAATCATAACTCTTCTCCCTACCGACCGAAGATGAATGGGGCTGTTGAAGCGGCTAACAAGAACATCAAGAAGATTGTGCAAAAGATGACGGTGACATACAAAGACTGGCACGAGATGTTACCATTCTCTCTTCATGGGTACCGTACCTCAGCACGGACGTCGACAGAGGCAACACCCTACGCTTTGGCATATGGCATGGAGGAAGTCCTACCCATCCAAGTCCAGATACCCTCTCTCAGGATTATGAAGGATGCGGGTTTGAACGAAGACGATTGGATCCAAACCCGGCTTGATCAGTTGAATCTAATCGATGAAAAGAGACTTACTGCTATCTGTCATGGTCAGCGTATCAAAAGTGAATGATCAAGGCTTTTAACAAGAAAGTCAGACGTCAATAATATCAAGTCGGGGATCTAGTAATCAAACGCATCATACTACCGTAAGGTGATCCCAGGGGAAAATGGACCCCTACATATGAAGGGCCATTTGTGGTTAAGAACATTTTCTCGGGAGGAGCTATGATTCTAACCACCATGGATGGTGATGACCTTCCTCACCCCGTCAATGCAGACATAGTAAAAAGATACTACGCATAATCAAAGACCCGCTAGGTTGACTAGCCTAAGAAAAAATAAGGGCTTCCCGGCGAACCAAAAGGGTTCGGGAAAAAGTTAGGGATGAAAATAAGAAAACTGTACACCCGGCAAGTCGAAAACCTGAAAAGGCGACTTGAGAAAAAAAGGGTATCCCGGTGGGCTGAAAACCCGAAAGGGCGGTCCAGGCAAAAATTAGGGATTAAAGCATAACACTATGTCTCATTGGATCATCTTGCAACCAGACTTCAGTATCAACTATCAAGCTCAGACGGCGCCAATCAATCTGATCAACCTTCGGACAAGCAGCAAAGTGATGAGATGCTTGAAGATATAAAGGCAATAGCAGAGTTGGAACCCAATGGGGTCATTTCACATAGTTGTTTTTCTTTCTATCACAAATTGTAATTTCTATCTCTCAGTGGTGTTCTCTTACTAGGACGTCAGCTTCTTTGTATAAAACGCCTATTGCAGGCCAACTTCAAAAATCAATACAATCCATTTTCACAAGAAATTCCAAATTGTTGTTCTTTTTCTGTTTTGTTTTGCAAGAATGTCCAATGATTCATTTTTTATATATGCATTTGAAAATAATGGCTTGCTCATAAATATTTACATGAGAAACAAATACAGTTACTCGTAATTCCAGGAACAGGACAAATAAGAAGTGCCTGAACCTTACAGTTACTCTGCCTACTAGGTGTCGGGATAGAGCCAACTTGAGAATATGAGCAGTGGTACATACACTCCCCACGGAGTAAAAGGTATCCAAAGACAGTGGTGTTAGTTTTTCCGAACAGGACATAACTCTCCCCAGCTAAGGTTCACAATCGCGAGTGAGTCAGTAAAAATTTTCCCCAAGCAGAGTTTATTTCCCTTGCAAGCAGAAATTCAATCTCCGACATAATTCGTTATCACCAGCAGTGGAAATTCATCCCCAGCTGAGTTGTTTCTCCAAGTCAGCAGATCTATCAACAGGGTATCTCCTCTCCAACAGAGTTATTCCCCGCAAAGTTATCCTCAGACAGAGTCTCGTCCGGCAGAATATTTGCCAGCCAAGGGGCAAATCCCCAACATAGTCATCATTGTTCACCATCCCTAACAGAAGCAGAGGAACTATGGTTTGTTACAGCAGTCAAGAATACCATTTCTCACACTCTCCAAATAGCAGTCAGGGATTTATTTTCCCAGACTCGGATTATTATGACAGCATTTCATGTCCATACATCATGACATGTGCATACATCACATATAACATAGTCTCATTTATTTTGAGAACGTCATCATACAATGTATCTCATGCATCACACATAACTAACCCTGTATTTCTTTCAGGAAAGCCATTTATTATCAACAATTTCCAGCAGGTCCATGCTTAACACTAGAAGCTAAACAGAGAAATCATCGGTGCGACAAAAGCAACCTCACCCAGGTTCCCTCTGCAATTTTACCCAAGCTCAAACCGAAGTAACCCTACTATCCAGGTTCCTTCTCACAACCCTACTATCCAGGCTTTCATATTGAAGTAACCCTACTATCCAGGTTCCTTCTCACAGCCCTACTATCCAGGCTTTCATATCGAAGTAACCCTACTATCTAGGTTCCTTCTCACAACCCTACTATCCAGGCTTTCATATCGAAGTAACCCTACTATCCAGGTTCCTTCTCACAGCCCTACTATCCAGGATTTCATATCGAAGTAACCCTACTATCCAGGTTCCTTCTCACAACCCTACTATCCAGGCTTTTATATCGAAGTAACCATACTATCCAGGTTCCTTCTCACAACCCTACTATTCAGGTTCCTTCTCACAGCCCTACTATCCAGGCTTTCATATCGAAGTAACCCTACTATCTAGGTTCCTTATCATAACCCTATTATCCAGGTTCCTTCTCACATCCCTACTATCCAGGCTTTCATATCGAAGTAACCCTACTATCCAGGTTCCTTCTCACAACCCTACTATCCAGGTTCCTTCTCACAGCCCTACTATCCAGGCTTTCATATCGAAGTAACCCTACTATCCAGGTTCCTTCTCATAACCTTACTATCCGGGTTTGCCTCTCTTATCCTTAGACAGTAGTCCACAACAATGTAAGACCGGAACCCGATCAAACATAATTGATTTTACACTTCCCCAAAAAGTCGCGGTGCAGCACATACCCTGACCAAGCACGCAGTTCACTTCCGCTTCCCAAACCAGAATTATTCCCCAGTAAAGTAACGGACAACTGAAGCTCCTAAAACTCTATTTCTCTCAATACATAGACCAGAATTCCCCAACGAAGTCCTCCTCAACAACAGGTATACAGGATCTCACAAAGGAATCTCTTATGCGATCGACACCTCTTCGGATGGCATCTTTAAGCCCATCTTCCATCATCGATTTCCAAATGGCATCTATAAGCCCATTCCCGATATCGCAAGTCAAGTATCACTTCATGCAAGGGAAAATTTCTGGGCACTCTAGTGTTCAATCATCTTCCACCTTCAGATCACGAAAGGCAGACGAGCCAATCTATATCTTCAGGTTTAAGAAGATTGAACAGGGGCAGCTGTTGTACCACAAAATTTTCTCTCCCGTATTTCTCAACAAATTTCATGTGAGGTCCCCAAATTGCTCAAGGAAGTTCAAGAGTGGACCACACAAACTCTCTCCTAAGGATGTCTACCTCAAATTAGGGTTTCATTTTTCATCGGGATATATGAACCACAAAGGACTCAAATGCTCACCATTGTCCTAATATTTTCTCAAGATCATCCATGTCAAGTTTCAAGCCTTGCAGAAGAAGTTTGCTCAGTCAATTGCTCAAATGCCTGAAAATCAATTGTACTAGGTCAAAAATCAATTGTGGCCCACATACAGTAAAACCTCAAGATTTTTGGTCAACATCCTCATTCTGAAGTATTATTCATCATTTGATCAAGGGTTGATCATGACTCCTCAAGGATTGCTCACAATTCATCAAAACCCAAAAGTTGCCAAATTAGGGTTTTGCATGAAAAGTCAACTCAACTTTGACCAAGCATAACTTTCTCATACTTTATCAGAAATGACCCATCCAAAGCTCATTTTGAAGAGGATGCAATTAAAAACAATTCATATTCAGCTCCCAAGTTCAGAATATGCACTCACAAAAAGATATGAATTCTTACATTATAGGTCCTTTTGAAAAGTCGACCAAAACACCTTTTGGGTAAAAGCTTCATACATGAACATGGAAGACTCAATTGAGATGAGACTAAAAGGGTTGCTTAGAGGACATCCTAAGCTTTCTAAAAAGTCAAAGAACACATCTCTAGGGTCAAAATTGAGAGAGTTATGCATTGGCCAAGTTGACGATTTTTGCAAAATTGCCAAAAGTCAAATGTTCTCAAATTTGCATTTTTTGCTAAATGGGCCCAACTTTTTATGCTTGCACTTCACTTATAATGTGTTCCACGACCCAAATGTGCATTCACATGTTATTTTCTTCATTATTGATTTTATTTTGATTTTTTATTTATTAAAAATTGAATTAAATCAAATAATTGGTAAATGATAGCAAATATTTGTTTTGTTTGGATTTGTGAACAGAATCACGAGCTCATAGTGCTGGCGTATCAGAATCAAATCATATCAATGGCAATTGGCACAAGAAAGGCATGATTGGCATGAAAATAGAAAGATATCATATACATTGAAAATCAAATCAAATCTTGGATAAATGCAAAGATTTAATCCAAGTTTGTTAACCTAATTCACTCTAGGTTATATAAGAAAGCTTGGCAGATCAATGGATGGAGTCTGGAGGCATGAGACTGTAAGAACAAAACTAAAAAATCTTGACAAAAAGTGAAGTTCTGATTTCAGAATAGAGGACATTTTAGAGCAATTCAAGGCCAGAAATCAATTTCTTGGCGTTTCAGGGAGCATTCCCAATCATTTACAGGCGTCAAAACATCCAGAATCTCCTCCTATCATTCATACGGTTTGCATAATTATTGAAATTCAATTACTGTAATTCTTACATATTCAGCATGTTTAAGTTACATATTTGTGTTCATTATCATGTTTGCAATGTTTCTGGACAATTTGATTTAATTTATAGTGTAGGATTAGGTTTCTGCCATTGTTAGGTTTTCGTGCTCCAATTTGGGGTTTTGGTTTTCAAGCAAAATTAGGCCTGATAATGGGTACCATGACGATCAGAGTTTCAAACCCAGGTGATCCATGGTCCCCAATTGAATTTATATTGCATACGCTCGATTCTTGAATGACACAGGTTTCAGCAACAAACCTGCGTCTGTAGGTAAAGGTTCGGAGTATAAAACGACGGTTCCAGGGAAGAAGACAACAGCGTGTCACAACCTGATTGGCTAGTTTAAATTCTGGCGCGTTATTCTGGACAGAAACTTGTTTGTTCTGATATATTGTTTGTTTTCATTATGTTAACAAGTTAACATCCAACGCAGTTGGTCAGAAGAAGGAAGTCGGAAGCTCAGGATTCTGGGTTCGATTCCAGGTGTGAGCTTTTGGTATCTTCTCCTTTTGTTTTCACCAGATCCAGCACGTGCATCTTCTGAGGGCCATCACCTTTTGGATCCCAGTCAGAACCAGATCCATCACGTGCACCTCCTGAGGTTCATCATCTTCTGGATCCCAGTCAGAACTAGATCCAGCACGTGCACCTTCTGAGGTTCATCATCTGCTGGATCCACCAGCCAGGATCAGATCCAATGCCTCCCCATCTTCTGAGGGTCACCATCTTCTAGATCCATCAGTCAGAATCATATTTGTTGACAGCAGGCTCATTCGGTTATTTCTATCATCTTTTTTTAATCAATTGCAAATAGGTTTAGTCAAGGGTCAAAACCTTAGTCGTTTCGTATTTAATTCGTCGCGCGCTTATTATTATTTTTGCCAATATTTTTGTAACTGTTCATGGTTTGTAATAGTTTAATTTAGGGTTTTATTTATTGTTTAAATCCCCGGGTTTTTGGCTATGTAATTAATCCCCCTCCCCGAAGCCTTGTAATAGCGTAGATTTATTTTCTCGCATTTTAATTACTGGAAATATTTAACTGTTTAGATGTATGCTAATAGGATTGTATGGTAAGAATGCATGACAAAATTAAAACAATTAGAAAACCCTAATGTGCAAAGATAAATAACTGAAAACAAATCACTCGCACATATCACTCTTAGGGTATACTCTCACTTCGGTTGCCTTCGGTAAACGATCATTAAGCATAGGGTGTCTTAGTGGTTGACCTCCATTCTAAAAAGATTAAAATGTCCCATTCAAATGTTGCCTCAGAAATGTCGCCTAGGAAAAGTTGCCTCGAATATGATCTTAAGACTCTAGGGTTATTACTAAGATGTCCTAATATTACTTTAGTGATCGTACGTCCCTTTCGAATTGACCCTTACAACTCCGACGACGATGCTACCTATCTCTCAATAGTAGGATAGCGTTGTCTAAAGGAAACAAGGATAGAAACAATCTTTTTTTCGAGTAGGTAGATGCTAGTAGGTACTTGCTCAAATCAAAAACCTTTCACACTTACACATTTTAAAACAATTTTCAAAACAACTTCGTCACACCTTTGAGGACTGATACAAGGGTTATCACGAAGTAAAACATTTTCAAAAACAAAGCACATACACAAGCAATTTTAAAAAGATGATCAAGTACCTAAGAGCCCATGGAAAACCATGGATAGAAAGGGTGCTAACACCTTCCCTTTCTATAATCTACCCCCCGTACTCAGAAACATCTCGAAAAAGGATTTTTTCTGTACTTTTTTTCCTTTCCGATTGGATGAAATAAAAGTCGATGGCGACTCTTGCTTATCGCGACATTTTGCAAACACAAAACTCAAAACACAAACCAGCGTCAAACAGTCGGTTCTGCCACTGTATCACAATACCAATGTAAGGCAATTTTGTAATGATTCTCGTATCGTTTAGAATGTATACAAAATGTTTATTTTGAAAAGTGTTTTGAAAATGGTTGATTTGAAAGTGTAAAGTGTGGAAATTATTTTAGTTTGTGAGCAAGAGATTACGAGCGATCTACCTACTCAAAAAGTCTTTATTCTTTTCCTCCTCCTTTAGATAATTCTATCCTACCATTAGTTAGTAGGAAGCCATACCATTGGATGTGAGGGACGGGTGTGGGTCATCGTACAGTCATAGAAGGTAACTTATAAGATGCTTTAGCAATTGTCATAAGGGACTAAGATCGTTTACCGAAGGCAATATCGAAGGGTCATCGAGGGACTACGATCTTCTAACCGAGGGTCTTCGCTAAAACATCCCATGTTCGAGGGACATGACTGGTTAAATCCGAGGTAACAAGTGAGGTTTACCCTAGAGGTGCGTGTGTGTAAAGTTTTTTTATTTTCTTGTATATTGTCTTGGATTAGGATTGTTTAATGTTTGATTTTAAATCTTGCCATGCAAACCCTAATTACTAATAATAATAAGGAAAATAATAAATTGCAGAATTTAAATGTCCTACGCTATTACAACGGTTTGGGAATGGGGGATACAAGTTAGTGAATGAGGGGAAGAAAGAAATAAAGTCTATTTATCTATTACAAACCATTGAATATGAATAATAATAAAATGCACAAAAATGTAAATATGAAGAAAAGGGAAAATAAATTGTTTTGTGGTTTCTTGATTTAGAAAGTATTTGAGATGTGAGATAAAGAATTAGACCTAATTCTATTTTCAAATTAATTATTTGCAAGAAAATAAAATGTGATTAAATAAACTCTTATTATCAAAATTAAATTAATTAGAACACAACCTAGAGAAATATAAACAATTTAGAAAATATTTTGGTATTTTATTTGGAAAATAAATTTCATAATACAAACCCTAATTCTAATTAACTAAAAATCAAAGTGATTAATTAAATTTTATTTCGTCAAAAATTAAATTAATGGATAAAAATCTAAATCTAATTTTTCATTATTTTTATGATTTCTGTTGATTAAAATAAAATTAAATAAAAAAGGAAATGTTTAATTAAAAATAAAGACAATTAGAATGGGCCAGTAGTGTAAGTAAAATAGGGGTGAGAAAGTAGTAAAAGTATCCTGGCCCAACAACAAGTTTTTTTTTGTTTGAAACAGAAAAATAAAACAAATAAAAAGTGGGCCTGTGTTAATGAGTAAAAGGGATGTATAAGAAAGTAAAAACAAAAAAAGGCCCAAGTTACGGAGGCCTAGGCGCCTGATTGAGATTCTTGTGTGGTAGGATTTCTGAGGTGTGCCATGGGAATGCGCATGTGGTGTATTAGATTTGATGGCTGACAGATCTGATGGTCCAGTCACGAGGATGTATAGCATGCGCGTTATGCTTGATGTACTGAATCTGCAAGGAAA
The DNA here is from genome assembly GCA_948472305.1 of Vicia faba. NCBI lineage: Eukaryota > Viridiplantae > Streptophyta > Magnoliopsida > Fabales > Fabaceae > Vicia > Vicia faba. The sequence continues at coordinate 3,451 of CATIWC010002534.1, read as the reverse complement.
TAATGTGAAAAAACAAAAAATTACCACTGGGGCTCGAACCCAGGTCCCTATAGACAAGTGACTTAGCGCGTACTTCTTTACCACTGGGGTGTCTGTTTCATTCGTTCATAATACAACTTGCACTAGATTTAAAATAAACCCATTCCTGATTGCTTCTTCATCTCCTACCTCGCGCCAGAACAACAACACCGTTGTTTTTTAATTTTCAAACTTTCTCATTTCTCAACCATTTTGAAAAACATAAACATGAAAGTTGTTTGGTTTTTCACCACAAATTCAACCATGTAAATAATTTAAGCTATAAATCAAAGATAAGCATGAATTTCCGTTGGTACCAAATTAAGACCTAATTTTTCTGAAACTTCAACCTCAAAATTCTCCATGTATAGTTAACATAAATGAAAATTAAAGGCATGGTTAGCTTTAGAGAAATTCTATCTACATTTTTTATTCACAAAGTAACCATTAATGATGCTTGTATAAGGAGTTCAAAGTTGAGAAAATTTACCTCAAAACTGGAAATCATGTTTGAAGTTGGAGCACTCCTGGAGATGTTTTGATGATCTGGATAGCTTCACTGAACTCCTAGGAAGCTATTGCAATGCTTACTTTGATCTGAAAGTGTCTGGAACTTTCTGGAGTAGTCAAGTTGCAGGTTGTTGTTTTTGGAAATGGAGGATGGTGTAAATGGTGTTACAATGATGGAACATGGCCTTGGTAGGTTCTAAATGAGTTATGGAAGCTTTGTGATTGATTAAAAATGCACGAAGGGATTAAATGTTTGAGGTTCAAGGTTAGAATGTGCAACAATGGAGGTTTTGGATGCCAATTCTGATTTCAGGGAGTTTGAGGGGGTTAGAGGGTGTTGTACCCCAAAATTTGCCCTCTCATTTCATCAACACTTTCTCATCACAAGACTCTTGGAATTCAGGATCAAGCTAGGGTTTGCTCTGCTCAAGACCCCTCCTTGCACTGTTAACCCAAATTAGGGTTTGAGTTTGCACAAGGATATTTTGACCTACAATACCCAAATTGACTTTCATGCTCCATGTTGGGTTCACAAGTTTTCCCATACCAAGTTTCAAGCCTTGATTTAAATCTTTGCCTAGTCAATTGGACAATTGACCTAGAAATCAGTTGTATTGGGGGAAAAGTCAATTGTGGCCAATTGACATTCAAACCTCATGAAATTTGACCCACATCAACATTATGAACTCATATGAACCATTTGATCAAGTTTGGATCACAATTCCACAAGAAATTTGATCAGATCACCAAAAGGGCAAAATGGTCATTTTAGGGTTTTGACTGCACAAAGGCAATTTTTGACTGTTTGACCTAACCAATGGCAAACCAAGCTCACATATGGACTCAAGGACTCAATGACATTGTCTTGACCCATTCAACAAGTTCAAAAGATCTCAAATGCATAGGATTGACAGATGAATTTTTCAGTCAACTGATCAAAATTTGACTGTATACTGAAAAGTCAAACTTTGACTTTTTGGTCAATATCAAGTGCCAAGGGTCATTTTTCATCAAGACATGTCAAATTATGAAACTTTTTCATCAAGAAACCCAGAAATGCAAATTAGGGTTTAAAATGGAAAAAATTTCATAACTTAGAATGTTTCTAAGTTATGAAATTTTCTTATTTTTTTCCTAACTTTGTCCCATTTTTTCACCAAGATTAAAATGGATTCAAAGAAAAACTTGCAACATGAAAGTTGTAGTCCATCCCAAATTTTACAACTTTTATTCACAAAGTTTTCTCAAAATAATCTTGTATCTCAAGTTATGATTTTTGGAACAAGGGTACCTAAAACTTTTAACTTAGAGAAAATTTGCCCTAATCTAGGCAGGATTTTGACCCATCTTCTTGGCCATTTTTCACATAGTTCCACTTGGAGTTTCAAGTTGAATTACAAAGATGGATTATAGTACATGTTCCAAGCTTTCCAAATTGTCCAAGAACTCCTCAAACACCTTTGTGGTTAGAGATAATCGAATTCTTGAAGTTGGCAAAAACTCACTTTTGTCCATGGCCAATACATGTTCATAACAACTTGCAATTATGATCTAGCTAGCTTGGTTTCACATTACAGGACTCAAAACCAATTTGCACTCCATAATTTAATTCCAATCCATCAGTCTAAGCCTTTGTTTTGTTCACTTGGACATTATACACAAGATTAAGCCTTAAGTAGAAAAAGGCAAATTTCCATTTTTGTTTAAGTATGCTTTATGTCAAACCAACAATCCTTGAGCATTGGTCCAAGATCTATTGAAGAAAAACAAATCCACAAATCAGAGGGGCCAAGAGAAAGGTATGCAAGCATATTTGACAGCCTATACAAGCCTGCAACTTGACTTCCACATTTTGAACTTCAAGTAGAGAAAACTTGCAAAAGATAAGAAATCTCTCATATCTGTTAACAGGAGCTTAGACAAACATTGCATACAAGTTCCATACCTCCCAACAAGCCTAAAGCACGACCCTTTCACCCCTAAAAACCTCCTCATACTCAGAACCACTGTTTTTCTGCAAAACAGGGCAGGTTCTTCATTTTGCAAGCCACAATAAAATTCCATCGTGCGTTTTGTCCCAAGATAGTTCCAACACCTTCCAATCAACTCACCTGAACTATCCCAGGCCCCCATTGCAAGCTGTAACACCTCTAACTCACTTTGCCATTTTCATTTCAAAGCTCTGCAGGTTGAGTTCTACAGCACGATTCAAGTTGTTTCAAAGCAAGCCAAGCATTGGAGAACCTTCCTTGGACCTCAGGCAAGCTCAACAGAAGCTCAAACACCATTAAAGGTTGCTACATTGTCCAGCTCGAAGTCAACTGAAACAGGTATTTCATGGACTTTTATCTCCCTATCTAGGAACGGTTAGGCTTAGGTTTGTGAATGAAATATGTTGTACTCATAGCCCTGAAGGCATACATATGCTTAGTCTTCATTTACATTAATCGTGCTAAGAGAATTTCACTCATGAACTTTCTGGAAAAAACTAGGTTAAAAATTAGGGCCAGAGAAATTCTCTCTGGTCTTTGAGAGTTAATCCAAGTTTTTTATATGGTTGAATTCGTTGTTTAATTCTCTACAATGTTCATGTTATGAGTTTTGTCAAAAAATCAAAGAATCAGGAGTTAGCCATTGATACACAGAAGCGCGTGTTTGTGAACAAGAGGAAGAAGAAGAAGTCTGGTGGGCTGGGCCTGTTGTGTTTTCACTTTTAACACCCCTATTTTCTGTTTACACCCCCCTGGCCCATTTATTTAATATTTATCATTTTTGACATTTTTTTTTATTCTGACTTTATTATTTTTTGTATAAATATAAAAAATGCCAAAAATAATTTTCTATATTTTTTCATATTTATTTGATATTTATTTTTTATACATCTGTAAATAAACTATTTTCTTTTTAAAACAAAACTCAAAAT
>CATIWC010002533.1:0-117014 GCA_948472305.1 Vicia faba | reverse complement strand
ATCACTAAGAAACTAAGTTAAAAGACTATAGTTAATGACGTATATTTCATATATGTTCGTAATAATTAAAACTATATAATGAGGTTAGATAGTAAATTTATTCACCATATTCACATTATATTATGGTATAATAGATGTAAACAATTTCAATATTATTCTTCTTGTCCATCCCCCAAATTTTAGGTTACTTCATCACTAAGAAAACTAAGTTAAAAGACTATTAATTAATGACATATATTTCATATACGTTCGTAATAATTAAAAATATATAATGAGGCTAGATAGTATATTTATTCACCATATTCACATTGTATTATGGTATAATAGATGTAAACAATTTCAATATTATTCTTCTTATCCATCACCAAATTTCAGCATCACTAAGAAACTAAGTTAAAAGACTATTAATCAATGACATATATTTCATATACGCTCGTAATAGTTAAAACTATATAATGAGGTTAGATAGTAAATTTATTATCCATATTCACATTGTATTAAGGTATAATACATGTAAACAATTTCAATATTATTCTTTTTTATCCATCACCAAATTTTAGGTTACTTCATCACTAAGAAACTAAGTTGAAAGACACCAAATTAACTATATATATTTCATATAAGTTCGTAATAATTAAAACTATATAATGAGGCTAGATAGTATATTTATTCACCATATTAACATTGTATTACGTTATAATAGGTGTAAACAATTTCAATATTATTCTTCTTATCCATCACCAAATTTTAGGTTACTTCATCACTAAGAAACTAAGTTAAAAGATTATAAATTTATGACATATATTTCATATACTTTCAGAATAAGTAAAACTATATAATTAGGTTAGATAGTAAATTTATTCACCATATTCACATTGTATTATGGTATAATAGATGTAAACAATATCGATATTATTCTTCTTATCCATCATCATATTTTTGGTTACTTCATCACTAAGAATCTATGTTAAAAGACTATTAATTAATGACATATATTTCATATACGTTCGTAATAATTAAAACTATATAATGAGGCTAGATAGTATATTTATTCACCATATTCACATTGTATTATGGTATAATAGATGTAAACAATTTCAATATTATTCTTCTTATCCATCACCAAATTTTAGGTTATTTCATCACTAAGAAACTAAGTTAAAAGACTATTAATTAATGATATATATTTCATATACATTTGTAATAATTAAAACTATATAATGAGGCTAGATAGTATATTTATTCACCATATTCACATTGTATTACGTTATAATAGACGTAAACAATTTCAATATTATTATTCTTATCCATTACCAAATTTTAGGTTACTTCATCACTGAGAAACTAAGTTAAAAGACTATAGTAAATCACATATATTTCATATACGTTCGTAATAATTAAAACTATATAATGAGGTTAGATAGTAAATTTATTCACCATATTCACATTATATTATGGTATAATAGATGTAAACAATTTCAATATTATTCTTCTTATCTATCACCAAATTTCAGCATCACTAAGAAACTAAGTTAAAAGACTCATAATCAATGACATATTTATTTCATATACGCTCGTAATAGTTAAAACTATATAATGAGGTTAGATAGTAAATTTATTATCCATATTCACATTGTATTAAGGTATAATACATGTAAACAATTTCAATATTATTCTTTTTATCCATCACCAAATTTTAGGTTACTTCATCACTAAGAAACTAAGTTGAAAGACACCAAATTAACTATATATATTTCATATACGTTCGTAATAATTAAAACTATATAATGAGGCTAGATAGTATATTTATTCACCATATTAACATTGTATTACGTTATAATAGGTGTAAACAATTTCAATATTATTCTTCTTATCCATCACCAAATTTTAGGTTACTTCATCACTAAGAAACTAAGTTAAAAGATTATAAATTTATGACATATATTTCATATACGTTCATAATAAGTAAAACTATATAATTAGGTTAGATAGTAAATTTATTCACCATATTCACATTGTATTATGGTATAATAGATGTAAACAATATCGATATTCTTCTTCTTATCCATCATCAAATTTTTGGTTACTTCATCACTAAGAATCTATGGTAAAAGACTATTAATTAATGACATATATTTCATATACGTTCGTAATAATTAAAACTATATAATGAGGCTAGATAGTATATTTATTCACCATATTCACATTGTATTATGGTATAATAGATGTAAACAATTTCAATATTATTCTTCTTATCCATCACAAAATTTTAGGTTATTTAATCACTAAGAAACTAAGTTAAAAGAATATTAATTAATGATATATATTTCATATACATTTGTAATAATTAAAACTATATAATGAGGCTAGATAGTATATTTATTCACCATATTGACATTGTATTACGTTATAATAGACGTAAACAATTTCAATATTATTATTCTTATCCATTACCAAATTTTAGGTTACTTCATCACTGAGAAACTAAGTTAAAAGACTATAGTAAATCACATATATTTCATATACGTTCGTAATAATTAAAACTATATAATGAGGTTAGATAGTAAATTTATTCACCATATTCACATTATATTATGGTATAATAGATGTAAACAATTTCAATATTATTCTTCTTAACCATCACCAAATTTTAGGTTATTTCATCACTAAGAAACTAAGTTAAAAGACTATTAATTAATGATATATATTTCATATACATTTTTAATAATTAAAACTATATAATGAGGCTAGATAGTATATTTATTCACCATATTCACATTGTATTAAGGTATAATAGAAGTAAACAATTTCAATATTATTCTTCTTATCCATCACCAAATTTTAGGTTATTTCATCACTAAGAAACTAAGTTAAAAGACTATTAATTAATGATATATATTTCATATACATTTGTAATAAATAAAACTATATAATTAGGCTAGATAGTATATTTATTCACCATATTCACATTGTATTACGGTATAATAGACGTAAACAATTTCAATGTTATTATTCTTATCCATTAAATTTTAGGTTACTTCATCACTAAGAAACTAAGTTAAAAGACTATAGTAAATCACATATATTTCATATACGTTCGTAATAATTAAAACTATATAATGAGGTTAGATAGTAAATTTATTCACCATATTCATATTATATTATGGTATAATAGATGTAAACAATTCAATATTATTCTTCTTATCCATCACCAAATTTTAGGTTACTTCATCACTAAGAAACTAAGTTAAAAGACTATTAATTAATGACATATATTTCATATACGTTTGTAATAATTAAAACTATATAATGAGGCTAGATAGTATATTTATTCACCATATTCACATTGTATTATGGTATAATAGAAGTAAACAATTTCAATATTATTCTTCTTATCCATCACCAAATTTTAGGTTATTTCATCACTAAGAAACTAAGTTAAAAGACTATTAATTAATGATATATATTTCATATACATTTGTAATAAATAAAACTATATAATTAGGCTAGATAGTATATTTATTCACCATATTCACATTGTATTACGGTATAATAGACGTAAACAATTTCAATGTTATTATTCTTATCCATTAAATTTTAGGTTACTTCATCACTAAGAAACTAAGTTAAAAGACTATAGTAAATCACATATATTTCATATACGTTCGTAATAATTAAAACTATATAATGAGGTTAGATAGTAAATTTATTCACCATATTCATATTATATTATGGTATAATAGATGTAAACAATTCAATATTATTCTTCTTATCCATCACCAAATTTTAGGTTACTTCATCACTAAGAAACTAAGTTAAAAGACTATTAATTAATGACATATATTTCATATACGTTTGTAATAATTAAAACTATATAATGAGGCTAGATAGTATATTTATTCACCATATTCACATTGTATTATGGTATAATAGATGTAAAGAATTTCAATATTATTCTTCTTATTCATCACCAAATTTTAGGTTACTTCATCACTAAGAAACTAAGTTAAAAGATTATTAATTTATCATATATATTTCATATACGTTCATAATAATTAAAACTATATAATTAGGTTAGATTGTAAATTTTTTCACCATATTCACATTGTATTATGGTATAATAGATGTAAACAATATCGATATTATTCTTATTATCCATCACCAAATTTTAGGTTACTTCATCACTAAGAAACTAAGTTAAAAGACTATTAATTAATGACATATATTTCATATACGTTCGTAATAATTAAAACTATATAATGAGGCTAGATAGTATATTTGTTCACCATATTCAAATTGTATTATGGTATAATACATGTAAACAATTTCAATATTATTCTTCTTATCCATCACCAAATTTTAGGTTACTTCATCACTAAGAAACTAAGTTAAAAGACTATAGTTAATGACGTATATTTCATATATGTTCGTAATAATTAAAACTATATAATGAGGTTAGATAGTAAATTTATTCACCATATTCACATTATATTATGGTATAATAGATGTAAACAATTTCAATATTATTCTTCTTGTCCATCCCCAAATTTTAGTTTACTTCATCACTAAGAAACTAAGTTAAAAGACTATTAATCAATGACATATATTTCATATACGCTCGTAATAGTTAAAACTATATAATGAGGTTAGATAGTAAATTTATTATCCATATTCACATTGTATTAAGGTATAATACATGTAAACAATTTCAATATTATTCTTTTTATCCATCACCAAATTTTAGGTTACTTCATCACTAAGAAACTAAGTTGAAAGACACCAAATTAACGATATATATTTCATATACGTTCGTAATAATTAAAACTATATAATGAGGCTAGATAGTATATTTATTCACCATATTAACATTGTATTACGTTATAATAGGTGTAAACAATTTCAATATTATTCTTCTTATCCATCACCAAATTTTAGGTTACTTCATCACTAAGAAACTAAGTTAAAAGATTATAAATTTATGACATATATTTCATATACGTTCGTAATAAGTAAAACTATATAATTAGGTTAGATAGTAAATTTATTCACCATACTCACATTGTATTATGGTATAATAGATGTAAACAATATCGATATTATTCTTCTTATCCATCATTAAATTTTTGGTTACTTCATCACTAAGAATCTATGTTAAAAGACTATTAATTAATGACATATATTTCATATACGTTCGTAATAATTAAAACTATATAATGAGGCTAGATAGTATATTTATTCACCATATTCACATTGTATTATGGTATAATAGATGTAAACAATTTCAATATTATTCTTCTTATCCATCACCAAATTTTAGGTTATTTCATCACTAAGAAACTAAGTTAAAAGACTATTAATTAATGATATATATTTCATATAAATTTGTAATAATTAAAACTATATAATGAGGCTAGATAGTATATTTATTCACCATATTCACATTGTATTGCGTTATAATAGACGTAAACAATTTCAATATTATTATTCTTATCCATTACCAAATTTTAGGTTACTTCATCACTGAGAAACTAAGTTAAAAGACTATAGTAAATCACATATATTTCATATACGTTCGTAATAATTAAAACTATATAATGAGGTTAGATAGTAAATTTATTCACCATATTCACATTATATTATGGTATAATAGATGTAAACAATTTTAATGTTATTCTTCTTATCCATCACCAAATATTAGGTTATTTTATCACTAAGAAACTAAGTTAAAAGACTATTAATTAATGATATATATTTCATATACATTTGTAATAATTAATACTATATAATGAGGCTAGATAGTATATTTATTCACCATATTCACATTGTATTATGGTATAATAGAAGTAAACAATTTCAATATTATTCTTCTTATCCATCACCAAATTTTAGGTTATTTCATCACTAAGAAACTAAGTTAAAAGACTATTAATTAATGATATATATTTCATATACATTTGTAATAAATAAAACTATATAATTAGGCTAGATAGTATATTTATTCACCATATTCACATTGTATTACGGTATAATAGATGTAAACAATTTCAATGTTATTATTCTTATCCATTAAATTTTAGGTTACTTCATCACTAAGAAACTAAGTTAAAAGACTATAGTAAATCACATATATTTCATATACGTTCGTAATAATTAAAACTATATAATGAGGTTAGATAGTAAATTTATTCACCATATTCACATTATATTATGGTATAATAGATGTAAACAATTTCAATATTATTCTTCTTATCCATCACCAAATTTTAGGTTACTTCATCACTAAGAAACTAAGTTAAAAGACTATAAATTAATGACATTTCTTTCATATACGTTCGTAATAATTAAAACTATATAATGAGGCTAGATAGTATATTTATTCACCATATTCACATTGTATTATGGTATAATAGATGTAAACAATTTCAATATTATTCTTCTTATCCATCACCAAATTTTAGGTTATTTCATCACTAAGAAACTAAGTTAAAAGACTATTAATTAATGATATATATTTCATATACATTTGTAATAATTAAAACTATATAATGAGGCTAGATAGTATATTTATTCACCATATTCACATTGTATTACGGTATAATAGACGTAAACAATTTCAATATTATTATTCTTATCCATTACTAAATTTTAGGTTACTTCATCACTAAGAAACTAAGTTAAAAGACTATAGTAAATCACATATATTTCATATACGTTCGTAATAATTAAAACTATATAATGAGGTTATATAGTAAATTTATTCACCATATTCATATTATATTATGGTATAATAGATGTAAACAATTCAATATTATTCTTCTTATCCATCACCAAATTTTAGGTTATTTCATCACTAAGAAACTAAGTTAAAAGACTATTAATTAATGACATATATTTCATATACGTTTGTAATAATTAAAACTATATAATGAGGCTAGATAGTATATTTATTCACCATATTCACATTGTATTATGGTATAATAGATGTAAAGAATTTCAATATTATTCTTCTTATCCATCACCAAATTTTAGGTTACTTCATCACTAAGAAACTAAGTTAAAAGATTATTAATTTATGATATATATTTCATATACGTTCATAATAATTAAAACTATATAATTAGGTTAGATTGTAAATTTTTTCACCATATTCACATTGTATTATGGTATAATAGATGTAAACAATATCGATATTATTCTTATTATCCATCACCAAATTTTAGGTTACTTCATCACTAAGAAACTAAGTTAAAAGACTATTAATTAATGACATATATTTCATATACGTTCGTAATAATTAAAACTATATAATGAGGCTAGATAGTATATTTATTCACCATATTCAAATTGTATTATGGTATAATACATGTAAACAATTTCAATATTATTCTTCTTATCCATCACCAAATTTTAGGTTACTTCATCACTAAGAAACTAAGTTAAAAGACTATAGTTAATGACGTATATTTCATATATGTTCGTAATAATTAAAACTATATAATGAGGTTAGATAGTAAATTTATTCACCATATTCACATTATATTATGGTATAATAGATGTAAACAATTTCAATATTATTCTTCTTGTCCATCCCCAAATTTTAGTTTACTTCATCACTAAGAAACTAAGTTAAAAGACTATTAATTAATGACATATATTTCATATACGTTCGTAATAATTAAAAATATATAATGAGGCTAGATAGTATATTTATTCACCATATTCACATTGTATTATGGTATAATAGATGTAAACAATTTCAATATTATTCTTCTTATCCATCACCAAATTTCAGCATCACTAAGAAACTAAGTTAAAAGACTATTAATCAATGACATATATTTCATATACGCTCGTAATAGTTAAAACTATATAATGAGGTTAGATAGTAAATTTATTATCCATATTCACATTGTATTAAGGTATAATACATGTAAACAATTTCAATATTATTCTTTTTATCCATCACCAAATTTTAGGTTACTTCATCACTAAGAAACTAAGTTGAAAGACACCAAATTAACTATATATATTTCATATACGTTCGTAATAATTAAAACTATATAATGAGGCTAGATAGTATATTTATTCACCATATTAACATTGTATTACGTTATAATAGGTGTAAACAATTTCAATATTATTCTTCTTATCCATCACCAAATTTTAGGTTACTTCATCACTAAGAAACTAAGTTAAAAGATTATAAATTTATGACATATATTTCATATACGTTCGTAATAAGTAAAACTATATAATTAGGTTAGATAGTAAATTTCTTCACCATATTCACATTGTATTATGGTATAATAGATGTAAACAATATCGATATTATTCTTCTTATCCATCATTACATTTTTGGTTACTTCATCACTAAGAATCTATGTTAAAAGACTATTAATTAATGACATATATTTCATATACGTTCGTAATAATTAAAACTATATAATGAGGCTAGATAGTATATTTATTCACCATATTCACATTGTATTATTGTATAATAGATGTAAACAATTTCAATATTATTCTTCTTATCCATCACCAAATTTTAGGTTATTTCATCACTAAGAAACTAAGTTAAAAGACTATTAATTAATGATATATATTTCATATAAATTTGTAATAATTAATACTATATAATGAGGCTAGATAGTATATTTATTCACCATATTCACATTGTATTATGGTATAATAGAAGTAAACAATTTCAATATTATTCTTCTTATCCATCACCAAATTTTAGGTTATTTCATCACTAAGAAACTAAGTTAAAAGACTATTAATTAATGATATATATTTCATATACATTTGTAATAAATAAAACTATATAATTAGGCTAGATAGTATATTTATTCACCATATTCACATTGTATTACGGTATAATAGATGTAAACAATTTCAATGTTATTATTCTTATCCATTAAATTTTAGGTTACTTCATCACTAAGAAACTAAGTTAAAAGACTATAGTAAATCACATATATTTCATATACGTTCGTAATAATTAAAACTATATAATGAGGTTAGATAGTAAATTTATTCACCATATTCATATTATATTATGGTATAATATATGTAAACAATTCAATATTATTCTTCTTATCCATCACCAAATTTTAGGTTATTTCATCACTAAGAAACTAAGTTAAAAGACTATTAATTAATGATATATATTTCATATACATTTGTAATAATTAAAACTATATAATGAGGCTAGATAGTATATTTATTCACCATATTCACATTGTATTACGTTATAATAGACGTAAACAATTTCAATATTATTATTCTTATCCATTACCAAATTTTAGGTTACTTCATCACTGAGAAACTAAGTTAAAAGACTATAGTAAATCACATATATTTCATATACGTTCGTAATAATTAAAACTATATAATGAGGTTAGATAGTAAATTTATTCACCATATTCACATTATATTATGGTATAATAGATGTAAACAATTTCAATATTATTCTTCTTATCCATCACCAAATTTTAGGTTACTTCATCACTAAGAAACTAAGTTAAAAGACTATAAATTAATGACATTTCTTTCATATACGTTCGTAATAATTAAAACTATATAATGAGGCTAGATAGTATATTTATTCACCATATTCACATTGTATTATGGTATAATAGATGTAAACAATTTCAATATTATTCTTCTTATCCATCACCAAATTTTAGGTTATTTCATCACTAAGAAACTAAGTTAAAAGACTATTAATTAATGATATATATTTCATATACATTTGTAATAATTAAAACTATATAATGAGGCTAGATAGTATATTTATTCACCATATTCACATTGTATTACGGTATAATAGACGTAAACAATTTCAATATTATTATTCTTATCCATTACTAAATTTTAGGTTACTTCATCACTAAGAAACTAAGTTAAAAGACTATAGTAAATCACATATATTTCATATACGTTCGTAATAATTAAAACTATATAATGAGGTTAGATAGTAAATTTATTCACCATATTCATATTATATTATGGTATAATAGATGTAAACAATTCAATATTATTCTTCTTATCCATCACCAAATTTTAGGTTATTTCATCACTAAGAAACTAAGTTAAAAGACTATTAATTAATGACATATATTTCATATACGTTTGTAATAATTAAAACTATATAATGAGGCTAGATAGTATATTTATTCACCATATTCACATTGTATTATGGTATAATAGATGTAAAGAATTTCAATATTATTCTTCTTATCCATTACCAAATTTTAGGTTACTTCATCACTAAGAAACTAAGTTAAAAGATTATTAATTTATGATATATATTTCATATACGTTCATAATAATTAAAACTATATAATTAGGTTAGATTGTAAATTTTTTCACCATATTCACATTGTATTATGGTATAATAGATGTAAACAATATCGATATTATTCTTATTATCCATCACCAAATTTTAGGTTACTTCATCACTAAGAAACTAAGTTAAAAGACTATTAATTAATGACATATATTTCATATACGTTCGTAATAATTAAAACTATATAATGAGGCTAGATAGTATATTTATTCACCATATTCAAATTGTATTATGGTATAATACATGTAAACAATTTCAATATTATTCTTCTTATCCATCACCAAATTTTAGGTTACTTCATCACTAAGAAACTAAGTTAAAAGACTATAGTTAATGACGTATATTTCATATATGTTCGTAATAATTAAAACTATATAATGAGGTTAGATAGTAAATTTATTCACCATATTCACATTATATTATGGTATAATAGATGTAAACAATTTCAATATTATTCTTCTTGTCCATCCCCAAATTTTAGTTTACTTCATCACTAAGAAACTAAGTTAAAAGACTATTAATTAATGACATATATTTCATATACGTTCGTAATAATTAAAAATATATAATGAGGCTAGATAGTATATTTATTCACCATATTCACATTGTATTATGGTATAATAGATGTAAACAATTTCAATATTATTCTTCTTATCCATCACCAAATTTCAGCATCACTAAGAAACTAAGTTAAAAGACTATTAATCAATGACATATATTTCATATACGCTCGTAATAGTTAAAACTATATAATGAGGTTAGATAGTAAATTTATTATCCATATTCACATTGTATTAAGGTATAATACATGTAAACAATTTCAATATTATTCTTTTTATCCATCACCAAATTTTAGGTTACTTCATCACTAAGAAACTAAGTTGAAAGACACCAAATTAACTATATATATTTCATATACGTTCGTAATAATTAAAACTATATAATGAGGCTAGATAGTATATTTATTCACCATATTAACATTGTATTACGTTATAATAGGTGTAAACAATTTCAATATTATTCTTCTTATCCATCACCAAATTTTAGGTTACTTCATCACTAAGAAACTAAGTTAAAAGATTATAAATTTATGACATATATTTCATATACGTTCGTAATAAGTAAAACTATATAATTAGGTTAGATAGTAAATTTATTCACCATATTCACATTGTATTATGGTATAATAGATGTAAACAATATCGATATTATTCTTCTTATCCATCATTAAATTTTTGGTTACTTCATCACTAAGAATCTATGTTAAAAGACTATTAATTAATGACATATATTTCATATACGTTCGTAATAATTAAAACTATATAATGAGGCTAGATAGTATATTTATTCACCATATTCACATTGTATTATGGTATAATAGATGTAAACAATTTCAATATTATTCTTCTTATCCATCACCAAATTTTAGGGGATTTCATCACTAAGAAACTAAGTTAAAAGACTATTAATTAATGATATATATTTCATGTAAATTTGTAATAATTAAAACTATATAATGAGGCTAGATAGTATATTTATTCACCATATTCACATTGTATTACGTTATAATAGACGTAAACAATTTCAATATTATTATTCTTATCCATTACCAAATTTTAGGTTACTTCATCACTGAGAAACTAAGTTAAAAGACTATAGTAAATCACATATATTTCATATACGTTCGTAATAATTAAAACTATATAATGAGGTTAGATAGTAAATTTATTCACCATATTCACATTATATTATGGTATAATAGATGTAAACAATTTTAATATTATTCTTCTTATCCATCACCAAATATTAGGTTATTTCATCACTAAGAAACTAAGTTAAAAGACTATTAATTAATGATATATATTTCATATACATTTGTAATAATTAATACTATATAATGAGGCTAGATAGTATATTTATTCACCATATTCACATTGTATTATGGTATAATAGAAGTAAATAATTTCAATATTATTCTTCTTATCCATCACCAAATTTTAGGTTATTTCATCACTAAGAAACTAAGTTAAAAGACTATTAATTAATGATATATATTTCATATACATTTGTAATAAATAAAACTATATAATTAGGCTAGATAGTATATTTATTCACCATATTCACATTGTATTACGGTATAATAGATGTAAACAATTTCAATGTTATTATTCTTATCCATTAAATTTTAGGTTACTTCATCACTAAGAAACTAAGTTAAAAGACTATAGTAAATCACATATATTTCATATACGTTCGTAATAATTAAAACTATATAATGAGGTTAGATAGTAAATTTATTCACCATATTCATATTATATTATGGTATAATATATGTAAACAATTCAATATTATTCTTCTTATCCATCACCAAATTTTAGGTTATTTCATCACTAAGAAACTAAGTTAAAAGACTATTAATTAATGATATATATTTCATATACATTTGTAATAATTAAAACTATATAATGAGGCTAGATAGTATATTTATTCACCATATTCACATTGTATTACGTTATAATAGACGTAAACAATTTCAATATTATTATTCTTATCCATTACCAAATTTTAGGTTACTTCATCTCTGAGAAACTAAGTTAAAAGACTATAGTAAATCACATATATTTCATATACGTTCGTAATAATTAAAACTATATAATGAGGTTAGATAGTAAATTTATTCACCATATTCACATTATATTATGGTATAATAGATGTAAACAATTTCAATATTATTCTTCTTATCCATCACCAAATTTTAGGTTACTTCATCACTAAGAAACTAAGTTAAAAGACTATAAATTAATGACATTTCTTTCATATACGTTCGTAATAATTAAAACTATATAATGAGGCTAGATAGTATATTTATTCACCATATTCACATTGTATTATGGTATAATAGATGTAAACAATTTCAATATTATTCTTCTTATCCATCACCAAATTTTAGGTTATTTCATCACTAAGAAACTAAGTTAAAAGACTATTAATTAATGATATATATTTCATACACATTTGTAATAATTAAAACTATATAATGAGGCTAGATAGTATATTTATTCACCATATTCACATTGTATTACGGTATAATAGACGTAAACAATTTCAATATTATTATTCTTATCCATTACTAAATTTTAGGTTACTTCATCACTAAGAAACTAAGTTAAAAGACTATAGTAAATCACATATATTTCATATACGTTCGTAATAATTAAAACTATATAATGAGGTTAGATAGTAAATTTATTCACCATATTCATATTATATTATGGTATAATAGATGTAAACAATTCAATATTATTCTTCTTATCCATCACCAAATTTTAGGTTATTTCATCACTAAGAAACTAAGTTAAAAGACTATTAATTAATGACATATATTTCATATACGTTTGTAATAATTAAAACTATATAATGAGGCTAGATAGTATATTTATTCACCATATTCACATTGTATTATGGTATAATAGATGTAAAGAATTTCAATATTATTCTTCTTATCCATCACCAAATTTTAGGTTACTTCATCACTAAGAAACTAAGTTAAAAGATTATTAATTTATGATATATATTTCATATACGTTCATAATAATTAAAACTATATAATTAGGTTAGATTGTAAATTTTTTCACCATATTCACATTGTATTATGGTATAATAGATGTAAACAATATCGATATTATTCTTATTATCCATCACCAAATTTTAGGTTACTTCATCACTAAGAAACTAAGTTAAAAGACTATTAATTAATGACATATATTTCATATACGTTCGTAATAATTAAAACTATATAATGAGGCTAGATAGTATATTTATTCACCATATTCAAATTGTATTATGGTATAATACATGTAAACAATTTCAATATTATTCTTCTTATCCATCACCAAATTTTAGGTTACTTCATCACTAAGAAACTAAGTTAAAAGACTATAGTTAATGACGTATATTTCATATATGTTCGTAATAATTAAAACTATATAATGAGGTTAGATAGTAAATTTATTCACCATATTCACATTATATTATGGTATAATAGATGTAAACAATTTCAATATTATTCTTCTTGTCCATCCCCAAATTTTAGTTTACTTCATCACTAAGAAACTAAGTTAAAAGACTATTAATTAATGACATATATTTCATATACGTTCGTAATAATTAAAAATATATAATGAGGCTAGATAGTATATTTATTCACCATATTCACATTGTATTATGGTATAATAGATGTAAACAATTTCAATATTATTCTTCTTATCCATCACCAAATTTCAGCATCACTAAGAAACTAAGTTAAAAGACTATTAATCAATGACATATATTTCATATACGCTCGTAATAGTTAAAACTATATAATGAGGTTAGATAGTAAATTTATTATCCATATTCACATTGTATTAAGGTATAATACATGTAAACAATTTCAATATTATTCTTTTTATCCATCACCAAATTTTAGGTTACTTCATCACTAAGAAACTAAGTTGAAAGACACCAAATTAACTATATATATTTCATATACGTTCGTAATAATTAAAACTATATAATGAGGCTAGATAGTATATTTATTCACCATATTAACATTGTATTACGTTATAATAGGTGTAAACAATTTCAATATTATTCTTCTTATCCATCACCAAATTTTAGGTTACTTCATCACTAAGAAACTAAGTTAAAAGATTATAAATTTATGACATATATTTCATATACGTTCGTAATAAGTAAAACTATATAATTAGGTTAGATAGTAAATTTCTTCACCATATTCACATTGTATTATGGTATAATAGATGTAAACAATATCGATATTATTCTTCTTATCCATCATTAAATTTTTGGTTACTTCATCACTAAGAATCTATGTTAAAAGACTATTAATTAATGACATATATTTCATATACGTTCGTAATAATTAAAACTATATAATGAGGCTAGATAGTATATTTATTCACCATATTCACATTGTATTATTGTATAATAGATGTAAACAATTTCAATATTATTCTTCTTATCCATCACCAAATTTTAGGTTATTTCATCACTAAGAAACTAAGTTAAAAGACTATTAATTAATGATATATATTTCATATAAATTTGTAATAATTAATACTATATAATGAGGCTAGATAGTATATTTATTCACCATATTCACATTGTATTATGGTATAATAGAAGTAAACAATTTCAATATTATTCTTCTTATCCATCACCAAATTTTAGGTTATTTCATCACTAAGAAACTAAGTTAAAAGACTATTAATTAATGATATATATTTCATATACATTTGTAATAAATAAAACTATATAATTAGGCTAGATAGTATATTTATTCACCATATTCACATTGTATTACGGTATAATAGATGTAAACAATTTCAATGTTATTATTCTTATCCATTAAATTTTAGGTTACTTCATCACTAAGAAACTAAGTTAAAAGACTATAGTAAATCACATATATTTCATATACGTTCGTAATAATTAAAACTATATAATGAGGTTAGATAGTAAATTTATTCACCATATTCATATTATATTATGGTATAATAGATGTAAACAATTCAATATTATTCTTCTTATCCATCACCAAATTTTAGGTTACTTCATCACTAAGAAACTAAGTTAAAAGACTATTAATTAATGACATATATTTCATATACGTTTGTAATAATTAAAACTATATAATGAGGCTAGATAGTATATTTATTCACCATATTCACATTGTATTATGGTATAATAGATGTAAAGAATTTCAATATTATTCTTCTTATCCATCACCAAATTTTAGGTTACTTCATCACTAAGAAACTAAGTTAAAAGATTATTAATTTATCATATATATTTCATATACGTTCATAATAATTAAAACTATATAATTAGGTTAGATTGTAAATTTTTTCACCATATTCACATTGTATTATGGTATAATAGATGTAAACAATATCGATATTATTATTCTTATCCATCACCAAATTTTAGGTTACTTCATCACTAAGAAACTAAGTTAAAAGACTATTAATTAATGACATATATTTCATATACGTTCGTAATAATTAAAACTATATAACGAGGCTAGATAGTATATTTATTCACCATATTCACATTGTATTACAGTATAATAGACGTAAACAATTTCAATATTATTATTCTTATCCATTACCAAATTTTAGGTTACTTCATCACTAAGAAACTAAGTTAAAAGACTATAGTAAATGACATATATGTCATATACGTTCGTAATAATTAAAACTATATAATGAAGTTAGATAGTAACTTTATTCAGCATATTCACATTATATTATGGTATAATAGATGTGTTGTGAATTCAATGCCAATAACAAAGTATAGAATTAGGGAGAAGAATAAAGAACAAGGAAGAAGAACACAAGAATTGGTTATAACTGCTATTCTTTTACTTTCTCTTAGGAAACAAGATTACAAGTTTACAAGAATAACAAATAACCCTCTCACCCTATATTAGGATTTGCTGTTATGGCAATGATGAGAGACTAGTATGCTATTTATAATAAAACCTAACATACTAACTAATGGGCTTTTTCCACAAGGCCCATTATACAAGCTAACTTAACAAACAAGCTAACTTAACAAATTAGGGTTTAAACACTAAAACCTAATTCGACAAGCATCCTTCGACAAATACATGCTAGAACCTTCTTCGACTACAGCAAGTACTTCGACCAACTAGAGTTCGATCCAAAATCCCACAAATCTCCACCTTGGACCTAACTCTACAGCATCAAGAGACACTAACTAGCTTTCTTCATGCAGCTTTATCAACTGCATACAGTGGAAAAACTTGCAACTTGGCAATGTTTTGGTGATCATATCAGCAGCATTGTGATCTGTCGAGACCTTCTGCACTTGGACTTCTCCACGCTCGATTACCCCTCTGACGAAATGCAGCCTCACATCTATGTGCTTGGTTCGCTCATGATAGGCTGAGTTCTTCGACAGGTGTATTGCACTTTGACTATCACATTTAACAGTGATACCTTGACCTTGAAGTTTTAGCTCCTTCGCAAAACCTTCAAGCCACAATGCTTCTTTCACAGCTTCAGTTAAGGCAATATATTCTGCTTCAGTAGTTGATAAGGCAACAACCTTCTGAAGAGTTGCTTTCCAACTAATTGCTGTACCAAACATAGTGAAAACATATCCAGAAATAGATTTTCTGGAATCCATACAACCTGCATAATCAGAGTCAACATAGCCTTCGACAGCTGCTTTACTATCTTCACCCAAGGCTCCACCATAAATTAAGACTCTGTTCAGAGACCCATTTATGTACCTTAAAATCCACTTTAACGCTTGCCAGTGAGCCTTTCCAGGATTCGCCATGTACCTGCTTACAAGACTTACTGCATATGCTATATCGGGTCTAGTACAGACCATAGCATACATCAAAGAACCAACTATATTAGCATATGGGATGCTATTCATATAGGTTCTTTCGACATCAGTACTGGGACATTGATCAATGCTCAGCTTGAATTGAGGGTTTGTTGGAGTCACAACAGGCTTTGAATTCGACATACCAAACTTGTCAAGAATCTTTCGTAGGTATGCCTCTTGAGATAAGCATAATTTCGACTGCTTTCTATCTCTTCGAATGTCAATTCCAAGAATCCTAGATGCAGCTCCCAGATCCTTCATGTCGAACTCTTTATTGAGTTCAGCCTTCACCCTCATAACATCTTCGACATTGTTGCTTGCTATCAGAATATCATCAACATAAAGCAACAAAATAACAAATGAATTTTCAGGTCGAAATCTGGAGTAAACACAATGGTCGAACTGACTTCGAATGAAACCTATGTGTTCCATGAACTTGTCGAATCTCTTATTCCACTGTCGAGGAGATTGTTTGAGTCCATATAAAGATT
The DNA here is from genome assembly GCA_948472305.1 of Vicia faba. Classification (NCBI taxonomy): domain Eukaryota; kingdom Viridiplantae; phylum Streptophyta; class Magnoliopsida; order Fabales; family Fabaceae; genus Vicia; species Vicia faba. The sequence continues at coordinate 98,747 of CATIWC010002533.1, read as the reverse complement.
TCTTCAGTTTGCACACATAATCTTCTTTCCCCTTTTCGACATACCCTTCAGGTTGCCTCATCAGGATTGTTTCGTCTAAGTCACCATACAAGAACGCAGTCTTCACATCCATTTGTTCCAGTTCAAGGTCGAACTGAGCCACCATGGCAAGCAACATTCGAATGGATCTGTGCTTCACAACAGGGGAAAATACATCATTGAAGTCGACACCTTCTTTCTGAGTGAAACCCCTTGCGACTAATCTTGCCTTGTACCTCTTCGACATTACTCCTTCAATTCCTTCCTTAACTTTGAAAATCCACTTACAGCTGACTAACCTTGCCCCAACAGGTTTCTTGATTAGTTCCCAAGTGTGATTATTATGAAGAGATTTCATCTCATCATCCATGGCCTTTAGCCATTCAGTCTTCATTCGACTCCTTATAACTTCCTTATAATCTCTAGGTTCTTCGTCTAGAACTTCACTTGCAGAGATTAAGGCATAAGCTACAAGATCTGCATATCCAAGTCTCTGAGGTGGTTTTATGACTCTTCTTTGCCTATCTCTCGACAATAGGTAGTCATCAACAGTTTCCTCAACATCATCAGGGTCTTCTGTTTCTTCTTCGACTTCATCTGGGATACGCATTTCAGCATCAACATGCTCCACCTCAACAGGAATCTCTACCTGTTCCAGCTCTTCGTCAACATCATCAGTTTTCTTGAAAACCATTTCAGTTTCATTGAAAACTACATCTCGACTGGTGATACACCTCCTGTGACCTGGCTCTAGGCACCATAGCCTATAAGCTTTCACTCCTTCAGGATATCCCATAAACATGCATTTCAGAGCTCTAGGTTCGACCTTGTCTTGCCTAATGTGAGCATAGGCTACACAGCCAAATACTCTTAGTTTGTCGAGATCTGGTGGATGTCCCGACCAAACTTCTTCAGGTGTCTTCATATCTAACGCTGTCGAAGGACATCTGTTTATCAGATATGCTGCTGTCGAAACGGCCTCAGCCCAAAACACCTTCTTTAATCCCGCACTAGTCAACATGCATCTAACTCTTTCCAAAATAGTTCGATTAAACCTTTCAGCCAAACCATTTTGTTGTGGAGTACCTGCGGTAGTTCTGTGCCTTGCAATACCAGAGGCAACACAAAAACTGTCGAACGCCTCATTGCAAAACTCAAGGCCATTGTCGGTTCTCAACCTCTTTACCTTTCTGCCAGTTTGATTTTCGACAAGAGTCTTCCAACTTTTGAAATTCTCAAAAGTTTCATCCTTAGTCTTCTGGATGAATACCCATAACTTTCTGGAATAGTCATCTACTATGGATAGAAAATACTTTGCTCCTGAATGTGATGGACACCTTGCAGGCCCCCAAAGATCAGCATGGATGTAATCAAGGGATCCATGTGTTCTTTGTTTGCCTTTGTTGAACTTCATTCTACAGGACTTTCCAAGTACACAGGGTTCACAAAACTTCAGCTTTTCGACTTTATCTCCACCAAGCAGATTTTGTTTCCCTAATTCGACCAGACCCCTTTCACTGACATGGCCCAATCTCATGTGCCAAATTTCTGTCTTCGACAAAGGTTTCGTGGATGCAACATTTGTCGAACCACTTACAACTTCAGCCTCAAGGGTATACAAGCCTTGTTTCTTCACGCCTCTCAAGACTTCCTTCGACCCTTTCATGACTCTCAGGATACTTTTCTCTCCTTGAAAAACATATCCTTTCTTGTCGAATTCACCAAGAGAAATCAAATTTCTCTTCAAATCAGGTACATACCTGACTTCAGTCAACAGTCTTATTGACTCATCATGGAGCTTGAATCTCACAGATCCAACGCCTGCAATCTTGCAAGCTTTGTTGTTTCCCAGCAATACCGATCCACCATCTTGATCACATAGTTCCTCGAACAAGTCTTTGTTTGGAGTCATGTGCCAAGTGCATCCAGAATCCATAATCCACTCCTTCGACGAGTTGTTGCTTGAAACCACAAGAACATCAGATGATTCGAAATCATCTTGGACAATAGCTGCATTGCCATTATCCTTACCTCCATGATCTTTCAGGCGTTCAGGGCACACCTTTCTTGTGTGACCTACTTTCTTACAGTGATAGCATCTAATACCAGATGTGTCACCACTATAAGACTTCGACTGATTTTTACCTTTCTTCTTGTCGAATTTTCCTTTAACAGCCAAACCTTCACCAACCGTCGAAGGTTTATGCTCCTTACGTTCGTTCAAGTCCTTAGAGTACAAGGCTGATTGAACTTCTTCAAAGGTCAGGGACTCTCTTCCATACAAGAGGGTTTCTTTGAAGTGAGCATGTGATCTGGGCAAAGCGCACAACAATAACAACGCTTGATCTTCATCATCAATCTTTACATCAATATTTTCAAGATCAAGAATCAGCTTGTTGAACATATCCAACTGCTCAGCCAACACTTTGTCTTCGATCATCTTGAATGAATACAAAGCTTGCTTCAGGTAGAGTCGATTTACCAGAGATTTGGTCATATACAAACTTTCAAGTTTCACCCATAACCCTGATGCCGTCGTCTCCTTTGATACCTGTCGAAGAACCTTATCACCAAGGCTCAACAAAATTGCGCTGTGTGCTTTCTCGATCATGGCCGTCTTCTCTCTTTCTGTTAACGCAGCGTCCATCGACGTCGCTCCCTTCAACGCTTCCAAACAACCCTGCTGAACCAGTAGGGCTTTCATCTTCAAGCGCCATAGACCGAAATCATTCACTCCGGTGAACTTTTCAATCTCATACTTTGTTGAAGGCATCTTCTCCACGCTCACCGCACCAATTTGTTGTGAATTCAATGCCAATAACAAAGTATAGAATTAGGGAGAAGAATAAAGAACAAGGAAGAAGAACACAAGAATTGGTTATAACTGCTATTCTTTTACTTTCTCTTAGGAAACAAGATTACAAGTTTACAAGAATAACAAATAACCCTCTCACCCTATATTAGGATTTGCTGTTATGGCAATGATGAGAGACTAGTATGCTATTTATAATAAAACCTAACATACTAACTAATGGGCTTTTTCCACAAGGCCCATTATACAAGCTAACTTAACAAACAAGCTAACTTAACAAATTAGGGTTTAAACACTAAAACCTAATTCGACAAGCATCCTTCGACAAATACATGCTAGAACCTTCTTCGACTACAGCAAGTACTTCGACCAACTAGAGTTCGATCCAAAATCCCACAAGATGTAAACAATTTCAATATTATTCTTCTTATCCATCACCAAATTTTAGGTTACTTCATCACTAAGAAACTAAGTTGAAAGACTATTAATTAATGACATATATTTCATATACGTTTGTAATAATTAAAACTATATAATGAAGCTAAATAGTATATTTATTCACCATATTCACATTGTATTATGGAATAATAGATGTAAACAATTTCAATATTATTCTTCTTATCCATCACCAAATTTTAGGTTACTTCATCACTAAGAAACTAAGTTAAAAGACTATTAATTAACTATATATGTTTCATATACATTTGTAATAATTAAAACTATATAACGAGGCTAGATAGTATATTTATTCACCATATTCACATTGTATTACAGTATAATAGACGTAAACAATTTCAATATTATTATTCTTATCCATTACCAAATTTTAGGTTACTTCATCACTAAGAAACTAAGTTAAAAGACTATAGTAAATGACATATATGTCATATACGTTCGTAATAATTAAAACTATATAATGAAGTTAGATAGTAACTTTATTCAGCATATTCACATTATATTATGGTATAATAGATGTAAACAATTTCAATATTATTCTTCTTATCCATCACCAAATTTTAGGTTACTTCATCACTAAGAAACTAAGTTAAAAGACTTTTAATTAATGACATATATTTCATATACGTTCATAATAATTAAAACTATATAATGAGGATAGATAGTATATTTATTCACCATATTCACATTGTATTATGGTATAATAGATGTAAACAATTTCAATATTATTCTTCTTATCCATCACCAAATTTCAGCATCACTAAGAAACTAAGTTAAAAGACTATCAATCAATGACATATATTTCATATACGCTCGTAATAGTTAAAACTATATAATGAGGTTAGATAGTAAATTTATTATCCATATTCACATTGTATTAAGGTATAATACATGTAAACATTTTCAATATTATTCTTTTTATTCATCACCAAATTTTAGGTTTACTTCATCACTAAGAAACTAAGTTGAAAGACACCAAATTAACTATATATATTTCATATACGTTCGTAATAATTAAAACTATATAATGAGGCTAGATAGTATATTTATTCACCATATTAACATTGTATTACGTTATAATAGGTGTAAACAATTTCCATATTATTCTTCTTATCCATCACCAAATTTTAGGTTACTTCATCACTAAGAAACTAAGTTAAAAGATTATAAATTTATGACATATATTTCATATACGTTCATAATAAGTAAAACTATATAATTAGGTTAGATAGTAAATTTATTCACCATATTCACATTGTATTATGGTATAATAGATGTAAACAATATCGATATTATTCTTCTTATCCATCATCAAATTTTTGGTTACTTCACCACTAAGAATCTATGTTAAAAGACTATTAATTAATGACATATATTTCATATACGTTCGTAATAATTAAAACTATATAATGAGGCTAGATAGTATATTTATTCACCATATTCACATTGTATTATGGTATAATAGATGTAAACAATTTCAATATTATTCTTCTTATCCATCACCAAATTTTAGGTTATTTCATCACTAAGAAACTAAGTTAAAAGACTATTAATTAATGATATATATTTCATATACATTTGTAATAATTAAAACTATATAATGAGGCTAGATAGTATATTTATTCACCATATTCACATTGTATTACGTTATAATAGACGTAAACAATTTCAATATTATTATTCTTATCCATTACCAAAATTTAGGTTACTTCATCACTGAGAAACTAAGTTAAAAGACTATAGTAAATCACATATATTTCATATACGTTCGTAATAATTAAAACTATATAATGAGGTTAGATAGTAAATTTATTCACCATATTCACATTATATTATGGTATAATAGATGTAAACAATTTCAATATTATTCTTCTTATCCATCACCAAATTTTAGGATATTTCATCACTAAGAAACTAAGTTAAAAGACTATTAATTAATGATATATATTTCATATACATTTGTAATAATTAAAACTATATAATGAGGCTAGATAGTATATTTATTCACCATATTCACATTGTATTATGGTATAATAGAAGTAAACAATTTCAATATTATTCTTCTTATCCATCACCAAATTTTAGGTTATTTCATCACTAAGAAACTAAGTTAAAAGACTATTAATTAATGATATATATTTCATATACATTTGTAATAAATAAAACTATATAATTAGGCTAGATAGTATATTTATTCACCATATTCATATTGTATTACGGTATAAAAGACGTAAACAATTTCAATGTTATTATTCTTATCCATTAAATTTTAGGTTACTTCATCACTAAGAAACTAAGTTAAAAGACTATAGTAAATCACATATATTTCATATACGTTCGTAATAATTAAAACTATATAATGAGGTTAGATAGTAAATTTATTCACCATATTCATATTATATTATGGTATAATAGATGTAAACAATTCAATATTATTCTTCTTATCCATCACCAAATTTTAGGTTACTTCATCACTAAGAAACTAAGTTAAAAGACTATTAATTAATGACATATATTTCATATACGTTTGTAATAATTAAAACTATATAATGAGGCTAGATAGTATATTTATTCACCATATTCACATTGTATTATGGTATAATAGATGTAAAGAATTTCAATATTATTCTTCTTATCCATCACCAAATTTTAGGTTACTTCATCACTAAGAAACTAAGTTAAAAGATTATTAATTTATCATATATATTTCATATACGTTCATAATAATTAAAACTATATAATTAGGTTAGATTGTAAATTTTTTCACCATATTCACATTGTATTATGGTATAATAGATGTAAACAATATCGATATTATTCTTATTATCCATCACCAAATTTTAGGTTACTTCATCACTAAGAAACTAAGTTAAAAGACTATTAATTAATGACATATATTTCATATACGTTCGTAATAATTAAAACTATATAACGAGGCTAGATAGTATATTTATTCACCATATTCACATTGTATTACAGTATAATAGACGCAAACAATTTCAATATTATTATTCTTATCCATTACCAAATTTTAGGTTACTTCATCACTAAGAAACTAAGTTAAAAGACTATAGTAAATGACATATATGTCATATACGTTCGTAATAATTAAAACTATATAATGAAGTTAGATAGTAACTTTATTCAGCATATTCACATTATATTATGGTATAATAGATGTAAACAATTTCAATATTATTCTTCTTATCCATCACCAAATTTTAGGTTACTTCATCACTAAGAAACTAAGTTAAAAGACTTTTAATTAATGACATATATTTCATATACGTTCATAATAATTAAAACTATATAATGAGGATAGATAGTATATTTATTCACCATATTCACATTGTATTATGGTATAATAGATGTAAACAATTTCAATATTATTCTTCTTATCCATCACCAAATTTCAGCATCACTAAGAAACTAAGTTAAAAGACTATTAATCAATGACATATATTTCATATACGCTCGTAATAGTTAAAACTATATAATGAGGTTAGATAGTAAATTTATTATCCATATTCACATTGTATTAAGGTATAATACATGTAAACATTTTCAATATTATTCTTTTTATCCATCACCAAATTTTAGGTTTACTTCATCACTAAGAAACTAAGTTGAAAGACACCAAATTAACCATATATATTTCATATACGTTCGTAATAATTAAAACTATATAATGAGGCTAGATAGTATATTTATTCACCATATTAACATTGTATTACGTTATAATAGATGTAAACAATTTCAATATTATTCTTCTTATCCATCACCAAATTTTAGGTTACTTCATCACTAAGAAACTAAGTTAAAAGATTATAAATTTATGACATATATTTCATATACGTTCATAATAAGTAAAACTATATAATTAGGTTAGATAGTAAATTTATTCACCATATTCACATTGTATTATGGTATAATAGATGTAAACAATATCGATATTATTCTTCTTATCCATCATCAAATTTTTGGTTACTTCATCACTAAGAATCTATGTTAAAAGACTATTAATTAATGACATATATTTCATATACGTTCGTAATAATTAAAACTATATAATGAGGCTAGATAGTATATTTATTCACCATATTCACATTGTATTATGGTATAATATATGTAAACAATTTCAATATTATTCTTCTTATCCATCACCAAATTTTAGGTTATTTCATCACTAAGAAACTAAGTTAAAAGACTATTAATTAATGATATATATTTCATATACATTTGTAATAATTAAAACTATATAATGAGGCTAGATAGTATATTTATTCACCATATTCACATTGTATTACGTTATAATAGACCTAAACAATTTCAATATTATTATTCTTATCCATTACCAAATTTTAGGTTACTTCATCACTGAGAAACTAAGTTAAAAGACTATAGTAAATCACATATATTTCATATACGTTCGTAATAATTAAAACTATATAATGAGGTTAGATAGTAAATTTATTCACCATATTCACATTATATTATGGTATAATAGATGTAAACAATTCAATATTATTCTTCTTATCCATCACCAAATTTTAGGTTACTTCATCACTAAGAAACTAAGTTAAAAGACTATTAATTAATGACATATATTTCATATACGTTTGTAATAATTAAAACTATATAATGAGGATAGATAGTATATTTATTCACCATATTCACATTGTATTATGGTATAATAGAAGTAAACAATTTCAATATTATTCTTCTTATCCATCACCAAATTTTAGGTTATTTCATCACTAAGAAACTAAGTTAAAAGACTATTAATTAATGATATATATTTCATATACATTTGTAATAAATAAAACTATATAATTAGGCTAGATAGTATATTTATTCACCATATTCACATTGTATTACGGTATAATAGACGTAAACAATTTCAATGTTATTATTCTTATCCATTAAATTTTAGGTTACTTCATCACTAAGAAACTAAGTTAAAAGACTATAGTAAATCACATATATTTCATATACGTTCGTAATAATTAAAACTATATAATGAGGTTAGATAGTAAATTTATTCACCATATTCATATTATATTATGGTATAATAGATGTAAACAATTCAATATTATTCTTCTTATCCATCACCAAACTTTAGGTTACTTCATCACTAAGAAACTAAGTTAAAAGACTATTAATTAATGACATATATTTCATATACGTTTGTAATAATTAAAAATATATAATGAGGATAGATAGTATATTTATTCACCATATTCACATTGTATTATGGTATAATAGATGTAAAGAATTTCAATATTATTTTTCTTATCCATCACCAAATTTTAGGTTACTTCATCACTAAGAAACTAAGTTAAAAGATTATTAATTTATCATATATATTTCATATACGTTCATAATAATTAAAACTATATAATTAGGTTAGATTGTAAATTTTTTCACCATATTCACATTGTATTATGGTATAATAGATGTAAACAATATCGATATTATTCTTATTATCCATCACCAAATTTTAGGTTACTTCATCACTAAGAAACTAAGTTAAAAGACTATTAATTAATGACATATATTTCATATACGTTCGTAATAATTAAAAATATATAATGAGGCTAGATAGTATATTTATTCACCATATTCAAATTGTATTATGGTATAATACATGTAAACAATTTCAATATTATTCTTCTTATCCATCACCAAATTTCAGCATCACTAAGAAACTAAGTTAAAAGACTATTAATCAATGACATATATTTCATATACGCTCGTAATAGTTAAAACTATATAATGAGGTTAGATAGTAAATTTATTATCCATATTCACATTGTATTAAGGTATAATACATGTAAACAATTTCAATATTATTCTTTTTATCCATCACCAAATTTTAGGTTACTTCATCACTAAGAAACTAAGTTGAAAGACACCAAATTAACTATATATATTTCATATAAGTTCGTAATAATTAAAACTATATAATGAGGCTAGATAGTATATTTATTCACCATGTTAACATTGTATTACGTTATAATAGGTGTAAACAATTTCAATATTATTCTTCTTATCCATCACCAAATTTTAGGTTACTTCATCACTAAGAAACTAAGTTAAAAGATTATAAATTTATGACATATATTTCATATACTTTCAGAATAAGTAAAACTATATAATTAGGTTAGATAGTAAATTTATTCACCATATTCACATTGTATTATGGTATAATAGATGTAAACAATATCGATATTATTCTTCTTATCCATCATCAAATTTTTGGTTACTTCATCACTAAGAATCTATGTTAAAAGACTATTAATTAATGACATATATTTCATATACGTTCGTAATAATTAAAACTATATAATGAGGCTAGATAGTATATTTATTCACCATATTCACATTGTATTATGGTATAATAGATGTAAACAATTTCAATATTATTCTTCTTATCCATCACCAAATTTTAGGTTATTTCATCACTAAGAAACTAAGTTAAAAGACTATTAATTAATGATATATATTTCATATACATTTGTAATAATTAAAACTATATAATGAGGCTAGATAGTATATTTATTCACCATATTCACATTGTATTACGTTATAATAGACGTAAACAATTTCAATATTATTATTCTTATCCATTACCAAATTTTAGGTTACTTCATCACTGAGAAACTAAGTTAAAAGACTATAGTAAATCACATATATTTCATATACGTTCGTAATAATTAAAACTATATAATGAGGTTAGATAGTAAATTTATTCACCATATTCACATTATATTATGGTATAATAGATGTAAACAATTTCAATATTATTCTTCTTATCTATCACCAAATTTCAGCATCACTAAGAAACTAAGTTAAAAGACTCATAATCAATGACATATTTATTTCATATACGCTCGTAATAGTTAAAACTATATAATGAGGTTAGATAGTAAATTTATTATCCATATTCACATTGTATTAAGGTATAATACATGTAAACAATTTCAATATTATTCTTTTTATCCATCACCAAATTTTAGGTTACTTCATCACTAAGAAACTAAGTTGAAAGACACCAAATTAACTATATATATTTCATATACGTTCGTAATAATTAAAACTATATAATGAGGCTAGATAGTATATTTATTCACCATATTAACATTGTATTACGTTATAATAGGTGTAAACAATTTCAATATTATTCTTCTTATCCATCACCAAATTTTAGGTTACTTCATCACTAAGAAACTAAGTTAAAAGATTATAAATTTATGACATATATTTCATATACGTTCATAATAAGTAAAACTATATAATTAGGTTAGATAGTAAATTTATTCACCATATTCACATTGTATTATGGTATAATAGATGTAAACAATATCGATATTCTTCTTCTTATCCTTCATCAAATTTTTGGTTACTTCATCACTAAGAATCTATGTTAAAAGACTATTAATTAATCACATATATTTCATATACGTTCGTAATAATTAAAACTATATAATGAGGCTAGATAGTATATTTATTCACCATATTCACATTGTATTATGGTATAATAGATGTAAACAATTTCAATATTATTCTTCTTATCCATCACAAAATTTTAAGTTATTTCATCACTAAGAAACTAAGTTAAAAGACTATTAATTAATGATATATATTTCATATACATTTGTAATAATTAAAACTATATAATGAGGCTAGATAGTATATTTATTCACCATATTGACATTGTATTACGTTATAATAGACGTAAACAATTTCAATATTATTATTCTTATCCATTACCAAATTTTAGGTTACTTCATCACTGAGAAACTAAGTTAAAAGACTATAGTAAATCACATATATTTCATATACGTTCGTAATAATTAAAACTATATAATGAGGTTAGATAGTAAATTTATTCACCATATTCACATTATATTATGGTATAATAGATGTAAACAATTTCAATATTATTCTTCTTATCCATCACCAAATTTTAGGTTATTTCATCACTAAGAAACTAAGTTAAAAGAATATTAATTAATGATATATATTTCATATACATTTGTAATAATTAAAACTATATAATGAGGCTAGATAGTATATTTATTCACCATATTCACATTGTATTAAGGTATAATAGAAGTAAACAATTTCAATATTATTCTTCTTATCCATCACCAAATTTTAGGTTATTTCATCACTAAGAAACTAAGTTAAAAGACTATTAATTAATGATATATATTTCATATACATTTGTAATAAATAAAACTATATAATTAGGCTAGATAGTATATTTATTCACCATATTCACATTGTATTACGGTATAATAGACGTAAACAATTTCAATGTTATTATTCTTATCCATTAAATTTTAGGTTACTTCATCACTAAGAAACTAAGTTAAAAGACTATAGTAAATCACATATATTTCATATACGTTCGTAATAATTAAAACTATATAATGAGGTTAGATAGTAAATTTATTCACCATATTCATATTATATTATGGTATAATAGATGTAAACAATTCAATATTATTCTTCTTATCCATCACCAAATTTTAGGTTACTTCATCACTAAGAAACTAAGTTAAAAGACTATTAATTAATGACATATATTTCATATACGTTTGTAATAATTAAAACTATATAATGAGGCTAGATAGTATATTTATTCACCATATTCACATTGTATTATGGTATAATAGATGTAAAGAATTTCAATATTATTCTTCTTATCCATCACCAAATTTTAGGTTACTTCATCACTAAGAAACTAAGTTAAAAGATTATTAATTTATCATATATATTTCATATACGTTCATAATAATTAAAACTATATAATTAGGTTAGATTGTAAATTTTTTCACCATATTCACATTGTATTATGGTATAATAGATGTAAACAATATCGATATTATTCTTATTATCCATCACCAAATTTTAGGTTACTTCATCACTAAGAAACTAAGTTAAAAGACTATTAATTAATGACATATATTTCATATACGTTCGTAATAATTAAAACTATATAACGAGGCTAGATAGTATATTTATTCACCATATTCACATTGTATTACAGTATAATAGACGCAAACAATTTCAATATTATTATTCTTATCCATTACCAAATTTTAGGTTACTTCATCACTAAGAAACTAAGTTAAAAGACTATAGTAAATGACATATATGTCATATACGTTCGTAATAATTAAAACTATATAATGAAGTTAGATAGTAACTTTATTCAGCATATTCACATTATATTATAGTATAATAGATGTAAACAATTTCAATATTATTCTTCTTATCCATCACCAAATTTTAGGTTACTTCATCACTAAGAAACTAAGTTAAAAGACTTTTAATTAATGACATATATTTCATATACGTTCATAATAATTAAAACTATATAATGAGGATAGATAGTATATTTATTCACCATATTCACATTGTATTATGGTATAATAGATGTAAACAATTTCAATATTATTCTTCTTATCCATCACCAAATTTCAGCATCACTAAGAAACTAAGTTAAAAGACTATTAATCAATGACATATATTTCATATACGCTCGTAATAGTTAAAACTATATAATGAGGTTAGATAGTAAATTTATTATCCATATTCACATTGTATTAAGGTATAATACATGTAAACATTTTCAATATTATTCTTTTTATCCATCACCAAATTTTAGGTTTACTTCATCACTAAGAAACTAAGTTGAAAGACACCAAATTAACCATATATATTTCATATACGTTCGTAATAATTAAAACTATATAATGAGGCTAGATAGTATATTTATTCACCATATTAACATTGTATTACGTTATAATAGATGTAAACAATTTCAATATTATTCTTCTTATCCATCACCAAATTTTAGGTTACTTCATCACTAAGAAACTAAGTTAAAAGATTATAAATTTATGACATATATTTCATATACGTTCATAATAAGTAAAACTATATAATTAGGTTAGATAGTAAATTTATTCACCATATTCACATTGTATTATGGTATAATAGATGTAAACAATATCGATATTATTCTTCTTATCCATCATCAAATTTTTGGTTACTTCATCACTAAGAATCTATGTTAAAAGACTATTAATTAATGACATATATTTCATATACGTTCGTAATAATTAAAACTATATAATGAGGCTAGATAGTATATTTATTCACCATATTCACATTGTATTATGGTATAATATATGTAAACAATTTCAATATTATTCTTCTTATCCATCACCAAATTTTAGGTTATTTCATCACTAAGAAACTAAGTTAAAAGACTATTAATTAATGATATATATTTCATATACATTTGTAATAATTAAAACTATATAATGAGGCTAGATAGTATATTTATTCACCATATTCACATTGTATTACGTTATAATAGACCTAAACAATTTCAATATTATTATTCTTATCCATTACCAAATTTTAGGTTACTTCATCACTGAGAAACTAAGTTAAAAGACTATAGTAAATCACATATATTTCATATACGTTCGTAATAATTAAAACTATATAATGAGGTTAGATAGTAAATTTATTCACCATATTCACATTATATTATGGTATAATAGATGTAAACAATTCAATATTATTCTTCTTATCCATCACCAAATTTTAGGTTACTTCATCACTAAGAAACTAAGTTAAAAGACTATTAATTAATGACATATATTTCATATACGTTTGTAATAATTAAAACTATATAATGAGGATAGATAGTATATTTATTCACCATATTCACATTGTATTATGGTATAATAGAAGTAAACAATTTCAATATTATTCTTCTTATCCATCACCAAATTTTAGGTTATTTCATCACTAAGAAACTAAGTTAAAAGACTATTAATTAATGATATATATTTCATATACATTTGTAATAAATAAAACTATATAATTAGGCTAGATAGTATATTTATTCACCATATTCACATTGTATTACGGTATAATAGACGTAAACAATTTCAATGTTATTATTCTTATCCATTAAATTTTAGGTTACTTCATCACTAAGAAACTAAGTTAAAAGACTATAGTAAATCACATATATTTCATATACGTTCGTAATAATTAAAACTATATAATGAGGTTAGATAGTAAATTTATTCACCATATTCATATTATATTATGGTATAATAGATGTAAACAATTCAATATTATTCTTCTTATCCATCACCAAACTTTAGGTTACTTCATCACTAAGAAACTAAGTTAAAAGACTATTAATTAATGACATATATTTCATATACGTTTGTAATAATTAAAAATATATAATGAGGATAGATAGTATATTTATTCACCATATTCACATTGTATTATGGTATAATAGATGTAAAGAATTTCAATATTATTTTTCTTATCCATCACCAAATTTTAGGTTACTTCATCACTAAGAAACTAAGTTAAAAGATTATTAATTTATCATATATATTTCATATACGTTCATAATAATTAAAACTATATAATTAGGTTAGATTGTAAATTTTTTCACCATATTCACATTGTATTATGGTATAATAGATGTAAACAATATCGATATTATTCTTATTATCCATCACCAAATTTTAGGTTACTTCATCACTAAGAAACTAAGTTAAAAGACTATTAATTAATGACATATATTTCATATACGTTCGTAATAATTAAAAATATATAGTGAGGCTAGATAGTATATTTATTCACCATATTCAAATTGTATTATGGTATAATACATGTAAACAATTTCAATATTATTCTTCTTATCCATCACCAAATTTCAGCATCACTAAGAAACTAAGTTAAAAGACTATTAATCAATGACATATATTTCATATACGCTCGTAATAGTTAAAACTATATAATGAGGTTAGATAGTAAATTTATTATCCATATTCACATTGTATTAAGGTATAATACATGTAAACAATTTCAATATTATTCTTTTTATCCATCACCAAATTTTAGGTTACTTCATCACTAAGAAACTAAGTTGAAAGACACCAAATTAACTATATATATTTCATATAAGTTCGTAATAATTAAAACTATATAATGAGGCTAGATAGTATATTTATTCACCATGTTAACATTGTATTACGTTATAATAGGTGTAAACAATTTCAATATTATTCTTCTTATCCATCACCAAATTTTAGGTTACTTCATCACTAAGAAACTAAGTTAAAAGATTATAAATTTATGACATATATTTCATATACTTTCAGAATAAGTAAAACTATATAATTAGGTTAGATAGTAAATTTATTCACCATATTCACATTGTATTATGGTATAATAGATGTAAACAATATCGATATTATTCTTCTTATCCATCATCAAATTTTTGGTTACTTCATCACTAAGAATCTATGTTAAAAGACTATTAATTAATGACATATATTTCATATACGTTCGTAATAATTAAAACTATATAATGAGGCTAGATAGTATATTTATTCACCATATTCACATTGTATTATGGTATAATAGATGTAAACAATTTCAATATTATTCTTCTTATCCATCACAAAATTTTAAGTTATTTCATCACTAAGAAACTAAGTTAAAAGACTATTAATTAATGATATATATTTCATATACATTTGTAATAATTAAAACTATATAATGAGGCTAGATAGTATATTTATTCACCATATTGACATTGTATTACGTTATAATAGACGTAAACAATTTCAATATTATTATTCTTATCCATTACCAAATTTTAGGTTACTTCATCACTGAGAAACTAAGTTAAAAGACTATAGTAAATCACATATATTTCATATACGTTCGTAATAATTAAAACTATATAATGAGGTTAGATAGTAAATTTATTCACCATATTCACATTATATTATGGTATAATAGATGTAAACAATTTCAATATTATTCTTCTTATCCATCACCAAATTTTAGGTTATTTCATCACTAAGAAACTAAGTTAAAAGAATATTAATTAATGATATATATTTCATATACATTTGTAATAATTAAAACTATATAATGAGGCTAGATAGTATATTTATTCACCATATTCACATTGTATTAAGGTATAATAGAAGTAAACAATTTCAATATTATTCTTCTTATCCATCACCAAATTTTAGGTTATTTCATCACTAAGAAACTAAGTTAAAAGACTATTAATTAATGATATATATTTCATATACATTTGTAATAAATAAAACTATATAATTAGGCTAGATAGTATATTTATTCACCATATTCACATTGTATTACGGTATAATAGACGTAAACAATTTCAATGTTATTATTCTTATCCATTAAATTTTAGGTTACTTCATCACTAAGAAACTAAGTTAAAAGACTATAGTAAATCACATATATTTCATATACGTTCGTAATAATTAAAACTATATAATGAGGTTAGATAGTAAATTTATTCACCATATTCATATTATATTATGGTATAATAGATGTAAACAATTCAATATTATTCTTCTTATCCATCACCAAATTTTAGGTTACTTCATCACTAAGAAACTAAGTTAAAAGACTATTAATTAATGACATATATTTCATATACGTTTGTAATAATTAAAACTATATAATGAGGCTAGATAGTATATTTATTCACCATATTAACATTGTATTATGGTATAATAGAAGTAAACAATTTCAATATTATTCTTCTTATCCATCACCAAATTTTAGGTTATTTCATCACTAAGAAACTAAGTTAAAAGACTATTAATTAATGATATATATTTCATATACATTTGTAATAAATAAAACTATATAATTAGGCTAGATAGTATATTTATTCACCATATTCACATTGTATTACGGTATAAATAGACGTAAACAATTTCAATGTTATTATTCTTATCCATTAAATTTTAGGTTACTTCATCACTAAGAAACTAAGTTAAAAGACTATAGTAAATCACATATATTTCATATACGTTCGTAATAATTAAAACTATATAATGAGGTTAGATAGTAAATTTATTCACCATATTCATATTATATTATGGTATAATAGATGTAAACAATTCAATATTATTCTTCTTATCCATCACCAAATTTTAGGTTACTTCATCACTAAGAAACTAAGTTAAAAGACTATTAATTAATGACATATATTTCATATACGTTTGTAATAATTAAAACTATATAATGAGGCTAGATAGTATATTTATTCACCATATTCACATTGTATTATGGTATAATAGATGTAAACAATTTCAATATTATTCTTCTTATCCATCACCAAATTTTAGGTTACTTCATCACTAAGAAACTAAGTTAAAAGACTATAAATTAATGACATTTCTTTCATATACGTTCGTAATAATTAAAACTATATAATGAGGCTAGATAGTATATTTATTCACCATATTCACATTGTATTATGGTATAATAGATGTAAACAATTTCAATATTATTCTTCTTATCCATCACCAAATTTTAGGTTATTTCATCACTAAGAAACTAAGTTAAAAGACTATTAATTAATGATATATATTTCATATACATTTGTAATAATTAAAACTATATAATGAGGCTAGATAGTATATTTATTCACCATATTCACATTGTATTACGGTATAATAGACGTAAACAATTTCAATATTATTATTCTTATCCATTACTAAATTTTAGGTTACTTCATCACTAAGAAACTAAGTTAAAAGACTATAGTAAATCACATATATTTCATATACGTTCGTAATAATTAAAACTATATAATGAGGTTAGATAGTAAATTTATTCACCATATTCATATTATATTATGGTATAATAGATGTAAACAATTCAATATTATTCTTCTTATCCATCACCAAATTTTAGGTTATTTCATCACTAAGAAACTAAGTTAAAAGACTATTAATTAATGACATATATTTCATATACGTTTGTAATAATTAAAACTATATAATGAGGCTAGATAGTATATTTATTCACCATATTCACATTGTATTATGGTATAATAGATGTAAATAATTTCAATATTATTCTTCTTATCCATCACCAAATTTTAGGTTACTTCATCACTAAGAAACTAAGTTAAAAGATTATTAATTTATGATATATATTTCATATACGTTCATAATAATTAAAACTATATAATTAGGTTAGATTGTAAATTTTTTCACCATATTCACATTGTATTATGGTATAATAGATGTAAACAATATCGATATTATTCTTATTATCCATCACCAAATTTTAGGTTACTTCATCACTAAGAAACTAAGTTAAAAGACTATTAATTAATGACATATATTTCATATACGTTCGTAATAATTAAAACTATATAATGAGGCTAGATAGTATATTTATTCACCATATTCAAATTGTATTATGGTATAATACATGTAAACAATTTCAATATTATTCTTCTTATCCATCACCAAATTTTAGGTTACTTCATCACTAAGAAACTAAGTTAAAAGACTATAGTTAATGACGTATATTTCATATATGTTCGTAATAATTAAAACTATATAATGAGGTTAGATAGTAAATTTATTCACCATATTCACATTATATTATGGTATAATAGATGTAAACAATTTCAATATTATTCTTCTTGTCCATCCCCAAATTTTAGTTTACTTCATCACTAAGAAACTAAGTTAAAAGACTATTAATTAATGACATATATTTCATATACGTTCGTAATAATTAAAAATATATAATGAGGCTAGATAGTATATTTATTCACCATATTCACATTGTATTATGGTATAATAGATGTAAACAATTTCAATATTATTCTTCTTATCCATCACCAAATTTCAGCATCACTAAGAAACTAAGTTAAAAGACTATTAATCAATGACATATATTTCATATACGCCCGTAATAGTTAAAACTATATAATGAGGTTAGATAGTAAATTTATTATCCATATTCACATTGTATTAAGGTATAATACATGTAAACAATTTCAATATTATTCTTTTTATCCATCACCAAATTTTAGGTTACTTCATCACTAAGAAACTAAGTTGAAAGACACCAAATTAACTATATATATTTCATATACGTTCGTAATAATTAAAACTATATAATGAGGCTAGATAGTATATTTATTCACCATATTAACATTGTATTACGTTATAATAGGTGTAAACAATTTCAATATTATTCTTCTTATCCATCACCAAATTTTAGGTTACTTCATCACTAAGAAACTAAGTTAAAAGATTATAAATTTATGACATATATTTCATATACGTTCGTAATAAGTAAAACTATATAATTAGGTTAGATAGTAAATTTATTCACCATATTCACATTGTATTATGGTATAATAGATGTAAACAATATCGATATTATTCTTCTTATCCATCATTAAATTTTTGGTTACTTCATCACTAAGAATCTATGTTAAAAGACTATTAATTAATGACATATATTTCATATACGTTCGTAATAATTAAAACTATATAATGAGGCTAGATAGTATATTTATTCACCATATTCACATTGTATTATGGTATAATAGATGTAAACAATTTCAATATTATTCTTCTTATCCATCACCAAATTTTAGGTTATTTCATCACTAAGAAACTAAGTTAAAAGACTATTAATTAATGATATATATTTCATATAAATTTGTAATAATTAAAACTATATAATGAGGCTAGATAGTATATTTATTCACCATATTCACATTGTATTACGTTATAATAGACGTAAACAATTTCAATATTATTATTCTTATCCATTACCAAATTTTAGGTTACTTCATCACTGAGAAACTAAGTTAAAAGACTATAGTAAATCACATATATTTCATATACGTTCGTAATAATTAAAACTATATAATGAGGTTAGATAGTAAATTTATTCACCATATTCACATTATATTATGGTATAATAGATGTAAACAATTTTAATATTATTCTTCTTATCCATCACCAAATATTAGGTTATTTCATCACTAAGAAACTAAGTTAAAAGACTATTAATTAATGATATATATTTCATATACATTTGTAATAATTAATACTATATAATGAGGCTAGATAGTATATTTATTCACCATATTCACATTGTATTATGGTATAATAGAAGTAAATAATTTCAATATTATTCTTCTTATCCATCACCAAATTTTAGGTTATTTCATCACTAAGAAACTAAGTTAAAAGACTATTAATTAATGATATATATTTCATATACATTTGTAATAAATAAAACTATATAATTAGGCTAGATAGTATATTTATTCACCATATTCACATTGTATTACGGTATAATAGATGTAAACAATTTCAATGTTATTATTCTTATCCATTAAATTTTAGGTTACTTCATCACTAAGAAACTAAGTTAAAAGACTATAGTAAATCACATATATTTCATATACGTTCGTAATAATTAAAACTATATAATGAGGTTAGATAGTAAATTTATTCACCATATTCATATTATATTATGGTATAATATATGTAAACAATTCAATATTATTCTTCTTATCCATCACCAAATTTTAGGTTATTTCATCACTAAGAAACTAAGTTAAAAGACTATTAATTAATGATATATATTTCATATACATTTGTAATAATTAAAACTATATAATGAGGCTAGATAGTATATTTATTCACCATATTCACATTGTATTACGTTATAATAGACGTAAACAATTTCAATATTATTATTCTTATCCATTACCAAATTTTAGGTTACTTCATCACTGAGAAACTAAGTTAAGAGACTATAGTAAATCACATATATTTCATATACGTTCGTAATAATTAAAACTATATAATGAGGTTAGATAGTAAATTTATTCACCATATTCACATTATATTATGGTATAATAGATGTAAACAATTTCAATATTATTCTTCTTATCCATCACCAAATTTTAGGTTACTTCATCACTAAGAAACTAAGTTAAAAGACTATAAATTAATGACATTTCTTTCATATACGTTCGTAATAATTAAAACTATATAATGAGGCTAGATAGTATATTTATTCACCATATTCACATTGTATTATGGTATAATAGATGTAAACAATTTCAATATTATTCTTCTTATCCATCACCAAATTTTAGGTTATTTCATCACTAAGAAACTAAGTTAAAAGACTATTAATTAATGATATATATTTCATACACATTTGTAATAATTAAAACTATATAATGAGGCTAGATAGTATATTTATTCACCATATTCACATTGTATTACGGTATAATAGACGTAAACAATTTCAATATTATTATTCTTATCCATTACTAAATTTTAGGTTACTTCATCACTAAGAAACTAAGTTAAAAGACTATAGTAAATCACATATATTTCATATACGTTCGTAATAATTAAAACTATATAATGAGGTTAGATAGTAAATTTATTCACCATATTCATATTATATTATGGTATAATAGATGTAAACAATTCAATATTATTCTTCTTATCCATCACCAAATTTTAGGTTATTTCATCACTAAGAAACTAAGTTAAAAGACTATTAATTAATGACATATATTTCATATACGTTTGTAATAATTAAAACTATATAATGAGGCTAGATAGTATATTTATTCACCATATTCACATTGTATTATGGTATAATAGATGTAAAGAATTTCAATATTATTCTTCTTATCCATCACCAAATTTTAGGTTACTTCATCACTAAGAAACTAAGTTAAAAGATTATTAATTTATGATATATATTTCATATACGTTCATAATAATTAAAACTATATAATTAGGTTAGATTGTAAATTTTTTCACCATATTCACATTGTATTATGGTATAATAGATGTAAACAATATCGATATTATTCTTATTATCCATCACCAAATTTTAGGTTACTTCATCACTAAGAAACTAAGTTAAAAGACTATTAATTAATGACATATATTTCATATACGTTCGTAATAATTAAAACTATATAATGAGGCTAGATAGTATATTTATTCACCATATTCAAATTGTATTATGGTATAATACATGTAAACAATTTCAATATTATTCTTCTTATCCATCACCAAATTTTAGGTTACTTCATCACTAAGAAACTAAGTTAAAAGACTATAGTTAATGACATTTATTTCATATATGTTCGTAATAATTAAAACTATATAATGAGGCTAGATAGTATATTTATTCACCATATTCACATTGTATTATGGTATAATAGATGTAAACAATTTCAATATTATTCTTCTTCTCCATCACCAAATTTTAGGTTATTTCATCACTAAGAAACTAAGTTAAAAGACTATTAATTAATGATATATATTTCATATACATTTGTAATAATTAAAACTATATAATGAGGCTAGATAGTATATTTATTCATCATATTCACATTGTATTACGGTATAATAGACGTAAACAATTTCAATATTATTATTCTTATCCATTACCAAATTTTAGGTTACTTTATCACTAAGAAACTAAGTTAAAAGACTATAGTAAATCACATATATTTCATATACGTTCGTAATAATTAAAACTATATAATGAGGTTAGATAGTAAATTTATTCACAATATTCATATTATATTATGGTATAATAGATGTAAACAATTCAATATTATTCTTCTTATCCATCACCAAATTTTAGGTTACTTCATCACTAAGAAAATAAGTCAAAAGACTATTAGTTAATGACATATATTTTATATATATTCGTAATAACTAAAACTACATAATGAGGTTAGATAGTAAATTTATTTAGCATATTCACATTGTATTATGGTCAAATACATGTAAACAATTTCAATGTTATTCTTCTTATCCATCACTAAAGTTTAGGTTACTTCATCACTAAGAAACTAAATTAAAAAAACTATTAACTTTGATATATATTTCGTATACGGTCAAAATAATTGAAATTGTATATTGAGGTTAAATGGTAAATTTATTCACCATATTCACATTGTATTATGGTATAATACATGTAAACAATTTCAATATTATTCTTCTTATCCATCACCAAATTTTAGGTTACTTCATCACAAAGAAACTAAGTTGAAAGACACCAAATTAACTATATATATTTCATATACGTTCGTAATAATTAAAACTATATAATGAGGCTAGATAGTATATTTATTCACCATATTAACATTGTATTATGTTATAATATATGTAAACAATTTCAATATTATTCTTCTTATCCATCACCAAATTTTAGGTTACTTCATCACTAAGAAACTAAGTTAAAAGATTATAAATTTATGACATATATTTCATATACGTTCATAATAATTAAAACTATATAATTAGGTTAGATAGTAAATTTATTCACCATGTTTACATTGTATTATGGTATAATAGATGTAAACAATATCGATATTATTCTTCTTATCCATCACCAAATTTTAGGTTACTTCATCACTAAGAAACTAAGTTAAAAGACAATAGTTAATGACATATATTTCATATACGTTCGTAATAATTAAAACTATATAAAGAGGTTAGATAGTAAATTTATTCACCATATTCACATTATATTATGGTATAATAGATGTAAACAATTTCAATATTCTTCTTCTTGTCCATCACCAAATTTTATGTTACTTCATCACTAAGAAACTAAGTTAAAAGACTATTAATTAATGACATATATTTCATATACGTTCGTAATAATTAAAAATATATAATGAGGCTAGATAGTATATTTATTCACCATATTCACATTGTATTATGGTATAATAGATGTAAACAATTTCAATATTATTGTTCTTATCCATCACCAAATTTTAGGTTACTTCATCACTAAGAAACTAAGTTAAAAGACTATTAATTAATGATATATATTTCATATACATTTGTAATAATTAAAACTATATAATGAGGCTAGATAGTATATTTATTCACCATATTCACATTGTATTACGGTATAATAGACATAAACAATTTCAATATTATTATTCTTATCCATTACAAAATTTTAGGTTACTTCATCACTGAGAAACTAAGTTAAAAGACTATAGTAAATCACATATATTTCATATACGTTCGTAATAATTAAAACTATATAATGAGGTTAGATAGTAAATTTATTCACCATATTCACATTATATTATGGTATAATAGATGTAAACAATTTCAATATTATTCTTCTTATCCATCACCAAATTTTAGGTTACTTGATCACTAAGAAACTAAGTTAAAAGACTATAATTTAATGACATTTATTTCATATACGTTCAGAATAATTAAAACTATATAATGAGGCTAGATAGTATATTTATTCACCATATTCACATTGTATTATGGTATAATAGATGTAAACAATTTCAATATTATTCTTCTTATCCATCACCAAATTTTAGGTTATTTCATCACTAAGAAACTAAGTTAAAAGACTATTAATTAATGATATATATTTCATATACATTTGTAATAATTAAAACTATATAATGAGGCTAGATAGTATATTTATTCACCATATTCACATTGTATTACGGTATAATAGACGTAAACAATTTCAATATTATTATTCTTATCCATTACCAAATTTTAGGTTACTTCATCACTAAGAAACTAAGTTAAAAGACTATAGTAAATCACATACATTTCATATATACGTTCGTAATAATTAAAACTATATAATGTGGTTAGATAGTAAATTTATTCACCATATTCATATTATATTATGGTATAATAGATGTAAACAATTCAATATTATTCTTCTTATCCATCACCAAATTTTAGGTTACTTCATCACTAAGAAACTAAGTTAAAAGACTATTAATTAATGACATATATTTCATATACGTTCGTAATAATTAAAACTATATAATGAGGTTAGATAGTATATTTATTCACCATATTTAAATTGTATTATGGTATAATACATGTAAACAATTTCAATATTATTCTTCTTATCCATCACCAAATTTTAGGTTACTTCATCCCTAAGAAACTAAGTTAAAAGACTATAAATTTATGACTTATATTTCATATACGTTCATAATAATTAAAACTATCTAATGAGGTTAGATAGTAAATTTATTCAGCATATTCACATTGTATTATGGTTAAATACATGTAAACAATTTCAATGTTATTCTTCTTATCCATCACCAAAGTTTAGGTTACTTCATCACTAAGAAACTAAGTTAAAAAAAACTATTAACTTATGACATATATTTCGTATACGTTCAAAATAATTGAAATTATATATTGAGGTTAAATGGTAAATTTATTCACCATATTCACATTGTATTATGGTATAATACATGTAAACAATTTCAATATTATTCTTCTTATCCATCACCAAATTTTAGGTTACTTCATCACAAAGAAACTAAGTTGAAAGACACCAATTTAACTATATATATTTCATATACGTTCGTAATAATTAAAACTATATAATGAGGCTAGATAGTATATTTATTCACCATATTAACATTGTATTATGTTATAATAGATGTAAACAATTTCAATATTATTCTTCTTATCCATCACCAAATTTTAGGTTACTTCATCACTAAGAAACTAAGTTAAAAGATTATAAATTTATGACATATATTTCATATACGTTCATAATAATTAAAACTATATAATTAGGTTAGATAGTAAATTTATTCACCATATTCACATTGTATTATGGTATAATAGATGTAAACAATATCGATATTATTCTTCTTATCCATCACCAAATTTTAGGTTACTTCATCACTAAGAAACTATGTTAAAAGACTATTAATTAATGCCATATATTTCATATACCTTCGTAATAATTAAAAATATATAATGAGGTTAGATAGTAAATTTATTCACCATATTCACATTGTATTATGGTATAATACAAGTAAACAATTTCAATATTATTCTTCTTATCCATCACCAAATTTTAGGTTACTTCATCACTAAGAAACTAAGTTAAAAGATTATTAATTTATGACATATATTTCATAGACGTTCATAATAATTAAAACTATATAATTAGGTTAGATAGTAAATTTATTCACCATATTCACATTGTATTATGGTATAATAGATGTAAAAAATTTCAATATTATTCTTCTTATCCATCACCAAATTTTAGGTTACTTCATCACTAAGAAACTAAGTTAAAAGACAATAGTTAATGACATATATTTCATATACGTTCGTAATAACTAAAACTATATAATGAGGTTAGATAGTAAATTTATTCACCATATTCACATTATATTATGGTATAATAGATGTAAACAATTTCAATATTATTCTTCTTGTCCATCACCAAATTTTAGGTTACTTCATCACTAAGAAACTAAGTTAAAAGACTATTAATTAATGATATACATTTCATATACATTTGTAATAATTAAAACTATATAATGAGGCTAGATAGTATATTTATTCACCATATTCACATTGTATTACAGTATAATAGACGTAAGTAATTTCAATATTATTATTCTTATCCATTACCAAATTTTAGGTTACTTCATCAATAAGAAACTAAGTTAAAAGACTATAGTAAATGACATATATTTCATATACGTTCATAATAATTAAAACTATATAATCAGGTAAGATAGTAAATTTATTCACCATATACACATTATATTATGGTATAATAGATGTAAACAATTTTAATATTATTCTTCTTATCCATCAACAAATTTTAGGTTACTTCATCACTAAGAAACTAAGTTAAAAGACTATTAATTAATGACATATATTTCATATACGTTCATAATAATTAAAACTATATAATGAGGATAGATAGTATATTTATTCACCATATTCACATTGTATTATGGTATAATATATGTAAACAATTTCAATATTATTTTTCTTATCCATCACCAAATTTTAGCATCACTAAGAAACTAAGTTAAAAGACTATTAATCAATGACATATATTTCATATACGCTCGTAATAGTTAAAACTATATAATGAGGTTAGATAGTAAATTTATTAACCACATTCACATTGTATTATGGTATAATACAAGTAAACAATTTGAATAATATTCTTCTTATCCATCACCAAATTTTAGGTTACTTCATCACTAAGAAACTAAGTTGAAAGACATCTAATTAACTATATATATTTCATATACGTTCGTAATAATTAAAACTATATAATGAGGCTAGATAGTATATTTATTCACCATATTCACATTGTATTATGTTATGATAGATGTAAACAATTTCAATATTATTCTTCTTATCCATCACCAAATTTTAGGTTACTTCATCACTAAGAAATTAAGTTAAAAGATTATTAATTTATGACATATATTTCATATACGTTCATAATAATTAAAACTATATAATTAGGTTAGATAGTAAATTTGTTCACCATATTCACATTGTATTATGGTATAATAGATGTAAACAATATCAATATTATTCTTCTTATCCATCATCAAATTTTAGGTTACTTCATCACTAAGAAACTAAGTTAAAACACTATTAATTAATGACATATATTTCATATACGTTCGTAATAATTAAAACTATATAATGTGGCTAGATAGTATATTTATTCACGGTATTCACATTGTATTATGGTATAATACATGTAAACAATTTCAATATTATTCTTCTTATCCATCACTAAATTTTAGGTTACTTCATCACTAAGAAACTAAGTTAAAAGACTATAGTAAATCACATATATTCCATATACGTTCGTAATAATTAAAACTATATAATGAGGTTAGGTAGTAAATTTATTTACCATATTCATATTATATTATGGTATAATAGATGTAAAAAATTCAATATTATTCTTCTTATCCATCACCAAATTTTAGGTTACTTCATCACTAAGAAACTAAGTTAAAAGACTATAAATTAATGACATTTATTTCATATACGTTCGTAATAATTAAAACTATATAATGAGGCTAGATAGTATATTTATTCACCATATTCACATTGTATTACGGTATAATAGATGTAAACAATTTCAATATTATTATTCTTATCCATTACCAAATTTTAGGTTACTTCATCACTAAGAAACTAAGTTAAAAGACTATTAATTAATGACATATATTTCATATACGTTCGTAATAATTAAAACTATATAATGAGGCTAGATAGTATATTTATTCACCATATTCAAATTGTATTATGGTATAATACATGTAAACAATTTCAATATTATTCTTCTTATCCATCACCAAATTTTAGGTTACTTCATCACTAAGAAACTAAGTTAAAAGATTATTAATTTATGATATATATTTCATATACGTTCATAATAATTAAAACTATATAATTAGGTTAGATTGTAAATTTTTTCACCATATTCACATTGTATTATGGTATAATAGATGTAAACAATATCGATATTATTCTTATTATCCATCACCAAATTTTAGGTTACTTCATCACTAAGAAACTAAGTTAAAAGACTATTAATTAATGACATATATTTCATATACGTTCGTAATAATTAAAACTATATAATGAGGCTAGATAGTATATTTATTCACCATATTCAAATTGTATTATGGTATAATACATGTAAACAATTTCAATATTATTCTTCTTATCCATCACCAAATTTTAGGTTACTTCATCACTAAGAAACTAAGTTAATAGATTATTAATTTATGACATATATTTCATATACGTTCATAATAATTAAAACTATATAATTAGGTTAGATAGTAAATTTATTCACCATATTCACATTGTATTATGGTATAATAGATGTAAACATTTTCAATATTATTCTTCTTATCCATCACCAAATTTTAGGTTACTTCATCACTAAGAAACTAAGTTAAAAGACAATAGTTAATGACATATATTTCATATACGTTCGTAATAACTAAAACTATATAATGAGGTTAGATAGTAAATTTATTCACCATATTCACATTATATTATGGTATAATAGATGTAAACAATTTCAATATTATTCTTCTTGTCCATCACCAAATTTTAGGTTACTTCATCACTAAGAAACTAAGTTAAAAGACTATTAATTAATGATATATATTTCATATACATTTATAATAATTAAAACTATATAATGAGGCTAGATAGTATATTTATTCACCATATTCACATTGTATTACAGTATAATAGACGTAAGTAATTTCAATATTATTATTCTTATCCATTACCAAATTTTAGGTTACTTCATCAATAAGAAACTAAGTTAAAAGACTATAGTAAATGACATATATTTCATATACGTTCATAATAATTAAAACTATATAATCAGGTAAGATAGTAAATTTATTCACCATATACACATTATATTATGGTATAATAGATGTAAACAATTTTAATATTATTCTTCTTATCCATCTCCAAATTTTAGGTTACTTCATCACTAAGAAACTAAGTTAAAAGACTATTAATTAATGACATATATTTCATATACGTTCATAATAATTAAAACTATATAATGAGGATAGATAGTATATTTATTCACCATATTCACATTGTATTATGGTATAATATATGTAAACAATTTCAATATTATTTTTCTTATCCATCACCAAATTTTAGCATCACTAAGAAACTAAGTTAAAAGACTATTAATCAATGACATATATTTCATATACGCTCGTAATAGTTAAAACTATATAATGAGGTTAGATAGTAAATTTATTAACCATATTCACATTGTATTATGGTATAATACAAGTAAACAATTTGAATAATATTCTTCTTATCCATCACCAAATTTTAGGTTACTTCATCACTAAGAAACTAAGTTGAAAGACATCTAATTAACTATATATATTTCATATACGTTCGTAATAATTAAAACTATATAATGAGGCTAGATAGTATATTTATTCACCATATTCACATTGTATTATGTTATGATAGATGTAAACAATTTCAATATTATTCTTCTTATCCATCACCAAATTTTAGGTTACTTCATCACTAAGAAATTAAGTTAAAAGATTATTAATTTATGACATATATTTCATATACGTTCATAATAATTAAAACTATATAATTAGGTTAGATAGTAAATTTGTTCACCATAGTCACATTGTATTATGGTATAATAGATGTAAACAATATCAATATTATTCTTCTTATCCATCACCAAATTTTAGGTTACTTCATCACTAAGAAACTAAGTTAAAACACTATTAATTAATGACATATATTTCATATACGTTCGTAATAATTAAAACTATATAATGTGGCTAGATAGTATATTTATTCACGGTATTCACATTGTATTATGGTATAATACATGTAAACAATTTCAATATTATTCTTCTTATCCATCACTAAATTTTAGGTTACTTCATCACTAAGAAACTAAGTTAAAAGACTATAGTAAATCACATATATTCCATATACGTTCGTAATAATTAAAACTATATAATGAGGTTAGATAGTAAATTTATTTACCATATTCATATTATATTATGGTATAATAGATGTAAAAAATTCAATATTATTCTTCTTATCCATCACCAATTTTTAGGTTACTTCATCACTAAGAAACTAAGTTAAAAGACTATAAATTAATGACATTTATTTCATATACGTTCGTAATAATTAAAACTATATAATGAGGCTAAATAGTATATTTATTCACCATATTCACATTGTATTACGGTATAATAGATGTAAACAATTTCAATATTATTATTCTTATCCATTACCAAATTTTAGGTTACTTCATCACTAAGAAACTAAGTTAAAAGACTATTAATTAATGACATATATTTCATATACGTTCGTAATAATTAAAACTATATAATGAGGCTAGATAGTATATTTATTCACCATATTCAAATTGTATTATGGTATAATACATGTAAACAATTTCAATATTATTCTTCTTATCCATAACCAAATTTTAGGTTACTTCATCCCTAAGAAACTAAGTTAAAAGACTATTAATTTAGGACTTATATTTCATATACGTTCATAATAATTAAAACTATCTAATGAGGTTAGATAGTAAATTTATTCACCATATTCACATTGTATTATGGTATAATAGATGTAAACAATTTCGATATTATTCTTCTTATCCATCACCAAATTTTAGGTTACTTTATCACTAAGAAACTAAGTCAAAAGACTATTAGTTAATGACATATATTTTATATATATTCGTAATAACTAAAACTACATAATGAGGTTAGATAGTAAATTTATTCAGCATATTCACATTGTATTATGGTTAAATATATGTAA
This sequence comes from Vicia faba, assembly GCA_948472305.1. Classification (NCBI taxonomy): domain Eukaryota; kingdom Viridiplantae; phylum Streptophyta; class Magnoliopsida; order Fabales; family Fabaceae; genus Vicia; species Vicia faba. The sequence continues at coordinate 67,364 of CATIWC010002533.1, read as the reverse complement.
ACAATTTCAATGTTATTCTTCTTATCCATCACCAAAGTTTAGGTTACTTCATCACTAAGAAACTAAGTTAAAAAAACTATTAACTTATGACTTATATTTCGTATACGTTCAAAATAATCGAAATTGTATATTGAGGTTAAATGGTAAATTTATTCACCATATTCACATTGTATTATGGTATAATACATGTAAACAATTTCAATATTATTCTTCTTATCCATCACCAAATTAAAGGGTTACTTCATCACAAAGAAACTAAGTTGAAAGACACCAAATTAACTATATATATTTCATATACGTTCGTAATAATTAAAACTATATAATGAGGCTAGATAGTATATTTATTCACCATATTAACATTGTATTATGTTATAATAGAGGTAAACAATTTCAATATTATTCTTCTTATCCATCACCAAATTTTAGGTTACTTCATCACTAAGAAACTAAGTTAAAAGATTATAAATTTATGACATATATTTCATATACGTTCATAATAATTAAAACTATATAATTAGGTTAGATAGTAAATTTATTCACCATATTCACATTTTATTATGGTATAATAGATGTAAACAATATCGATATTATTCTTCTTATCCATCACCAAATTTTAGGCTACTTCATCACTAAGAAACTAAGTTAAAAAAAAACTATTAACTTATGACATATATTTCGTATACGTTCAAAATAATTGAAATTGTAAATTGAGGTTAAATGGTAAATTTATTCACCATATTCACATTGTATTATGGTATAATACATGTAAACAATTTCAATATTATTCTTCTTATCCATCACCAAATTTTAGGTTACTTCATCACAAAGAAACTAAGTTGAAAGACACCAAATTAACTATATATATTTCATATACATTCGGAATAATTAAAACTATATAATGAGGCTAGATAGTATATTTATTCACCATATTAACATTGTATTATGTTATAATAGATGTAAATAATTTCAATATTATTCTTCTTATCCATCACCAAATTTTAGGTTACTTCATTAATAAGAAACTAAGTTAAAAGATTATAAATTTATGACATATATTTCATATACGTTCATAATAATTAAAACTATATAATTTGGTTATATAGTAAATTTATTCACCATATTCACATTGTATTATGGTATAATAGATGTAAACAATATCGATATTATTCTTCTTATCCATCACTAAATTTTAGGTTACTTCATCACTAAGAAACTATGTTAAAAGACTATTAATTAATGGCATATATTTCATATACCTTCGTAATAATTAAAACTATATAATGAGGTTAGATAGTAAATTTATTCACCATATTCACATTGTATTATGGTATAATACATGTAAATAATTTCAATATTATTCTTCTTATCTATCACCAAATTTTAGGTTACTTCATCACTAAGAAACTAAGTTAATAGATTATTCATTTATGACATATATTTCATATACGTTCATAATAATTAAAACTATATAATTAGGTTAGATAGTAAATTTATTCACCATATTCATATTGTATTATGGTATAATAGATGTAAACAATATCGATATTATTCTTATTATCCATCACCAAATTTTAGGTTATTTCATCACTAAGAAACTAAGTTAAAAGACAATAGTTAATGACATATATTTCATATACGTTCGTAATAATTAAAACTATATAATAAGGTTAGATAGTAAATTTATTCACCATATTCACATTATATTATGGTATAATAGATGTAAACAATTTCAATATTATTCTGCTTGTCCATCACCAAATTTTAGGTTACCTTATCACTAAGAAACTAAGTTAAAAGACTATTAATTAATGACATATATTTCATATACATTTGTAATAATTAAAACTATATAATGAGGATAGATAGTATATTTATTCACCATATTCACATTGTATTATGGTATAATATATGTAAACAATTTCAATATTATTTTTCTTATCCATCACCAAATTTTAGCATCACTAAGAAACTAAGTTAAAAGACTATTAATCAATGACATATATTTCATATACGCTCGTAATAGTTAAAACTATATAATGAGGTTAGATAGTAAATTTATTAACCATATTCACATTGTATTATGGTATAATACAAGTAAACAATTTGAATAATATTCTTCTTATCCATCACCAAATTTTAGGTTACTTCATCACTAAGAAACTAAGTTGAAAGACATCTAATTAACTATATATATTTCATATACGTTCGTAATAATTAAAACTATATAATGAGGCTAGATAGTATATTTATTCACCATATTCACATTGTATTATGTTATGATAGATGTAAACAATTTCAATATTATTCTTCTTATCCATCACCAAATTTTAGGTTACTTCATCACTAAGAAATTAAGTTAAAAGATTATTAATTTATGACATATATTTCATATACGTTCATAATAATTAAAACTATATAATTAGGTTAGATAGTAAATTTGTTCACCATAGTCACATTGTATTATGGTATAATAGATGTAAACAATATCAATATTATTCTTCTTATCCATCACCAAATTTTAGGTTACTTCATCACTAAGAAACTAAGTTAAAACACTATTAATTAATGACATATATTTCATATACGTTCGTAATAATTAAAACTATATAATGTGGCTAGATAGTATATTTATTCACGGTATTCACATTGTATTATGGTATAATACATGTAAACAATTTCAATATTATTCTTCTTATCCATCACTAAATTTTAGGTTACTTCATCACTAAGAAACTAAGTTAAAAGACTATAGTAAATCACATATATTCCATATACGTTCGTAATAATTAAAACTATATAATGAGGTTAGATAGTAAATTTATTTACCATATTCATATTATATTATGGTATAATAGATGTAAAAAATTCAATATTATTCTTCTTATCCATCACCAATTTTTAGGTTACTTCATCACTAAGAAACTAAGTTAAAAGACTATAAATTAATGACATTTATTTCATATACGTTCGTAATAATTAAAACTATATAATGAGGCTAAATAGTATATTTATTCACCATATTCACATTGTATTACGGTATAATAGATGTAAACAATTTCAATATTATTATTCTTATCCATTACCAAATTTTAGGTTACTTCATCACTAAGAAACTAAGTTAAAAGACTATTAATTAATGACATATATTTCATATACGTTCGTAATAATTAAAACTATATAATGAGGCTAGATAGTATATTTATTCACCATATTCAAATTGTATTATGGTATAATACATGTAAACAATTTCAATATTATTCTTCTTATCCATAACCAAATTTTAGGTTACTTCATCCCTAAGAAACTAAGTTAAAAGACTATTAATTTAGGACTTATATTTCATATACGTTCATAATAATTAAAACTATCTAATGAGGTTAGATAGTAAATTTATTCACCATATTCACATTGTATTATGGTATAATAGATGTAAACAATTTCGATATTATTCTTCTTATCCATCACCAAATTTTAGGTTACTTTATCACTAAGAAACTAAGTCAAAAGACTATTAGTTAATGACATATATTTTATATATATTCGTAATAACTAAAACTACATAATGAGGTTAGATAGTAAATTTATTCAGCATATTCACATTGTATTATGGTTAAATATATGTAAACAATTTCAATGTTATTCTTCTTATCCATCACCAAAGTTTAGGTTACTTCATCACTAAGAAACTAAGTTAAAAAAACTATTAACTTATGACTTATATTTCGTATACGTTCAAAATAATCGAAATTGTATATTGAGGTTAAATGGTAAATTTATTCACCATATTCACATTGTATTATGGTATAATACATGTAAACAATTTCAATATTATTCTTCTTATCCATCACCAAATTAAAGGGTTACTTCATCACAAAGAAACTAAGTTGAAAGACACCAAATTAACTATATATATTTCATATACGTTCGTAATAATTAAAACTATATAATGAGGCTAGATAGTATATTTATTCACCATATTAACATTGTATTATGTTATAATAGAGGTAAACAATTTCAATATTATTCTTCTTATCCATCACCAAATTTTAGGTTACTTCATCACTAAGAAACTAAGTTAAAAGATTATAAATTTATGACATATATTTCATATACGTTCATAATAATTAAAACTATATAATTAGGTTAGATAGTAAATTTATTCACCATATTCACATTTTATTATGGTATAATAGATGTAAACAATATCGATATTATTCTTCTTATCCATCACCAAATTTTAGGCTACTTCATCACTAAGAAACTAAGTTAAAAAAAACTATTAACTTATGACATATATTTCGTATACGTTCAAAATAATTGAAATTGTAAATTGAGGTTAAATGGTAAATTTATTCACCATATTCACATTGTATTATGGTATAATACATGTAAACAATTTCAATATTATTCTTCTTATCCATCACCAAATTTTAGGTTACTTCATCACAAAGAAACTAAGTTGAAAGACACCAAATTAACTATATATATTTCATATACATTCGGAATAATTAAAACTATATAATGAGGCTAGATAGTATATTTATTCACCATATTAACATTGTATTATGTTATAATAGATGTAAATAATTTCAATATTATTCTTCTTATCCATCACCAAATTTTAGGTTACTTCATTAATAAGAAACTAAGTTAAAAGATTATAAATTTATGACATATATTTCATATTCGTTCATAATAATTAAAACTATATAATTTGGTTATATAGTAAATTTATTCACCATATTCACATTGTATTATGGTATAATAGATGTAAACAATATCGATATTATTCTTCTTATCCATCACTAAATTTTAGGTTACTTCATCACTAAGAAACTATGTTAAAAGACTATTAATTAATGGCATATATTTCATATACCTTCGTAATAATTAAAACTATATAATGAGGTTAGATAGTAAATTTATTCACCATATTCACATTGTATTATGGTATAATACATGTAAATAATTTCAATATTATTCTTCTTATCTATCACCAAATTTTAGGTTACTTCATCACTAAGAAACTAAGTTAATAGATTATTCATTTATGACATATATTTCATATACGTTCATAATAATTAAAACTATATAATTAGGTTAGATAGTAAATTTATTCACCATATTCATATTGTATTATGGTATAATAGATGTAAACAATATCGATATTATTCTTATTATCCATCACCAAATTTTAGGTTATTTCATCACTAAGAAACTAAGTTAAAAGACAATAGTTAATGACATATATTTCATATACGTTCGTAATAATTAAAACTATATAATAAGGTTAGATAGTAAATTTATTCACCATATTCACATTATATTATGGTATAATAGATGTAAACAATTTCAATATTATTCTGCTTGTCCATCACCAAATTTTAGGTTACCTTATCACTAAGAAACTAAGTTAAAAGACTATTAATTAATGATATATATTTCATATACATTTGTAATAATTAAAACTATATAATGAGGCTAGATAGTATATTTATTCACCATATTCACATTGTATTACAGTATAATAGACTTAAATAATTTCAATATTATTATTCTTATCCATTACCAAATTTTAGGTTACTTCATCAATAAGAAACTAAGTTAAAAGACTATAGTAAATGACATATATTTCATATACTATCATAATAATTAAAACTATATAATGAGTTTAGATAGTAAATTTATTCATCATATACACATTATATTGTGGTATAATAGATGTAAACAATTTTAATATTATTCTTCTTATCCATCTCCAAATTTTAGGTTACTTCATCACTAAGAAACTAAGTTAAAAGACTATTAATTAATGACATATATTTCATATACGTTCATAATAATTAAAACTATATAATGAGGATAGATAGTATATTTATTCACCATATTCACATTGTATTATGGTATAATATATGTAAACAATTTCAATATTATTCTTCTTATCCATCACCAAATTTTAGCATCACTAAGAAACTAAGTTAAAAGACTATTAATCAATGACATATATTCCATATACGCTCGTAATAGTTAAAAGTATATAATGAGGTTAGATAGTAATTTTATTAACCATATTCACATTGTATTATGGTATAATACAAGTAAACAATTTGAATATTATTCTTCTTATCCATCACCAAATTTTAGGTTACTTCATCACTAAGAAACTAAGTAGAAAGACACCTAATTAACTATATATATTTCATATACGTTCATAATAATTAAAACTATATAATGAGGCTAGATAGTATATTTATTCACCATATTCACATTGTATTATGTTAAGATAGATATAAACAATTTCAATATTATTCTTCTTATCCATCACCAAATTGTAGGTTACTTCATCACTAAGAAACTAAGTTAAAAGACTATAGTTAATGAAATATATTTCATATACATTCGTAATAATTAAAAGTATATAATGAGGCTAGAAAGTATATTTATTCACCATATTCACATGGTATTATGGTATAATACATGTAAACAATTTCAATATTATTCTTCTTGTCCATCACCAAATTTTAGGTTACTTCATCACTAAGAAACTAAATTAAAAGACTATTAACTAATGACATATATTTCATATACGTTCGTAATAATTAAAACTATATAATATGGCTAGATAGTATATTGATTCACCGTATTCACATTGTATTATGGTATAATACATGTAAACAATTTCAATATTATTCTTCTTATCCATCACCAAATTTTCGGTTACTTCATCACTAAGAAACTAAGTTAAAATACTATAGTAAATCACATATATTCCATATACGTTCGTAATAATTAAAACTATATAATGAGGTTAGATAGTAAATTTATTTACCATATTCATATTATATTATGGTATAATAGATGTAAAAAATTCAATATTATTCTTCTTATCCATCACCAAATTTTAGGTTACTTCATCACTAAGAAACTAAGTTAAAAGACTATAAATTAATGACATTTATTTCATATACGTTCGTAATAATTAAAACTATATAATGAGGCTAGATAGTATATTTATTCACCATATTCACATTGTATTACGGTATAATAGATGTAAACAATTTCAATATTATTATTCTTATCCACTACCAAATTTTAGGTTACTTTATCACTAAGAAATTAAGTTAAAAGACTATTAATTAATGACATATATTTCATATACGTTCGTAATAATTAAAACTATATAATGAGGCTAGATAGTATATTTATTCACCATATTCAAATTGTATTATGGTAGAATACATGTAAACAATTTCAATATTATTCTTCTTATCCATCACCAAATTTTAGGTTACTTCATCCCTAAGAAACTAAGTTAAAAGACTATTAATTTAGGACTTATATTTCATATACGTTCATAATAATTAAAACTATCTAATGTTGTTAGATAGTAATTTTATTCACCATATTCACATTGTATTATGGTATAATAGATGTAAACAATTTCGATATTATTCTTCTTATCCATCACCAAATTTTAGGTTACTTCATCACTAAGAAACTAAGTCAAAAGACTATTAGTTAATGACATATATTTTATATATATTCGTAATAACTAAAACTACATAATGAGGTTAGATAGTAAATTTATTCAGCATATTCACATTGTATTATGGATAAATACATGTAAACAATTTCAATGTTATTCTTCTTATCCATCACCAAAGTTTAGGTTACTTCATCACTAAGAAACTAAGTTAAAAAAACTATTAACTTATGACATATATTTCTTATACATTCAAAATAATCGAAATTGTATATTGAGGTTAAATGGTAAATTTATTCACCATATTCACATTGTATTATGGTATAATACATGTAAACAATTTCAATATTATTCTTCTTATCCATCACCAAATTTTAGGTTACTTCATCACAAAGAAACTAAGTTGAAAGACACCAAATTAACTATATATATATATTTCATATACGTTCGTAATAATTAAAACTATATAATGAGGCTAGATAGTATATTTATTCATCATATTAACATTGTATTATGTAATAATATATGTAAACAATTTCAATATTATTCTTCTTATCCATCACCAAATTTTAGGTTACTTCATCACTAAGAAACTAAGTTAAAAGATTATAAATTTATGACATATATTTCATATACGTTCATAATAATTAAAACTATATAATTAGGTTAGATAGTAAATTTATTCACCATATTCACATTGTATTATGGTATAATAGATGTAAACAATATCGATATTATTCTTCTTATCCATCACCAAATTTTAGGTTACTTCATCACTAAGAAACTATGTTAAAAGACTATTAATTAATGACATATATTTCATATACCTTCGTAATAATTAAAACTATATAATGAGGTTAGATAGTAAATTTATTCACCATATTCACATTGTATTATGGTATAATACATGTAAATAATTTCAATATTATTCTTCTTATCCATCACCAAATTTTAGGTTACTTCATCACTAAGAAACTAAGTTAAAAGATTATTAATTTATGACATATATTTCATATACGTTCATAATAATTAAAACTATATAATTAGGTTAGATAGTAAATTTATTCACCATATTCATATTGTATTATGGTATAATAGATGTAAACAATATCGATATTATTCTTCTTATCCATCACCAAATTTTAGGTTACTTCATCACTAAGAAACTAAGTTAAAAGACTATTAATTAATGACATATATTTCATATACGTTCGTAATAACTAAAACTATATAATGAGGATAGATAGTATATTTATTCACCATATTGACATTGTATTATGGTATAATATATGTAAACAATTTCAATATTATTCTTCTTATCCATCACCAAATTTTAGCATCACTAAGAAACTAAGTTAAAAGACTATTAATCAATGACATATATTTCATATACGCTCGTAATAGTTAAAACTATATAATGAGGTTAGATTGTAAATTTATTCACCATATTCACATTGTATTATGGTATAATACATGTAAACAATTTCAATATTATTCTTCTTATCCATCACCAAATTTTAGGTTACTTCATCACAAAGAAACTAAGTTAAAAGACTATAGTAAATGACATATATTTCATATACGTTCATAATAATTAAAACTATATAATGAGGTTAGATAGTAAATTTATACACCATATACACATTATATTATGGTATAATAGATGTAAACAATTTTAATATTATTCTTCTTATCCATCTCCAAATTTTAGGTTACTTCATCACTAAGAAACTAAGTTAAAAGACTATTAATCAATGACATATATTTCATATACGCTCGTAATAGTTAAAACTATATAATGAGGTTAGATAGTAAATTTATTAACCATATTCACATTGTATTATAGTATAATACAAGTAAACAATTTGAATATTATTCTTCTTATCCATTACCAAATTTTAGGTTACTTCATCACTAAGAAACTAAGTTGAAAGACACCTAATTAACTATACATATTTCATATACGTTCGTAATAATTAAAACTATATAATGAGGCTAGATAGTATATTTATTCACCATATTCACATTGTATTATGTTATGATAGATGTAAACAATTTCAATATTATTCTTCTTATCCATCACCAAATTTTAGGTTACTTCATCACTAAGAAACAAAGTTAAAAGATTATTAATTTATGACATATATTTCATATACGTTCATAATAATTAAAACTATATAATTAGGTTAGATAGTAAATTTATTCACCATATTCACATTGTATTATGGTATAATAGATGTAAACAATATCAATATTATTCTTCTTATCCATCACCAAATTTTAGGTTACTTCATCACTAAGAAACTAAGTTAAAAGACTTTTAATTAATGACATATATTTCATATACGTTCGTAATAATTAAAACTATATAATGTGGCTAGATAGTATATTTATTCACCGTATTCACATTGTATTATGGTATAATACATGTAAACAATTTCAATATTATTCTTCTTATCCATCACTAAATTTTAGGTTACTTCATCACTAAGAAACTAAGTTAAAAGACTATAGTAAATCACATATATTCCATATACGTTCGTAATAATTAAAACTATATAATGAGGTTAAATAGTAAATTTATTTACCATATTCATATTATATTATGGTATAATAGATGTAAAAAATTCAATATTATTCTTCTTATCCATCACCAAATTTTAGGTTACTTCATCACTAAGAAACTAAGTTAAAAGACTATAAATTAATGACATTTATTTCATATACGTTCGTAATACTTAAAACTATATAATGAGGCTAGATAGTATATTTATTCACCATATTCACATTGTATTACGGTATAACAGATGTAAACAATTTCAATATTATTATTCTTATCCATTACCAAATTTTAGGTTACTTCATCACTAAGAAACTAAGTTAAAAGACTATTAATTAATGACATATATTTCATATACGTTCGTAATAATTAAAACTATATAATGAGGCTAGATAGTATATTTATTCACCATATTCAAATTGTATTATGGTATAATACATGTAAACAATTTCAATATTATTCTTCTTATCCATCACCAAATTTTTGGTTACTTCATCCCTAAGAAACTAAGTTAAAAGACTATTAAATTAGGACTTATATTTCATATACGTTCATAATAATTAAAACTATCTAATGAGGTTAGATAGTAAATTTATTCACCATATTCACATTGTATTAGGGTATAATAGATGTAAACAATTTCAATATTATTCTTCTTATCCATCACCAAATTTTAGGTTACTTCATCACTAAGAAACTAAGTTAAAAAACTATTAACTTATGACATATATTTCGTATACGTTCATAATAATTGAAATTATATATTGAGGTTAAATAGTAAATTTATTCACCATATTCACATTGTATTATGGTATAATACATGTAAACAATTTCAATATTATTCTTCTTATCCATCACTAAATTTTAGATTACTTCATCACTAAGAAACTAAGTTAAAAGACTATTAATTAATGATATATATTTCATATACGTTGGTAATAATTAAAACTATATAATGAGGTTAGATAGTAAATTTATTCACCATATTCACATTGTATTATGGTATAATATATGTAAACAATTTCAATATTATTCTTCTTATCCATCACCAAATTTTAGGTTACTTCATTACTAAGAAACTAAGTTAAAAGACTATTAATCAATGACATATATTTCATATACGTTCATAATAGTTAAAACTATATAATGAGGTTAGATAGTAAATTTATTGACCATATTCAAATTGTATTATGGTATAATACATGTAAACAATTTCAATATTATTCTTCTTATCCATCACCAAAGTTTAGCTTACTTCATCACTAAGAAACTAAGTTAAAAAACTATTAACTTATGACATATATTTCATATATGTTCATAATAATTAAAACTATATAATGAGGCTAGATAGTAAATTTATTCACCATATTCACATTGTATTATGGTATAATAGGTGTAAACAATATCGATATTATTCTTCTTATCCATCACCAAATTTTAGGTTACTTCATCAATAAGAAACTAAGTTAAAAGACTATAAGTTAATGACATATTTTTTATATACATTCGTAATAACTATAACTATATAATGAGGTTAGATAGTAAATTTATTCACCATATGCACGTTGTATTATGGTATAATACATGTAAACAATTTCAATATTATTCTTCTTATCCATCACCAAAGTTTAGGTTACTTCATCACTAAGAAACTAAGTTAAAAAACTATTAACTTATGACATATATTTCGTATACGTTCATAATAATTGAAATTTTATATTGAGGTTAAATAGTAAATTTATTCACCATATTCACATTGTATTATGGTATAATACATTTAAACAATGTCAATATTATTATTCTTATCCATTACTAAAGTTTAGATTACTATAGTTAATGACATATATTTCATATACGTTCGTAATAATTATTACTATATAATGAGGTTAGATAGAAAATTTATTCACCATATTCTAATTATATTATGGTATAATAGATGTAAAAAATTTCAATATTATTCTTCTTATCCATCACTAAATTTTAGGTTACTTCATCATAAAGAAACTAAGTTAAAAGACTATTAATTAATGACATATATTTCATATACGTTCATAATAATTAAAACTATATAATGAGGCTAGATAGTATATTTATTCACCATATTCACATTGTATTATGGTATAATAGATGTAAACAATTTCAATATTATTATTCTTATCCATCACCAAATTTTAGGTTACTTGATCACTAGGAAACAAAGTTAAAAGACTATAGTTAATGACATATATTTTATATACGTTCGTAATAATTAAAACTATATAATGAGGTTTGATAGAAAATTTATTCACCATATTCATATTATATTATGGTATAATAGATGTACACAATTTCAATATTATTCTTCTTATCCATCACCAAATTTTAGGTTACTTCATCACAAAGAAACTAAGTTAAAAGACTATTAATTAATGACATATATTTCATATACGTTCGTAAGAATTAAAACTATATAATGAGGCTAGATAGTATAATTATTCACCATATTCACATTGTATTATGGTATAATAGATGTAAACAATTTCAATATTATTCTTCTTGTCCATCACCAAATTTTAGGTTACTTCATCACTAAGAAACTAAGTTAAAAAACTATTAACTTATGGCATATATTTCGTATACGTTCATAATAATTAAAACTATATAAAGAGGTTAGATAGTAAATTTATTCACCATGTTCACATTGTATTACGGTATAATACATGTAAACAATTTCAATATTATTCTTCTTATCCATCACTAAATTTTAGTTTACTTCATCACTAAGAAACTAAGTTAAAAGACTATTAATTAATGATATACAATTCATATACGTTCTTAATAAATAAAACTATATAATGAGTCTAGATAGTATATTTATTCACCATATTGACATTGCATTATGGTATAATAGATGTAAACAATTTCCATATTATTATTCTTATCCATTACCAAAATTTAGGTTACATCATCACTAGGAAACTAATTTAAAAGACTATAGTTAATGACATATATTTCAAATACGTTTGGAATAATTAAAACTATATAATGAGGTTAGATAGTAAATTATTCACCATATTCATATTATATTATGGTATAATAGATGTAAACAATTTCAATATTATTCTTCTTATCCATCACCAAATTTTAGGTTACTTCATCACAAAGAAACTAAGTTAAAAGACTATTAATTAATGACATATATTTCATATACGTTCGTAAGAATTAAAACTATATAATGAGGCTAGATAGTATAATTATTCACCATATTCACATTGTATTATGGTATAATAGATGTAAACAATTTCAATATTATTCTTCTTGTCCATCACCAAATTTTAGGTTACTTCATCACTAAGAAACTAAGTTAAAAGACTATAGTTAATGAAATATATTTCATATACGTTCGTAATAACTAAAACTATATAATGAGGTTAGATAGTAAATTCATTCACCATATTCACATTGTATTATGGTATAATACATGTAAACAATTTCAATATTATTCTTCTTATCCATCACCAAATTTTAGGTTACTTCATCACTAAGAAACTAAGTTAAACGACTATTAATTAATGATATATATTTCATATACATTTGTAATAATTAAAACTATATAATGAGGCTAGATAATATATTTATTCACCATATTCACATTGTATTACAGTATAATAGACGTAAACAATTTGAATATTATTATTCTTATTCATTACAAATTTTAGGTTACTTCATCACTAAGAAACTAAGTTAAAAGACTATAGTTAATGATATATATTTCATATACGTTCGTAATAATTAAAACTATATAATGAGGTTAGATAGTAAATTTATTCACAATATTCACATTATATTATTTTATAATAGATGTAAACAATTTCAATATTATTCTTCTTATCCATCACCAAATTTTAGGTTACTTCATCACTAAGAAAGTAAGTTAAAAGACTATTAATTAATGACATATATTTCATATACGTTTGTAATAATTAAAACTATATAATGAGGCTAGATAGTATATTTATTCACCATATTCACATTGTATTACAGTATAATAGACGTAAACAATTTGAATATTATTATTCTTATTCATTACAAATTTTAGGTTACTTTATCACTAAGAAACTTAGTTAAAAGACTATTAATTAATGACATATATTTCATATACGTTCGTAATAGTTAAAACTATATAATGATGTTAGATAGTAAATTTATTTACCATATTCAAATTGTATTATGGTATAATACATGTAAACAATTTTGATATTATTCTTCTTGTCCATCAAAAAATTTTAGTTTACTTCATCACTCAGAAACTAAGTTAAAAGACTATAGTTAATGACATATATTTCAAATACGTTTGGAATAATTAAAAGTATATAATGAGGCTAGAAAGTATATTTATTCACCATATTCACATGGTATTATGGTATAATACATGTAAACAATTTCAATATTATTCTTCTTGTCCATCACCAAATTTTAGGTTACTTCATCACTAAGAAACTAAATTAAAAGACTATTAATTAATGACATATATTTTATATACGTTCGTAATAATTAAAACTATATAATGAGGTTAAATATTAAATTTATTCACCATATTCACATTGTATTATGGTATAATACATGTAAACAATTTCAATATTATTCTTCTTATCCATCACTAAATTTTAGATTACTTCATCACTAAGAAACTAAGTTAAAAGACTATTAATTAATGATATATATTTCATATACGTTCGTAATAATTAATACTATATAATGATGCTAGATAGTGAATTTATTCACCATATTCACATTGTATTATGGTATAATAGATGTAAACAATTTTATTATTCTTATCCATTACCAAATTTTAGGTTACTTCATCACTAGGAAACTAATTTAAAAGACTATAGTTAATGACATATATTTCATATACATTCGTAATAATTAAAACTATATAATGAGGTTAGATAGAAAATTTATTCACCATATTCTCATTATATTATGGTATAATAGATGTAAACAATTTCAATATTATTCTTCTTATCCATCACCAAATTTTAGGTTACTTCATCACTAAGAAACTAAGTTAAAAGATAATTAATTAATGACATATATTTCATATACGTTCGTAATAATTAAAACTATATAATGAGGCTAGATAGTATATTTATTCACCATATTCACATTGTATTATGGTATAATAGATGTAAACAATTTCAATATTATTATTCTTATCCATTACCAAAATTTAGGTTACTTCATCACTAGGAAACTAATTTAAAAGACTATAGTGAATGACATATATTTCATATACGTTCTAAATAATTAAAACTATATAATGAGTTTAGATAGTAAATTTATTCACCATATTCAAATTGTATTATGGTATAACAGATGTAAATAACTTCAATATTATTCTTCTTATCCATCACCAAAGTTTAGGTTACTTCATCACTAAGAAACTAAGTTAAAAAACTATTAACTTATGACAAATATTTCATATACGCTCGTAATAATTAAAACTATATAATGAGGTTAGATAGTAAATTTATTCACCATATTCACATTATATTATGGTATAATAGATGTAAACAATTTCAATATTATTATTCTTATCCATCACAAAATTTAAGGTTACTTCGTCACTAAGAAACTAAGTTAAAAGACTATTAATTAATGACATATATTTCATATACGTTCGTAATAATTAAAACTATATAATGAGGTTAGATAGTAAATTTATTGATCATATTAACATTATATTATGGTATAATAGATGTAAACAATTTCAATATTATTCTTCTTATCCATCACCAAATTTTAGGTTACTTCATTACTAAGAAACTAAGTTAAAAGACTATTAATCAATGACATATATTTCATATACGTTCATAATAGTTAAAACTATATAATGAGGTTAGATAAGTAAATTTATTGACCATATTCACATTGTATTATGGTATAATAGATGTAAACAATTTCAATTTTATTCTTCTTATCCATCACCAAAGTTTAGGTTACTTCATCACTAAGAAACTAAGTTAAAAAACTATTAACTTATGACATATATTTAGTATACGTTCATAATAATTGAAATTTTATATTGAGGTTAAATAGTAAATTTATTCACCATATTCACATTGTATTATGGTATAATACATTTAAACAATGTCAATATTATTATTCTTATCCATTACTAAAGTTTAGGTTACTTCATCACTAAGAAACTAAGTTAAAAAACTATAGTTAATGACATATATTTCATATACATTCATAATAATTATTACTATATAATGAGGTTAGATAAAAAATTTCAATATTATTCTTCTTATCCATCACTAAATTTTAGGTTACTTCATCATAAAGAAACTAAGTTAAAAGACTATTAATTAATGACATATATTTCATATACGTTTATAATAATTAAAACTATATAATGAGGCTAGATAGTATATTTATTCACCATATTCACATTGTATTATGGTATAATAGATGTAAACAATTTCAATATTATTATTCTTATCCATCACCAAATTTTAGGTTACTTGATCACTAGGAAACTAAGTTAAAAGACTATAGTTAATGACATATATTTTATATACGTTCGTAATAATTAAAACTATATAATGAGGTTAGATAGAAAATTTATTCACCATATTCATATTATATTATGGTATAATAGATGTAAACAATTTCGATATTATTCTTCTTATCCATCACCAAATTTTAGGTTACTTCATCACAAAGAAACTAAGTTAAAAGACTATTAATTAATGACATATATTTCATATACGTTCGTAATAATTAAAACTATATAATGAGGCTAGATAGTATAATTATTCACCATATTCACATTATATTATGGTATAATAGATGTAAACAATTTCGATATTATTCTTCTTGTCCATCACCAAATTTTAGGTTACTTCATCACTAAGAAACTAAGTTAAAAGACTATTAGTTAATGACATATATATTATATACGTTCGTAATAACTAAAACTATATAAAGAGGTTAGATAGTAAATTTATTCACCATGTTCACATTGTATTATGCTATAATACATGTAAACAATTGCAATATTATTCTTCTTATCCATCACCAATGTTTAGGTTACTTCATCACTAAGAAACTAAGTTAAAAACTATTAACTTATGACATATATTTCGTATACGTTCATAATAATTGAAATTATATATTGAGGTTAAATAGTAAATTTATTCACCATATTCACATTGTATTATGGTATAATACATGTAAATAATTTCAATATTCTTCTTCTTATCCATAACCAAATTTTAGGTTAATTCATCACTAAGAAACTAAGTTAAAAGACTATTAATTAATGACATATGTTTCGTATATGTTCGTAGTAATTAAAACTATATAATGAGGTTAGATAGTAAATTTATTCACCATATTCACATTGTATTATGGTATAATACATGTAAACAATTTCAAAATTATTATTCTTATCCATCACCAAATTTTAGGTTACTTCATCACTAAGAAAGTAAGTTAAAAGACTATTAATTAATGACATATCTTTCATATACATTCATAATAATTAAAACTATATAATGAGGCTAGATAGTATATTTATTCACCATATTCACATTGTATTATGGTATAATAGATGTAAACAATTTCAATATTATTCTTCTTATCCATCACCAAATTTTAGGTTACTTCATCACTAAGAAACTAAGTTAAAAGACTATTAATAATGATATATATTTCATATACGTTCTTAATAATTGAAATTATATATTGAGGTTAAATAGTAAATTTATTCACCATATTCACATTGTATTATGGTATAATACATGTAAACAATTTCAATATTATTCTTCTTATCCATCACCAAATTTTAGGTTAATTCATCACTAAGAAACTAAGTTAAAAGACTATTAACTAATGACTAATATTTCATATTCGTTCATAATAATTAAAACTATATAATGAGGTTAGATAGTAAACTTATTCACCATATTCACATTGTATTATGGTATAATAGATGTAAACAATTTCAATATTATTATTCTTATCCATTACCAAATTTTAGGTTACTTCATCACTAAGAAACTAAGTTAAAAGACTATAGTTAATGACATATATTTCATATACGTTCGTAATAATTAAAACTATATAATGAGGTTAGATAGCAAATTTATTCACCATATTCACATTATATTATGGTATAATAGATGTAAACAATTTCAATATTATTCTTCTTATCCATCACCAATTTTTAGGTTACTTCATCACTAAGAAAGTAAGTTAAAAGACTATTAATTAATGACATATATTTCATATACGTTCGTAATAATTAAAACTATATAATGAGGCTAGATAGTATATTTATTCACCATATTCCCATTATATAATGGTATAATAGATGTAAACAATTTCAATTTTCTTCTTCTTATCTATCACCAAATTTTAGGTTACTTCATCACTAAGAAACTAAGTTAAAAGACTATTAATTAATGATATATATTTCATATACGTTCGTAATAATTATAACTATATAATGAGGTTAGATAGTAAATTTATTTACCATATTCACATTGTATTATGGTATAGTACATGTAAACAATTTCAATATTATTCTACTTATCTATCACCAAATTTTAGGTTACTTCATCACTAAGAAACTAAGTTAAAAGACTATTAATTTATGACTTATATTTCATATTCATTCATAATAATTAAAACTATATAATGAGGTTAGATAGTAAATTTATTCACCATATTCACATTGTATTATGGTATAATAGATGTAAACAATTTCGATATTCTTCTTCTTATCCATCACCAAATTTTAGGTTACTTCATCACTAAGAAACTAAGTTAAAAGACTATTAGTTAATAACATATATTTCATATATGTTCGTAATAATTAAAACTATATAATGAAGTTAGATAGTAAATTTATCCACCATATTCACATTTTATTATGGTATAATAGATGTAAACAATATCGGCATAATTCTTCTTATCCATCACCAAATTTTAGGTTACTTCATCACTAAGAAACTTAGTTAAAAGTCTATTAGTTAATGACATACATTTTATATAAATTTGTAATAACTAAAACTACATAATGAGGTTAGATAGTAAGTTAAAAGACTATTAATTAATGATATATATTTCATATACGTTTGTAATAACTAAAACTATATAATGAGGCTAGATAGTATATTTATTCACCATATTCACATTGTATAATGGTATAATAGATGTAAATAATTTCAATATTATTATTCTTATCCATTACTAAAGTTTAGGTTACGTCATCACTAAGAAACTAAGTTAAAAGACTATAGTTAATGACATATATTTCATAAACGTTCGTAATAATTATTACTATATAATGAGGTTAGATAGAAAATTTATTCACCATATTCTAATTATATTATGGTATAATAGATGTAAACAATTTCAATATTATTCTTCTTATCCATCACATAAATTTTAGGTTACTTCATCACTAAGAAAGTAAGTTAAAAGACTATTAATTAATGACATATATTTCATATACGTTCGTAATAATTAAAACTATATAATGAGGCTAGATAGTATATTTATTCACCATATTCACATTGTATTATGGTATAATAGATGTAAACAATTTCAATATTATTCTTCTTATCCATCACCAAATTTTAGGTTACTTCATCACTAAGAAACTAAGTTAAAAGACTATTAATTAATGATATATATTTCATATACGTTCATAATAATTGAAATTATATATTGAGTTTAAATAGTAAGTTTATTCACCATTGTTGTACCCCAAAATTTGGCCTCTCAATTCTCAAGGTTTTTCTTACAAGGATTCTCAAGGTTCAAGCTTGCACAAGTGCATTGGGATTTTCCAGTACCTAAATTAAAAGGAAACTGTCAAAAATGGAGAAAACAGATAAAAATAACATTTTGACAAAATTTGGTGGAAAACATGTCTCCTTCGATTCAGCATACTTTGATTGGCTCTTGGCCTCTTTCGATTGCTTAAAATGGCTACTAGCGTGCCTCTTTTGAATCTGGACTTTTTGCCTCATGTATGCCTTTTTCGAACCTGGACTTTTTGCCTCATGTATGCCTCTTTCGAACCTGGACATTTGCCTCCTGTATGCCTCTTTCGAATGCAACTTGGGTACATCCTTCGTTTGGATTGGAAACATCCTTCGATTCACCCTCTTCGATTCAGCAAGCATACTGCCTACAAACCTGTTTCGATTGGGACAAGTAGCTGCCTGCAAGCCTGTTTCGATTGGGACAAATAGCTACCAGCAAGCATGCTTCGATTTGGACAAGTTTTCTGCCTACAAACATGCTTCGATTGGGCAACATTGCTTCCTTCGAACACGGACTTTCGATTGGAAAATATGCTTCCTTCGAGCATGAGCTTTCGACTGGGCATTAGCTTCCTTCGAGTTAGCTTGTTTTGACCACAAGCTTCGACTGAGGAAAACGCTTCCTTCGAACAGGTGTGTTTGGATCTCACTCTTGCCTTTGACTCAAGACCAAATCTCGTTTTCCAGGCTGTGTTGCGTCCAGATCTTCACGTAATCAGAAGTTTGCACAAAAGTTTTAAACTTTACCTTCTGGATACTACTATTCTGGGTTAAAGGCTACATACTTTTTCTGCAAACAGAGAGACTTTATCACAAAAGCAGCTTTCCATCTGATTTCAGTCTGAGCACAAGCAACGTCAGAGGCATCTGTCATCTTCTGCACCCCACTGCTGCTGCTGCCAACAGGCCCCTCAGTTGTACTGTCACGTTACCCCTTATTTTATTATTCTTTGCAAGCTGGCTATGGACGAACATGTTCATTATTTCTCTATAAATAGAGGAATTTGTTACAAAGCTAAGGAGGAATTTGGAGCCAGAGGAACGAATCTGCAGAAAATTGTTCTCAAACACAACAAAAAAATCTCAAGTTCATCAACACTTGAGATATAAAAAATATCCAGAATCCAAACACTTGTCCCCTAAGAATCTGAAACGTCCATACACCTTGTTACCCTTTCGAATCCAGTAGGAAGAACCTCACACTTGTTCTTCTCTGTTGAATCCAGTACCAAGGACGTGACCCCTAGTTTCCCCCTCCGAATCCAGAAGCATTCAAGGGCCACCACTCAAGGTCCCACATCCATTCAACGCCTCCATCAAGGTAAGTCACTCTTACCCTTGAGCTTTTCATTTCATGACATAACATATAAATAAACTCATTTTCGTTCCAAGCATGTACATACTGTTGTTCCTTTCGTTTCCACCCTGTTAACATGTTTCGTTTTGCTTGTTGTTCGCCTGAATTAGCTTTAGTTATTAAACTGTTTACTAGCATGGCCTTAGGCCATGTTGCTATTTAATGTTTCAAACGAAGTAAACAGGAAACAGGAATATGAAACGAAGCCTCAGGCTTCCTCACTGACTCCAGGCCCAATCGAAGAAGGCAACAAGGCAGAAAGGCCCAACCAGAGGCACACTTGCACTAAGTCCTGGCTCAGTCGAAAGGTACTCACATGATGATGCCAGCTTCCAATCGAAGTGCATAACCTGACTGGTGCCAAAGCCTAATCGAAAGACGTGACTTCACTGTCGCTGACCCCAATCGAAGGAGGCCAACAGAATGCAAATTGAAGGCTGCTCCTGCCCAAATCGAAGGAGGCCAGCAGAATCCCAATCGAAGGATGCTGCTGCCTGGGTCGAAAGAGCTCTTTTTATTTCTTTTTATCTTATTTTTGCCTTTACATTTTCTTGCCTTTCAATATGGTTGTAATAGCGTAGGATTTTATCTTTCTGCACTTTATTTGCTTTGTACAAATGCTATTAATTAGGTGTGTATGATAAGATAAAACCAACAAATAGACCACCAAAAAAATCAAAGACAAATGCATGCAACGAAACACACTTTGCACACATGCACCCTTAAGGTAACCTCGCTTGTTGCCTCGGAAAATGCAATCATGTCCCTTGAGTATGAGACACTCTAGCAAACGTCCCTTCGATAAACAAAGATCGTAGTCCCTCGATGACCCTCGATGTTGCCTTCGATAAAACGATCTCGTCGCTTACAAAATTGCTAGAGCGTCTCACAAGTTGCCTTCAATGATTGTATACGATGACCCGCGCCTGTCCCATAAACATCCTAACGCAAGGTTGTTCATCAAACACAATGGTGAAACAACACTGTTAAAAGGTTCAAAACACAAGAAAATCTTTGAGTAAAATAGGGTAGACCAACTCTTAGTTACTTGATCAAAAATATTGCAAAACATCCTTGCCATTTTTCAAACACACATCACAACACAACTTCAAAAACAATTTCGAAACAACTTTCAAAACATTGAATTATCTTTTCAAAAAGACACACACCTTTGTATATACTCAAACAAGAGTCATTACAAAGGTTTCCTAGACAAGGCATCTTTTTCAAAACATTTTTCAAAACCACACATACAAAGCACCATTTCAAACAATTGAAAAGCAAAGGCAAGTGATCTAAAACAAGTAACTAAGAGCCCATGGATAACCATGGATGAAAAGGGTGCTAGCACCTTCCCTTTTCATAATCTAACCCCCGAACCCACGAAAACATCTCAAAGGTCTTTCCTGTGCTTTTTGACCTTTCCTTAGGATAAAATAAAAAGTCGGTGGCGACTCTTGCTAAACCGAACAAGTGCGAAAACAAACGCAAAACCCAAGTCAGTTCTCCCACCGTATCACAGAACTGGCGACTCTGCTGGGGATTTCTTTTAAAGTGGGGTTACCTTAGGGTTTTAGATCACCTTTACATGCTTACTTTGATTGCTTTGATTGCTTTACTTTTTGGGTTCTTTGTTTGGGTTTATTGTAAATCCTACACCCGGATTTGGGGGCACCTTTTTAGGTAAATAGCAATAAACTGTGAGGGAACTGTGCGGGGTATACCGACATGGTTGAAGCAGTAGCTATGTTAGTGTGACATATTTGTGGGTACCGGTAGCCCTTGAGTAGTCAAGGAGAATACGGGGCCGCTGAGTGATGTCATGAAACACTAACGAACTCTTAGAACCTTACTTGACCATCTTGGCCTTTTTAGGGGTAGTGAGATGACCGACTTTGGTACAGTCCGAAGTTGGTAGATACTCGATACTACACTCATTGAGGATTGTTTTCTTGGGATATTTTGGTCGCCAGTTAAGTGGCTAAACCAAAACAATGAACATAGAAAATAATCCAGTGATATTGAACTCCTTAGAACCCGGTTTCTATTTTAGGACAGGTTGAGCCAACTAACTTCAAGAGGGTACTTACCTACAAACCCCCATGCAAGCCTAAACCTAAGGAGTTGTTTGCTTTGTGTGAATATGATTGCTTGTATATATACTTGCTTACTTTTGCATACATGTACATAATATCATAACATCATACCATAGCATTTACAATAACCATTTCAAGGATCTCGAGGGTCTTTTGATGCAGGGTCGCGTTGAACCAGACGTATACCAAAGGGTAAGAGGTTTCATTTTCCTCTAAACAAATGACGTCAAAGATCAAGTGCAACAACTTGAATCAGGGGCTATGACCCACTTGACATGGTGAGCTGGATTCTCGTGGAAAGACATCCACCGATACAAAGTTCTCCAAACAAAGATGTTGATCAAAGTTCAACCTCTAACATTTTCTTGTGTTTACCTCGCGAGATCCTTGGAAACATGCATCCACATATCATGCATCGCATCATGACAGGTTTCTCCCATACAAGTCTCCTTATCTTCCTACTGTTTATTTCAGTAAGATGGATATGGAACAAACGGTGAAAGATCTCCAAGCTCAAAACGCTCAGTTCCAACAAATGCTTCTGGCTATGGCTAAGGGGCAAGAGGATCTGAAAGCTCTCCTTCTCAAAGACAAGAAGAAGAAGTCCAAGAATGCAGCGGGCATCCTGAACTTGAGAGGAAGACCTGGAGGACCAGTCAGGAGAACCCTAGATCTTTCAACTCCATCCAACATAGGGGATAGTCTTGAAGAAGACCACAATTTTGAGATTGATGAAGTTGAATCTGACTACTCCGAGGAACAATATCCTCCCGCTGATGACAAATACAAACAGTTGGAGGATCGCCTCAGTGCTATGGAAATTCAACAAGTACCTGGCTTGGATTTAGGAGACATGGGTTTAGTTTCTGGATTAGTCATCCCTCCAAAGTTCAAAGCGCCTACCTTTGCCCTATACGATGGAGTCTCTTGCCCTAAGATGCACCTAAAGTCTTATGTCTGCAAGGTTCAACCATACACAACTGATCCAAAGCTTTGGATCCATTTCTTCCAAGAAAGCCTAGTAGGGACTCAACTCGAATGGTTCTATCAATTGGAGAGTTCTCGCGTCCACACCTGGGAGGATTTAGTTGTTGCTTTCTACAAGCAGTATCAGTACAATGCGGATCTTGCACCAACTCGTGTGCAATTGCAGAACATGACCATGGGTTCCAACGAGAGCTTCAAAGGATACGCCCAAAAGTGGAGAGATCTGGCTGGTAGGGTGCAACCCCCTTTAACTGACAGGGAGTTGATTGACATATTCATGGGAACATTGACAGGGCCTTTCTTCAAACACTTGATCGAAAGCTATTCAGCCGGGTTCACCGAGCTAATACTGACCGGCGAAAGGGTCGAAGCTGGCATCAAAAGTGGGAAGATTCAAGAAGCTACACCTTCTGATGCTCAGAAAAAGCCCTACAATGGGAAGAAAGAGTCCAATGCTGTGAATGGTCAAAAGAGTCGTCATCTTGATCTCTAATCCTACGCCTGCTCAACAAGGACAGGGGCATCAGTGTAAGGAGGTCACGCCTAAAAGACAATTCACTAAGATTAACATGTCACTGGGTCAAGCGCTACAACGCATGTTGGAGGCAGAGCTGATTACATTAAAGGCTCCTCTCCGGAACCCAAATACTTCCGCTCCTACCTATCATCCCAATGAAAGGTGTGCATACCACTCTGATAGTCTGGGACATGACACAAACAATTGTTGGGCTCTGAAGAACAAGGTCCAAGACATGATTGATGCCAAGGAGATCGAGTTTGACCCTCCGGAGACTCCAAACGTGATCACTTCTCCTATGCCAAATCATTGAAGGCTTTTGTTTCTTTTGAATTTTCAAGTTGTAATCTCTTTTGTTATTCAAACAATTATCTATTAATGTCAAACTTTGTTTCATTAATGCACTGCATATGTTTGTCTTGAATTATTTCATTCGTTTTCATTTCATTTAAACTATGCTTTCTACTCTTGCTAAAAGTTACAAGCCTTTAGAGGGAGGATGACGAAATAATACCGTAATCTCATACAGTATGCTTTTGAACAGACCTTGCTGACGATGTACAGGCGTTTCTTTCAAATCCTAAACACTGGAGTTATAAGGAAGATAATCCCTAGTCAACCCCTTCGAGCCAAATAAGTAGGAGTTTTTTTTTTGTTTTAAACACAAATTGAAACATTTGATTTAAAACTGGGGCAGGGTAGTCTCTCAGCTAATCAAAAAAAAATGCGCATTGAAGTCGCAAACTCTTAGTTTGTAATACAACGAACGACATAAAAAAACATTCCTTTGGAACCAAAAGACAGTGATGGTTCCTTATCTCATAGGTAGTCATTATCTCTAAAAAAAAAAGGCCCACTGAGCCAAAACCTATGAAAGAGGCTTAAGAAAGCCGGGGCGTCCCGTTGACTGTGATCTCGAAAACAGGAACAGTCAGGAAAAAGTTAGGGATAACAAATCAAAAGAAAGAGGGCATTATAAAGCCTCAATAACATGAAAAATGTTGCAAAAATAATGACTTCCTTCCATAAAATTCAACTGGTGTGAACCATCACCAAAATGTCGTTCTAAACTCGAATAGGGTGCGACGCACAAATTAACTGAGTTTAGGATTGAAGGACATCACGAAGAACGGGTGGGAACAAATATACTTTGAGCCTTTATCCTTTGTTTCTTAAACCGTGAACCAAGCCACGTTACAACCATTCAAAAGTCCTAATTGAAGCATGGGTTAGTTCGAAAGCATACTATTACAAAAGGTACCCTGACTCCTGTAAGGCTTTGCCCTAAAATCTTGTGTTGAATTTGTCTTATAAAAAGTTTTCCACTAAAAAGTGCATTTTTCAAAACATCGAGACAAGCATAAACTTTGCATTATTTGAATATCGTTGTTTGCACATGGTGTACTTGTTTAAACAGCAAAGAAATTCATACAGTGAATGTTCGAAGGAACGAAAACTCTCTGAGTGAATGAAATCATTTCAAGTGAGATGACACTTCCGTTACAAAAATCTCCTATCAACAAAAGGGGATTTTATATGGTATTGTCCAATAAACATGGGGCAGTCCAGTCAAGGTTTCAACAGATCTTTCAAAGTTCAGTTAACCTGGGGCAGTCCAGTCAAGATTTCAACACATCTTTCAAAGTTCAGTTAACCTGGGGCAGTCCAGTCAAGATTTCAACAAATCTTTCAAAGTTCAGTTAACCTGGGGCAGTCCAGTCAAGATTTCAACAAATCTTTCAAAGTTCAGTGAACCTGGGGCAGTCCAGTCAAGATTTCAACAAATCTTTCAAAGTTCAGTGAACTTGGGGCAGTCCAGTCAAGATTTCAGGAAATCTCCCAATTGCATGATAACCTGGGGCAAGTCTCCCTCACCATCACTTGGGGCATTTAAATGTCAATCTCATCAAAGGGTTACATACAGTCAAAGTGTCCTGACAATATCACAAACATCTGATACTAGGGGCAATGATGAAACCTCTCCGAAATCTTTCTGAAAAGAAATTCAAGCGTCCAACGAAGATGTCACCTCTCTAGCAGACTGACGACAGGGTTTATTTCCCCAACAACACCAGGATTCCCCATCTTGAGTTTGCCTCTCCGACTACTACAAATCAAAGGACCAAAACTCCTCTTCCCCGGTAGACTACTCTACAATCCCCAGCAAGTTACTGTGAAACCTGGACCCGACCAGATATTAGTTCAACTTCGACTCCCCAGTAGAGCAACGGACGACTAAGACTCCTAAACTCTTTTCCCAAGCAGAAATAAACATACTCCCCACAGAGTTTTCAATATCCCCCAACGGAGTTCTCCTCAAACAACAATGCAAGGATCCCCGGTGGAAATATTTTGAGCAAAGTCCAAGACAAAATTACACTTCAACAACATTCATAACATATGCATTCAAAATACATATAACACAAATCTCATTTTATTTTGAGAACACCATTACACAATGCATACATCATGACATTGCATACAACTAACTCCTTACCTTTTCAGGAAAGATCAACCAACAGGCAAAGATCATCATCTTCTGAGATTCCTTCTAGAGACAGTTCAGATGCGATCCAGATATGGCTGACATTCTGATACTTATTCCATATTTCCTTCTAGAGACAGTTCAGATGCGATCTAGATATGGCTGACATTCTGATACTTATTCCAGATTTCCCCCCTAGAGATAGTTCAGATGCGATCCAGATATGGCTGACATTTTGATACTTATTCCAGATTTCCTTCTAGAGACAGTTCAGATGCGATCTAGATATGGCTGACATTCAGATATTTATTCCAGATTTCCCCCTAGAGACAGTTCAGATGCGATCCAGATATGGCTGACATTCTGATACTTATTCCAGATTTCCTTCTAGAGACAGTTCAGATGCGATCCAGATATGGCTGACATTCTGATACTTATTCCAGATTTCCTTCTAGAGACAGTTCAGATGCGATCCAGATATGGCTGACATTCTGATACTTATTCCAGACTTCCTTCTAGAGATAGTTCAGATGCGATCCAGATATGGCTGACATTCTGATACTTATTCCAAACTTCCTTCTAGAGACAGTTCAGATGCGATCCAGATATGGATGACATTCTGATACTTATTCCAGATTTCCTCCTAGAGACAGTTCAGATGCGATCCAGATATGGCTGACATTCTGATACTTATTCCAGGTTCCTTCTAGATACAATCCAGATACGATCCAGATTCAGATGTTATTCTGTCACTCATTCAAAATACAGTCCAGATACGATCCAGATTCGGATGTCATTCTGTCACTCATTCAAAATACAGTCCAGATACGATCCAGATTCGGATGTCATTCTGTCACTCATTCAAAATATAGTCCAGATACGATCCAGATTCGGATGTCATTCTGTCACTCATTCAAAATACAGTCCAGATACGATCCAAATTCGGATGTCATTCTGTCACTCATTCAAAATACAGTCTAGATACGATCCAGATTCGGATGTCATTCTGTCACTCATTCAAATACAGTCCAGATACGATCCAGATTCGGATGTCATTATGTCACTCATTCAAAATACAGTCCAGATACGATCCTAATTCGGATGTCATTCTGTCACTCATTCAAAATACAGTCCAGATACGATCCAGATTCGGATGTCATTCTGCCACTCATTCAAATACCTTCCAGATACGCTCTATATACGGACGCCATTCTGATAATCATTCAGCTCCAGCTTACAGATACAGTCCAGCAATCACTTCTGGATGGCATCTTTAAGCCCATCTCCAACAACTATCCATCACCTCTCCAAATGGCATCTTTAAGCCCATTCCCTCTACCATCGCATCATCGAGTGCAAATTTCTGGGCACTCTAGTGTTCAATCATCTTCCACCTTCAAGTCACAAATGGAAGATTCACCAATCTAACTCTTCAGGTGTAAGAAGATTGAACAGGGGCAACTGTTGTACCCCAAAATTTTCCCTCTCAATTCTCAAGGTTTTTCTTACAAGGATTCTCAAGGTTCAAGCTTACACAAGTTCATTGGGATTTTCCAGTACCAAAATTAAAAGGAAACTGTCAAAAATGGAGAAAACAGATAAAAATAACATTTTGACAAAATTTGGTGGAAAATATGTCTCCTTCGATTCAGCATACTTCGATTGACTCTTGGCCTCTTTCGATTGCTCAAAATGGCTACTAGCGTGCCTCTTTCGAATCTGGACTTTTTGCCTCGTGTATGCCTCTTTCGAACCTGGACTTTTTGCCTCATGTATGCCTCTTTCGAACCTGAACATTTGGCCTCCTGTATGCCTCTTTCGAATGCAACTTGGGTACATCCTTCGTTTGGATTCGAAACATCCTTCGATTCACCCTCTTAGATTCACCAAGCGTACTGCCTACAAACCTGTTTCGATTGGGACAAGTAGCTGCCTGCAAGCCTGTTTCGATTGGGACAAATAGCTGCCTGCAAGCCTGTTTCGATTTGGACTAGTTTGCTGCCTACAAACATGCTTCGATTGGGCAACATTGCTTCCTTTGAACACGGACTTTAGATTGGAAAATATGCTTCCTTCGAGCATGAGCTTTCGACTGGGCATTAGCTTCCTTCGAGTTAGCTTGTTTCGACCACAAGCTTCGACTGAGGAAAACGATTCCTTCGAACAGGTGTGTTTCGATCTCACTCTTGCCTTTGACTCAAGACCAAATCTCGTTTGCCAGGCTGTGTTGCATCCAGATCTTCACGTAATCAGAAGTTTGCACAAAAGTTTTAAACTTTACCTTCTGGATACTACTATTATGGGTTAAAGGCTACATACTTTTTCTGCAAACAGAGAGACTTTATCACAAAAGCAGCTTTCCATCGGATTTCAGTCTGAGCACAAGCAACGTCAGAGGAATCTGTCATTTTCTGCACCCCACTGCTGCTGCTGCCAATAGGCCCCTCAGTTGTACTGTCACGTTACCCCTTATTTTCTTATTCTTTGCAAGCTGGCTATGGACGAACATGTTCATTATTTCTCTATAAATAGAGGAATTTTTTACAAAGCTAAGGAGGTCTTTGGAGCCAGAGGAACGAATCTGCAGAAAATTGTTCTCAAACACAACAAAAAAATCTCAAGTTCATCAACACTTGAGAAATCAAAAATATCCAGAATCCAAACACTTGTCCCCTTAGAATCTGAAATGTCCATACACCTTGTTACCCTTTCGAATCCAGTAGGAAGAACCTCACACTTGTTCTTCTCTGTTGAATCCAGTACCAAGGACGTGACCCCTGGTTTCCCCCTCCGAATCCAGAAGCATTCAAGGGCCACCACTCAAGTCCCCACATCCATTCAACACCTCCATCAAGGTAAGTCACTCTTACCCTTGAGCTTTTCATTTTATGACATAACATATAAATAAACTCCATTTCGTTCCAAGCATGTACATATTATTGTTCCTTTCGTTTTGCTTGTTGTTCGCCTGAATTAACTTTAGTTATTAAACTGTTTACTAGCATGGCCTTAGGCCATGTTGCTATTTAATGTCTCAAACGAAGTAAACAGGAAACAAGAATATGAAACGAAGCCTCAGGCTTCCTCACTGACTCCAGGCCCAATCGAAGAAGGTAACAAGGCAGAAAGGCCCAACCAGAGGCACACTTGCACTAAGTCCAGGCTCAGTCGAAAGGTACTCCCATGCTGATGCCAGCTTCCAATCGAAGTGCATAACCTGACTGGTGCCAAAGCCTAATCGAAAGACGTGACTTCACTGTCGCTGACCCCAATCGAAGGAGGCCAACAGAATGCAAATTGAAGGCTGCTCCTGCCCAAATCGAAGGAGGCCAGCAGAATCCCAATCGAAGGATGCTGCTGCCTGGGTCGAAAGAGCTCTTTTTATTTCTTTTTATCTTATTTTTGCCTTTACATTTTCTTGCCTTTCAATATGGTTGTAATAGTGTAGGATTTTATCTTTCTGCACTTTATTTGCTTTGTACAAATGCTAGTAATTAGGTGTGTATGATAAGATAAAACCAACAAATAGACCACCAAAAAAATCAAAGACAAATGCATGCAACGAAACACACTTTGCACACATGCACCCTTAAGGTAACCTCGCTTGTTGCCTCGGAAAATGCAATCATGTCCCTCGAGTATGAGACACTCTAGCAAACGTCCCTTCGATAAACAAAGATCGTAGTCCCTCGATGACCCTCGATGTTGCCTTCAATAAAACGATCTCGTCCCTTACAAAATTGCTAGAGTGTCTCACAAGTTGCCTTCAATGATTGTATATGATGACCCGCGCCTGTCCCATAAACATCCTAACGCAAGGTTGTTCATCAAACACAATGGTGAAACAACACTGTTAAAAGGGTTAAAACACAAGAAAATCTTTGAGTAAAATAGGGTAGACCAACTCTTAGTTACTTGATCAAAAATCTTGCAAAACATCCTTGCCATTTTTCAAATACACATCACAACACAACTTCAAAAACAATTTCGAAACAACTTTCAAAACATTGAATTATCTTTTCAAAAAGAAACACACCTTTGTATATACTCAAACAAGAGTCATTACAAAGGTTGCCTAGACAAGGCATCTTTTTCAAAACATTTTTCAAAACCACACACACAAAGCACCATTTCAAACAATTGAAAAGCAAAGGCAAGTGATCTAAAACAAGTAACTAAGAGCCCATGGATAACCATGGATGAAAAGGGTGCTAGAACCTTCCCTTTTCAAAATCTACCCCTTGAACCCACAAAACATCTCAAAGGTCTTTCCTGTGCTTTTTGACCTTTCCTTAGGATAAAATAAAAAGTAGATGGCGACTCTTGCTAAACCGAACAAGTGCGAAAACAAACGCAAAACCCAAGTTAGTTCTCCCACCGTATCACAACCATATTCGCATTGTATTATGGTATAATACATGTACACAATTTCAATATTCTTCTTCTTATCAATCACCAAATTTTAGGTTAATTAATCACTAAGAAACTAAGTTAAAAGACTATTAATTAATGACTTATATTTCATATTCGTTCATAATAATTAAAACTATATAATGAGGATAGATAGTAAACTTATTCACCATATTCACATTGTATTATGGTATAATAGATGTAAACAATTTCAATATTATTATTCTTATCCATTACCAAATTTTAGGTTACTTCATCACTAAGAAACTAAGTTAAAAGACTATAGTTAATGACATATATTTCATATACGTTCGTAATAATTAAAACTATATAATGAGGTTAGATAGCAAATTTATTCACCATATTCACATTATATTATGGTATAATAGATGTAAACAATTTCAATATTATTCTTCTTATCCATCACCAATTTTTAGGTTACTTCATCACTAAGAAAGTAAGTTAAAAGACTATTAATTAATGACATATATTTCATATACGTTCGTAATAATTAAAACTACATAATGAGGCTAGATAGTATATTTATTCTCCATATTTACATTATATTATGGTATAATAGATGTCAAAAATTTCAATATTATTCTTCTTATCCATCACTAAATTTTAGGTTACTTCATCACTAAGAAACTAAGTTAAAAGACTATTAATTAATGACATATATTTCATATACGCTCGTAATAATTAAAACTATATAATGAGGCTAGATAGTATATTTATTTACCATATTCACATTGTATTATGGTATAATAGATGTAAACAATTTCAATATTATTCTTCTTATCCTTCACCAAATTTTAGGTTAATTCATCACTAAGAAACTAAGTTAAAAGACTATTAATTAATGACATATATTTCATATGCGTTTGTAATAATTAAAACTATATAATGAGGTTAGATAGTAAATTTATTCACCACATTCACATTGTATTATGGTATAATAGATGTAAACAATTTCGATATTATTCTTCTTATCCATCACCAAATTTTAGGTTACTTCATCACCAAGAAACTAAGTTAAAAGACTATTAGTTAATAACATATATTTTATATATGTTCATAATAATTAAAACAATATAATGAGGTTAGATAGTAAATTTATTCACCATATTCACATTGTATTATGGTATAATAGATGTAAACAATATCGACATAATTCTTCTTATCCATCACCAAATTTTAGGTTACTTCATCACTAAGAAACTTAGTTAAAAGTCTATTAGTTAATGACATACATTTTATATAAATTCGTAATAACTAAAACTACATAATGAGGTTAGATAGTAAGTTAAAAGACTATTAATTAATGATATATATTTCATATACGTTTGTAATAACTAAAACTATATAATGAGGCTAGATAGTATATTTATTCACAATATTCACATTGTATAATGGTATAATAGATGTAAATAATTTCAATATTATTATTCTTATCCATTACTAAAGTTTAGGTTACTTCATCACTAAGAAACTAAGTTAAAAGACTATAGTTAATGACATATATTTCATATACGTTCGTAATAATTATTACTATATAATGAGGTTATATAGCAAATTTATTCACCATATTCTAATTATATTATGGTATAATAGATGTAAACAATTTCAATAATATTCTTCTTATCCATCACATAAATTTTAGGTTACTTCATCATTAAGAAAGTAAGTTAAAAGACTATTAATTAATGACATATATTTCATATAAGTTCGTAATAATTAAAACTATATAATGAGGCTAGATAGTATATTTATTCACCATATTCACATTGTATTATGGTATAATAAATGTAAACAATTTGAATATTATTCTTCTTATCCATCACCAAATTTTAGGTTACTTCATCACTAAGAAACTAAGTTAAAAGACTATTAATTAATGATATATATTTCATATACGTTCATAATAATTGAAATTATATATTTAGGTTAAATAGTAAATTTATTCACCATATTCACATTGTATTATGGTATAATATATGTACACAATTTCAATATTCTTCTTCTTATCAATCACCAAATTTTAGGTTAATTAATCACTAAGAAACTAAGTTAAAAGACTATTAATTAATGACTTATTTTTCATATTCGTTCATAATAATTAAAACTATATAATGAGGATAGATAGTAAACTTATTCACCATATTCACATTGTATTATGGTATAATAGATGTAAACAATTTCAATATTATTATTCTTATCCATTACCAAATTAGGTTACTTCATCACAAATAAACTAAGTTAAAAGACTATAGTTAATGACATATATTTCATATACGTTCGTAATAATTAAAACTATATAATGAGGTTAGATAGTAAATTTATTCACCATATTCACATTGTATTATGGTATAATATATGTAAACAATATCGATATTATTCTTCTTATCCATTACCCAATTTTAGGTTACATCATCACTAGGAAACTAATTTAAAAGACTATAGTTAATAACATATATTTCATATACGTTCGTAATAATTAAAACTATATAATGTGGTTAGATAGTAAATTTATTCACCATATTCACATTATATTATGGTATAAGTTATGTAAACAATTTCAATATTATTCTTCTTATTCATCACTAAATTTTAGGTTACTTCATCACTAAGAAACTAAGTTAAAAGACTATTAATTAATGACATATATTTCATATACGTTCGTAATAATTAAAACTATATAATGAGGCTAGATAGTATATTTATTCACCATATTCACATTGTATTATTGTATAATAGATGTAAACAATTTCAATATTATTTTTCTTATCCATCACCAAATTTTAGGTTACTTCATCACTAAGAAACTTAGTTAGAAGACTATTAATTAATGATATATATTTCATATACGTTCGTAATAATTAAAAGTATATTTTGTATACGTTCATAATAATTGAAATCATGTATTGTGGTTAAATAGTAAATTTATTCACCATATTCACATTGTATTATGGTATAATACATGTAAACAATTTCAATATTATTCTTCTTATCCATCACAAAATTTTAGGTTACTTCATCACTAAGAAACTAAGTTAAAAGACTATTAATTAATGATATATATTTCATATACGTTCGTAATAATTAAAACTTTATAATGAGGCTAGATAGTATATTTATTCACCATATTCACATTGTTTTATGGTATAATATATGTAAACAATTTCAATATTATTATTCTTATCCATTACCCAATTTTAGGTTACTTCATCACTAGGAAACTAATTTAAAAGACTATAGTTAATGACATATATTTCATATATGTTCGTAATAATTAAAACTATATAATGAGGCTAGATAGTATATTTATTCACCATATTCACATTGTATTATTGTATAATAGATGTAAACAATTTCAATATTATTCTTCTTATCCATCACCAAATTTTAGGTTACTTCATCACTAAGAAACTAAGTTAAAAGATTATTAATTAATGACATATATTTCATATACGTTCGTAATAATTAAAACTATATAATGAGGCTAGATAATATATTTATTTACCATATTCACATTGTATTATTGTATAATAGATGTAAACAATTTCAATATTATTTTTCTTATCCATCACCAAGTTTTAGGTTACTTCATCACTAAGAAACTTAGTTAGAAGACTATTAATTAATGATATATATTTCATATACGTTCGTAATAATTAAAAGTATATTTCGTATACGTTCATAATAATTGAAATTATGTATTGTGGTTAAATAGTAATTTTATTCACCATATTCACATTGTATTATGGTATAATACATGTAAACAATTTCAATATTATTCTTCTTATCCATCACCAAATTTTAGGTTACTTCATCACTAATAAACTAAGTTAGAAGACAATTAATTAATGATATATATTTCATATACGTTCGTAATAATTAAAATTAGATAATGAGGCTAGATAGTATATTTATTCACCATATTCACATTGTATTATGGTATAATAGATGTAAACAATTTCAATATTATTATTCTTATCCATTACCCAATTTTAGGTTACATCATCACTAGGAAACTAATTTAAAAGACTATAGTTAATGACATATATTTCATATACGTTCGTAATAATTTAAACTATATAATGTGGTTAGATAGTTAATTTATTCACCATATTCACATTATATTATCGTATAATATATGTAAACAATTTCAATATTATTCTTCTTATCCATCACCAAATTTTAGGTTACTTCATCACTAAGAAACTAAGTTAAAAGAATATTAATTAATGATATATATTTCATATACGTTCATAATAATTGAAATTATATATTGAGGTTAAATAGTAAATTTATTCACCATATTCACATTGTATTATGGTATAATATATGAACACAATTTCAATATTCTTCTTCTTATCAATCACCAAATTTTAGGTTAATTAATCACTAAGAAACTAAGTTAAAAGACTATTAATTAATGACTTATTTTTCATATTCGTTCATAATAATTAAAACTATATAATGAGGATAGATAGTAAACTTATTCACGATATTCACATTGTATTATGGTATAATAGATGTAAACAATTTCAATATTATTATTCTTATCCATTACCAAATTAGGTTACTTCATCACAAAGAAACTAAGTTAAAAGACTATAGTTAATGACATATATTTCATATACGTTCGTAATAATTAAAACTATATAATGAGGTTAGATAGTAAATTTATTCACCATATTCACATTGTATTATGGTATAATATATGTAAACAATATCGATATTATTCTTCTTATCCATTACCCAATTTTAGGTTACATCATCACTAGGAAACTAATTTAAAAGACTATAGTTAATGACATATATTTCATATACGTTCGTAATAATTAAAACTATATAATGTGGTTAGATAGTAAATTTATTCACCATATTCACATTATATTATGGTATAAGTTATGTAAACAATTTCAATATTATTCTTCTTATCCATCACCAAATTTTAGGTTACTTCATCACTAAGAAACTAAGTTTAAAGACTATTAATTAATGACATATATTTCATATACGTTCGTAATAATTAAAACTATATAATGAGGCTAGATAGTATATTTATTCACCATATTCACATTGTATTATTGTATAATAGATGTAAACAATTTCAATATTATTTTTCTTATCCATCACCAAGTTTTAGGTTACTTCATCACTAAGAAACTTAGTTAGAAGACTATTAATTAATGATATATATTTCATATACGTTCGTAATAATTAAAAGTATATTTCGTATACATTCATAATAATTGAAATTATGTATTGTGGTTAAATAGTAAATTTATTCACCATATTCACATTGTATTATGGTATAATACATGTAAACAATTTCAATATTATTCTTCTTATCCATCACCAAATTTTAGGTTACTTCATCACTAAGAAACTAAGTTAGAAGACTATTAATTAATGATATATATTACATATACATTCGTAATAATTAAAATTAGATAATGAGGCTAGATAGTATATTTATTCACCATATTCACATTGTATTATGGTATAATAGATGTAAACAATTTCAATATTATTTTTCTTATCCATCACCAAATTTTAGGTTACTTCATCACTAAGAAACTAAGTTAAAAGATTATTAATTAATAACATATATTTCATATACGTTCGTAATAATAATTAAATCTAAATAATGAGGTTAGATAGTAAATTTATTCACCATATTCACATTGTATTATGGTATAATAGATGTAAACAATTTCAATATTATTCTTCTTATCCATCACCAATTTTTAGGTTACTTCATCACTAAGAAAGTAAGTTAAAAGACTATTAATTAATGACATATATTTCATATATGTTCGTAATAATTAAAACTATATAATTAGGCTAGATAGTATATTTATTCACCATATTCATATTATATTATTGTATAATAGATGTAAACAATTTCAATATTATTCTTCTTATCTATCACCAAATTTTAGGTTACTTCGTCACTAAGAAACTTAGTTAAAAGACTATTAATTAATGATATATATTTCATATACGTTCGTAATAATTAAAACTATATAATGAGGTTAGATAGTAAATTTATTCACCATATTCACATTGTATTATGGTATAATACATGTAAATAATTTCAATATTATTCTTCTTATCCATCACCAAATTTTAGGTTACTTCATCACTAAGAAACAAAGTTAAAAGACTATTAATTTATGACTTATATTTCATATTTGTTCATAATAATTAAAACTATATAATGATGTTAGATAGTAAATTTATTCACCACATTCACATTGTATTATGGTATAATAGATGTAAACAATTTCGATATTATTCTTCTTATCCATCACCAAATTTTTGGTTACTTCATCACTAAGAAACTAAGTTAAAAGACTATTAGTTAATAACATATATTTCATATACGTTCGTAATAATGAAAACTATATAATGAGGTTAGATAGTAAATTTATTCACCATATTCACATTGTATTATGGTATAATATATGTAAACAATATCGATATAATTCTTCTTATGCATCACCAAATTTTAGGTTACTTCATCACTAAGAAACTTAGTTAAAAGTCTATTAGTTAATGACATACATTTTATATACATTCGTAATAACTAAAACTACATAATGAGGTTCGATAGTAAATTTATTCACCAAATTCACATTGTATTATGGTATAACAAATGTAAACAATTTCAATATTGTTCTTATTATCCATCACCAAATTTTAGGTTACTTCATCACTAAGAAATTAAGTTAAAAGACAATTAGCTAATGACATATATTTCATATACGTTCGTAATAATTAAAACTATATAATGAGGCTAGATAGTAAATTTATTCACCATATTCACATTGTATTATGGTATAATAGATGTAAACAATATCGATATTATTCTTCTTATCCATCACCAAATTTTAGGTTACTTCATCAATAAGAAACTAAGTTAAAAGACTATTAGTTAATGACATATATTTTATATACGTTCGTAATAATTAAAACTATTAATGAGGTTAGATAGTAAAATTATTCACCATATTCACATTGTATTATGGTATAATAGAGGTAAACAATTTCAATATTATTCTTCTTATCCATCACAAAATTTTAGGTTACTTCATCGCTAAGAAACTGAGTTAAAAGACTATTAGTTAATGACATATATTTCATATAAGTTTGTAATAATTAAAACTATATAATGAGGTTAGATAGTAAATTTATTCACCATATTCACATTGTATTATGGTATAATATATGTAAACAATATCGATATTATTCTTCTTATCCATTACCCAATTTTAGGTTACATCATCACTAGGAAACTAATTTAAAAGACTATAGTTAATGACATATATTTCATATACGTTCGTAATAATTAAAACTATATAATGTGGTTAGATAGTAAATTTATTCACCATATTCACATTATATTATGGTATAAGTTATGTAAACAATTTCAATATTATTCTTCTTATCCATCACCAAATTTTAGGTTACTTCATCATTAAGAAACTAAATTAAAAGACTATTAATTAATGACATATATTTCATATACGTTCGTAATAATTAAAACTATATAATGAGGCTAGATAGTATATTTATTCACCATATTCACATTGTATTATTGTATAATAGATGTAAACAATTTCAATATTATTTTTCTTATCCATCACCAAGTTTTAGGTTACTTCATCACTAAGAAACTTAGTTAGAAGACTATTAATTAATGATATATATTTCATATACGTTCGTAATAATTAAAAGTATATTTCGTATACATTCATAATAATTGAAATTATGTATTGTGGTTAAATAGTAAATTTATTCACCATATTCACATTGTATTATGGTATAATACATGTAAACAATTTCAATATTATTCTTCTTATCCATCACCAGATTTTAGGTTACTTCATCACTAAGAAACTAAGTTAGAAGACTATTAATTAATGCTATATATTACATATACGTTCGTAATAATTAAAATTAGATAATGAGGCTAGATAGTATATTTATTCACCATATTCACATTGTATTATGGTATAATAGATGTAAACAATTTCAATATTATTTTTCTTATCCATCACCAAATTTTAGGTTACTTCATCACTAAGAAACTAAGTTAAAAGATTATTAATTAATAACATATATTTCATATACGTTCGTAATAATTAAATCTAAATAATGAGGTTAGATAGTAAATTTATTCACCATATTCACATTGTATTATGGTATAATAGATGTAAACAATTTCAATATTATTCTTCTTATCCATCACCAATTTTTAGGTTACTTCATCACTAAGAAAGTAAGTTAAATGACTATTAATTAATGACATATATTTCATATATGTTCGTAATAATTAAAACTATATAATTAGGCTAGATAGTATATTTATTCACCATATTCACATTATATTATTGTATAATAGATGTAAACAATTTCAATATTATTCTTCTTATCTATCACCAAATTTTAGGTTACTTCATCACTAAGAAACTTAGTTAAAAGACTATTAATTAATGATATATATTTCATATACGTTCGTAATAATTAAAACTATATAATGAGGTTAGATAGTAAATTTATTTACCATATTCACATTGTATTATGGTATAATACATGTAAACAATTTCAATATTATTCTTCTTATCCATCACCAAATTTTAGGTTATTTCATCACTAAGAAACAAAGTTAAAAGACTATTAATTTATGACTTATATTTCATATTTGTTCATAATAATTAAAACTATATAATGATGTTAGATAGTAAATTTATTCACCACATTCACATTGTATTATGGTATAATAGATGTAAACAATTTCGATATTATTCTTCTTATCCATCACCAAATTTTTGGTTACTTCATCACTAAGAAACTAAGTTAAAAGACTATTAGTTAATAACATATATTTCATATACGTTCGTAATAATGAAAACTATATAATGAGGTTAGATAGTAAATTTATTCACCATATTCACATTGTATTATGGTATAATATATGTAAACAATATCGATATAATTCTTCTTATGCATCACCAAATTTTAGGTTACTTCATCACTAAGAAACTTAGTTAAAAGTCTATTAGTTAATGACATACATTTTATATACATTCGTAATAACTAAAACTACATAATGAGGTTCGATAGTAAATTTATTCACCAAATTCACATTGTATTATGGTATAACAAATGTAAACAATTTCAATATTGTTCTTATTATCCATCACCAAATTTTAGGTTACTTCATCACTAAGAAATTAAGTTAAAAGACAATTAGCTAATGACATATATTTCATATACGTTCGTAATAATTAAAACTATATAATGAGGCTAGATAGTAAATTTATTCACCATATTCACATTGTATTATGGTATAATAGATGTAAACAATATCGATATTATTCTTCTTATCCATC
This sequence comes from Vicia faba, assembly GCA_948472305.1. Taxonomy (NCBI): domain Eukaryota; kingdom Viridiplantae; phylum Streptophyta; class Magnoliopsida; order Fabales; family Fabaceae; genus Vicia; species Vicia faba. Next base: position 26,235 of record CATIWC010002533.1, on the reverse strand, counting down.
ACCAAATTTTAGGTTACTTCATCAATAAGAAACTAAGTTAATAGACTATTAGTTAATGACATATATTTTATATACGTTCGTAATAATTAAAACTATTAATGAGGTTAGATAGTAAAATTATTCACCATATTCACATTGTATTATGGTATAATAGAGGTAAACAATTTCAATATTATTCTTCTTATCCATCACAAAATTTTAGGTTACTTCATCGCTAAGAAACTGAGTTAAAAGACTATTAGTTAATGACATATATTTCATATAAGTTTGTAATAATTAAAACTATATAATGAGGCTAGAAAGTATATTTATTCATCATATTCACATTGTATTATGGTATAATAGATGTAAACAATTTCAATACTATTCTTCTTATCCATCACAAAATTTTAGGTTACTTCATCACTAAGAAACTGAGTTAAAAGACTATTAGTTAATGACATATATTTCATATAAGTTTGTAATAATTAAAAATATATATTGAGGTTAGATAGTAAATTTATTCATCGTATTCACATTGTATTATGATATAATAGATGTAAACAATTTAGATATTATTCTTCTTATCCATCACCAAATTTTAGGTTACTTCGTCACTAAGAAACTAAGTTAAAAGACTAGTAATTAATGACATATATTTCATATACGTTCGTAATAACTAAAACTATATAATGAGGCTAGAAAGTATATTTATTCACCATATTCACATTGTTTTATGGTATAATTGATGTAAAAAATTTCAATATTATTCTTCTTATCCATTACCAAATTTTAGGTTACTTCATCACTAAGAAACTAAGTTAAAAAAACTATTAATTAATGATATATATTTCATATACGTTCGTAATAATTAAAATTATATAATGAGGCTAGATAGTATATTTATTCACCATATTAACATTGTATTATGGTATAATAGATGTAAACAATTTCAATATTATTATTCTTATCCATTACCCAATTTTAGGCTACTTCATCACTAGGAAACTAAGTTAGAAGACTATTAATTAATGATATATATTTCATATACGTTCGTAATAATTAAAACTTTATAATGAGGCTAGATAGTATATTTATTCACCATATTCACATTGTTTTATGGTATAATATATGTAAACAATTTCAATATTATTATTCTTATCCATTACCCAATTTTAGGTTACTTCATCACTAGGAAACTAATTTAAAAGACTATAGTTAATGACATATATTTCATATACGTTCGTAATAATTAAAACTATATAATGAGGCTAGATAGTATATTTATTCACCATATTCACATTGTATTATTGTATAATAGATGTAAACAATTTCAATATTATTCTTCTTATCCATCACCAAATTTTAGGTTACTTCATCACTAAGAAACTAAGTTAAAAGATTATTAATTAATGACATATATTTCTTATACGTTCGTAATAATGAAATCTATATAATGAGGTTAGATAGTAAATTTATTCACCATATTCACATTGTATTATGGTATAATAGATGTAAACAATTTCAATATTATTCTTCTTATCCATCACCAATTTTTAGGTTACTTCATCACTAAGAAAGTAAGTTAAAAGACTATTAATTAATGACATATATTTTATATACGTTCGTAATAATTAAAACTATATAATGAGGCTAGATAGTATATTTATTCTCCATATTCACATTATATTATGGTATAATAGATGTCAAAAATTCAATATTATTCTTCTTATCCATCACCAAATTTTAGGTTACTTCATCACTAAGAAACTAAGTTAAAAGACTATTAATTAATGACATATATTTCATATACGATCGTAATAATTAAAACTATATAATGAGGCTAGATAGTATATTTATTCACCATATTCACATTGTATTATGGTATAATAGATGTAAACAATTTCAATATTATTCTTCTTATCCATCCCCAAATTTTAGGTTACTTCATCAATAAGAAACTAAGTTAAAAGACTATTAGTTAATCACATATATTTTATATACATTCGTAATAATTAAAACTATTAATGAGGTTAGATAGTAAATTTATTCACCATATTCACATTGTATTATGGTATAATAGATGTATATACTAATTTCATTCGTATCTTGATAAGTTTGTGGTGGTGTTCATTGATGATATTCTAATTTATTCGAAGAGCGATGAAGAGCATGCAGAACATCTCAGAGTTGTGTTGGAATTGTTGAAAGAGAATAAGCTTTATGCGAAGTTGTCCAAGTGTGAATTCTGGTTAAGTGAAGTAAGTTTTCTTGGCCATGTAATTTCCAAGAATGGAATTGCTGTGGATCCTACGAAGGTAGAAGCAGTATCTCAGTGGGAAGCGCCGAAGAATGCTTCTGAGATCTGTAGTTTTCTGGGTCTTGTAAGTTATTACAGGAAGTTTATAGAAGGATTTTCCAAATTATCGTTACCGTTGACTAAGTTGACCAGGAAGGGTCAGATGTTTTTTTGGGATGTTGAATGTGAGAAAGGATTTCAAGAGCTGAAGAGGAGGTTGACAAGTACTCCAATCTTGATTTTTCCAAATCCGACTAAGTCTTTTGTTGTGTATTGTGACGCATCATTAATGGGATTAGGTGGTGTGTTGATGCAAGATAAGCAGGTGGTGGCTTATGCTTCGAGACAATTGAAAGTACATGAAAGGAATTATCCGACTCATGATTTGGAGTTGGTAGCTGTTGTGTTTGTTTTGAAGTTGTGGAGGCATTATTTATATGGTTCTCGGTTTGAGGTGTTCAGTGATCACAAAAGTCTGAGGTATCTCTTTGATCAGAAAGAGTTGAATATGAGGCAGAGGAGATGGTTAGAATTTCTAAAGGATTATGATTTCGGTTTGAATTACCATCCTGGTAAGGCAAACGTTGTTGCGGATGCCTTGAGTAGGAAGTTCTTGCATATGTCGATGTTAATGGTCCGTGAGTTAGATTTGGTTGAGCAGTTCAGAGATTTAAGTTTGGTATGTGAAACTACTCTGAATAGTGTGAAATTGGGTATGTTGAAACTGACTAGTGGTATTCTGGAAGAAATTCGGAATGGACAGAAGTCCGATGTTGGGTTAGTTGATAAATTGACATTGATCAACCAAGGTCAAGGAGGCGAGTTCTGGATTGATGAGAATGGTGTTATGAGATTTGGTAATAGGGTGTGTGTTCCGGATGTTGTAGAGATTAGGAAGAGTATTTTGGAAGAAGGACATCATAGTGGATTGAGTATTCATCCTGGTGCTACTAAAATGTACCATGATTTGAAGAAGTTGTTTTGGTGGTCGGGAATGAAAAAGGAAATTGCTGAGTTTGTGTATGCTTGTTTGGTTTGTCAGAAGTCAAAGATTGAGCATCAGAAACCGTCAGGATTGATGGAACTGTTGTTTGTTCCGGAATGGAAATGGGATGGAATCTCTATGGATTTTGTGTCTGGTTTGCCAAGGACATCGAAGAATTGTGATTCTATCTGGGTTATTGTTGATCGGTTGACGAAATCTGTTCACTTTATTCCGATAAGAATGGATTATCCGATGGAAAGGTTGGCAGAATTGTATGTTGAGAAGATTGTGAGTTTGCACATTATTCCTTCTAGTATTGTGTCGGATCGAGATCCGAGGTTTACATCTAAATTCTGGACGGGATTGCAAGAAGCTTTGGGTACTAAGTTGCGTTTGAGTTCCACTTATCATCCACAGTCAGATGGTCAGACGGAGAGAACGATTCAGTCGTTGGAAGATTTGTTAAGAGTTTGTGTGTTGGAGAAAGTTGGAGCTTGGGATAGTTATCTACCATTGATTGAGTTTACCTACAACAATAGTTTTCATTCGAGCATTGGTATGGCTCCGTTTAAGGCATTGTATGGTAGGAGGTGTCGGACACCATTGTGTTGGTATGAATCTGGAGAGAGTGCTGTGATTGGACCGGAAATTGTCCAACAGACTTAGGAAAAGATTAAGATAATTCAGGAGAAGATGAGGACTTCTCAGAGTCGTCAGAAAAGTTATCACGATAAGAGGAGGAAAGATATTGAGTTTAGCGAAGGAGAACATGTTTTTATGCGAGTTACTCCGATGACTGGTATTGGTCGAGCTTTGAAGTCAAAGAAGTTGACTCAAAGTTTTATTGGTCCGTTTCAGATTACCAAGAGAGTTGGGAAAGTTGCTTATCAGATTGCTTTGCCGCCGTCACTTGCAAATTTGCATGATGTTTTTCATGTATCTCAGCTAAGGAAGTACATTGCTGATCCGTCTCATGAGATTCGGGTAGACGATATACATGTACGAGAGAATTTGACTGTGGAAGTGGTACCTGCGAGAATTGAGGATCGGAAGTTGAAACAGTTGCGAGGCAAGGAGATCGCGTTGGTAAGAGTGGCTTGGGGAGGACCAGCAGATGGAAATGTCACTTGGGAGCTGGAGAGTCAGATGAAGGACTCGTATCCCGAACTGTTCGTCTAAGGTATGTTTTCGAGGACGAAAACTCTTTTAGTTGGGGAGAGTTGTGACACCCCAAATAATCCGATTATTAAATAATTAGAATTTTTAATTATTAATTTAATTATTGGTATTTTTGGATTATTAGAATTAATTTAATTAATTAAAGGAAAGAAGTATTGGTGGTGTGAAGAGTGATTAGAGGCTGTGAGGGGTAAAATACTCTACTCTTACTAATTACTAATTTAATTATTTTATTGGAATAATAAAAGGAGTATTAAAAGGAAAAAGAAGAGAAAGAAAGTTATTTTGGAATATTCATCATACGTGCATTTGAGAAGAGGAAAAAGAAGGAGAAAACCGAAAGCGTCAAAATTCGAAGAACCCACAAGGTAAGGGGTGATTTCGATTAGTTAATTCGTATTATCAGTTTAGATATTCAATAGTATGGATCATAGTATGTTAGGGAATCCCGGTTTGGAATTCTAGGGTTCCGTAGAATTGTCCCTATTGCGTCGAATTGTAGGTTGAAAACCATTAGGGTGTCAGATGATAAAAAGGAATGATGAAATAATATTGTTTGATGTTATAATGGTGCAAAATGGATGTGTTTTGGTGTTTCTCATGTTGCAATTCGTATGGGTATGTTTGGAATTGGTTTAGGATGAATAAATGTTGTCAAAAGTGCAGAATTTGACTCTGCAGGTCGTGGGAACCGGTTCCCAGTGGGGAGGAACCGGGTTCCACTGTGTGAATTTATAAAAACTGGCAAAAATGCACGTGGGAACTGGTTCCTGTATAGGTAGGAATCGGGTTCCCATACATTTTTCCAGAAGCGTGATTTTTGAACTTCGCAGAAACCGTTCCTGCATATGTAGGAACCGGGTTCTGCTGTAACTTTTTGAAAAATATTAAACTTTAATGCTCTATTTTATAAAATGAAAAGATTTCCTAAAACCTGAAATTATTTTGAAAATGAGTCAAATCCTGGAATAAGTGATTATTGGCTAACACACATGGGTGTGTATGTAGTAGTAAACCTGCGATGGATGGATGTATTAGTATTGTGTGAATGAAAGGCATGTTTATGTTGCTAATGATGGTGTGCATGATCGTTGAGATATCATGTTTTTGGTTTTGGTTCAGTTATGATAAATTGATGTATTTCATAGACTGATTTGATGTTGCATGCTAGTGATGTGCGTGCATATGCATTGTTTTGGTGAAGTTAATTCCCATTTTGTGGAATTTGACTTGTATTGCCATTAACCGATACCTGGGTGATGATGGGTGGTTAGGCTGGATTCGTGTCCGGGTGTTTATGGACGAATCGATGGTTGCTGTATCCGGTTGATGATGAATCAGTGTTGGGTGAATTGGTCACGTGTTGGTACCACATGCATTGTGTTTGCATTTGTGTTTGCATGGAATTGTAACATGATAGGATGTCTTCCAGTGTTGGGTGACTTGGTCACGTGTTGGTACCACATGCATTGTGTCTGCATTTGTGTTTGCATAGAATTGTAACATGATAGGATGTCTTCTAGTGTTATAATTCTTTGGTTGATTATTGATTTGTGCATAATGACTTGTATGATTGGAACTGCGTGTTGAATCTGAATTTATGTTAAAATGGGTGAAATAATATGCTTGTGATATAATGTTGATTGAGAAGCTTATAATGCATGTTAATTATGAGAAGTCTCACCCTTACTTTAAAATTTTAAATTAAAGTTAGCAGCTCAGGAGTTGGTGAGGATGGCTCTAGAGCTATGTTACTTTAAGTCCGCGTGTCAGTGTCGTGCTCTGATAGGTTGTAACACTGGGGAACGTTTAGTTGAGTAATTAGTTATTATTCAATTGTTTCTTTGAATTTCATTGGGAATAATTATGTTTTGGTTTATTCCGTTTTGGTTATGGTATTTTTCCGCTGTGTAAGACATGGTCCTAAGTTGATTGAATTATTTGAATAATGACCATCAGTGTAGCATGAACACTATTTTATTGGAAGTTTTATTTATTTCATAATTGTGACATCCCTTGTTCCGTGTTAACTCTGATGGAATATGTCTTTAATCATTGATATAATTAATATTATTCGGGGTATTTTAGAAGGGGTGTTACACTCGTAATAGTTAAAACTATATAATGAGGTTAGATAGTAAATTTATTCACCATATTCACATTGTTTTATAGTATAATACATGTAAACAATTTCAATATTATTCTTCTTATCCATCACCAAATTTTAGGTTACTTCATCACTAAGAAACTAAGTTAAAAGACTATTAATCAATGACATATATTTCATATAAGCTCGTAATAGTTAAAACTATATAATGATGTGAGATAGTAAATTTGTTCACCATATTTACATTGTATTATGGTATAATACATGTAAACAATTTCAATATTATTTTTCTTATCCATCACCAAATTTTAGGTTGCTTCATCACTAAGAAACTAAGTTGAAAGACACCAAATTAACTATATATATTTCATATACGTTCATAATAATTAAAACTATATAATGAGGCTAGATAGTATATTTATTCACCATATTCACATTGTATTATTGTATAATACATGTAAACAATTTCAATAATATTCATTTTATCAATCACCAAATTTTAGGTTACTTCATCACTAATAAACTAAGTTAAATGATTATTAATTTATGACATATATTTCATATACGTTCATAATTATTAAAACTATATAATTAGGTTAGATAGTAAATTTATTCACCATATTCACATTGTATTATGGTATAATAGATGTAAACAATTTCGATATTATTCTTCTTTTACATCACCAAATTTTAGGTTACTCCATCACTAAGAAACTAAGTTAAAAGACTATAGTTAATGTCATATATTTCATATACGTTCGTAATAATTAAAACTACATAATGAGGCTAGATAGTATATTTATTCACCATCTTCACATTATATTACGGTATAATAGACGTAAACAATTTCAATATTATTATTCTTATCCATCACCAAATTTTAGGTTACTTCATCACTAAGAAACTAAGTTAAAAGACTATAGTTAATGTCATATATTTCATATACGTTCGTAATAATTAAAACTATATAATGAGGTTAGATAGTAAATTTATTCACCATATTCACATTATATTATGGTATAATAGATGTAAACAATTTCAATATTATTCTTCTTATCCATCACCAAATTTCAGGTTACTTCACCACTAAGAAACTAAGTTAAAAGACTATTAATTAATGACATATATTTCATATACGTTCGTAATAATTAAAACTATATAATGAGGCTAGATAGTGTATTTATTCACCATATTCACATTGTATTATGGTATAATAGATGAAAACAATTTCAATATTATTCTTCTTATCCATCACCACATTTTAGGTTACTTCATCACTAAGAAACAAAGTTAAAAGACTATTAATTAATGACATATATTTCATATACGTTCGTAATAATTAAAACTATATAATTAGGTTAGATAGAAAATATATTCACCATATTCACATTGTATTATGGTATAATAGATGTAAACAATTTCGATATTATTCTTCTTGTCCATCACCAAATTTTAGGTTACTCCATCACTAAGAAACTAACTTAAAAGACTATAGTTAATGTCATATATTTCATATACGTTCGTAATAATTAAAACTACATAATGAGGCTAGATAGTATATTTATTCACCATATTCACATTGTATTATGGTATAACAGATGTAAACAATTTCAATATGATTCTTCTTATTCATCACCAAATTTTAGCATCACTAAGAAAATAAATTAAAAGACTATTAATCAATGACATATATTTCATATACGCTGGTAATAGTTAAAACTATATAATGAGGTTAGAGAGTAAATTTATTCACCATATTCACATTGTATTATGGTATAATACATGTAAACAATTTCAATATTATTCTTCTTATCCATCACCAAATTTTAGGTTACTTCATCACTAAGAAACTAAGTTAAAAGACTATTAATTTATGACTTATATTTCATATATGTTCCTAATAATTAAAACTATATAACGAGGTTAGATAGTATATTTATTCACCATATTCACATTGTATTATTGTATAATACATGTAAACAATTTCAATAATATTCATCTTATCCATCACCAAATTTTAGGTTACTTCATCACTAATAAACTAAGTTAAAAGATTATTAATTTATGACATATATTTCATATACGTTCATAATAATTAAAACTATATAATTAGGTTAGATATTAAACTTATTCACCATATTCACATTGTATTATGGTATAATAGATGTAAACAATTTCGATATTATTCTTCTTTTCCATCACCAAATTTTAGGTTACTCCATCACTAAGAAACTAAGTTAAAAGACTATAGTTAATGTCATATATTTCATATACATTCGTAATAATTAAAACTATATAATGAGGTTAGATAGTAAATTTATTCACCATATTCACATTATATTATGGTATAATAGATGTAAACAATTTCAATATTATTCTTCTTATCCATCACCAAATTTCAGGTTACTTCACCACTAAGAAACTAAGTTAAAAGACTATTAATTAATGACATATATTTCATATACGTTCTTAATAATTAAAACTATATAATGAGGCTAGATAGTGTATTTATTCACCATATTCACATTGTATTATGGTATAATAGATGAAAACAATTTCAATATTATTCTTCTTATCCATCACCACATTTTAGGTTACTTCATCACTAAGAAACAAAGTTAAAAGACTTTTAATTAATGACATATATTTCATATACGTTCGTAATAATTAAAACTATATAATTAGGTTAGATAGTAAATATATTCACCATATTCACATTGTATTATGGTATAATAGATGTAAACAATTTCGATATTATTTTTCTTGTCCATCACCAAATTTTAGGTTACTCCATCACTATGAAACTAACTTAAAAGACTATAGTTAATGTCATATATTTCATATACGTTCGTAATAATTAAAACTACATAATGAGGCTAGATAGTATATTTATTCACCATATTCACATTGTATTATGGTATAACAGATGTAAACAATTTCAATATGATTCTTCTTATTCATCACCAAATTTTAGCATCACTAAGAAACTAAATTAAAAGACTATTAATCAATGACATATATTTCATATACACTCGTAATAGTTAAAACTATATAATGAGGTTAGATAGTAAATTTATTCACCATATTCACATTGTATTATGGTATAATACATGTAAACAATTTCAATATTATTCTTCTTATCCATCACCAAATTTTAGGTTACTTCATCACTAAGAAACTAAGTTAAAAGACTATTAATTTATGACTTATATTTCATATATGTTCCTAATAATTAAAATTATATAATGAGGTTAGATAATATATTTATTCACCATATTCACATTGTATTATTGTATAATAGATGTAAACAATTTCAATATTATTCTTCTTATCCATCACCAAATTTTAGCATCACTAAGAAACTAAGTTAAAAGACTATTAATCAATGACATATATTTCATAGACGCTCGTAATAGTTAAAACTATATAATAAGGTTAGATAGTAAATTTATTCACCATATTCACATTGTATTATGGTATAATACATGTAAACAATTTCAATATGATTCTTCTTATCCATCACCAAATTTTAGCATCACTAAGAAACTAAATTAAAAGACTATTAATCAATGACATATATTTCATAGACGCTCGTAATAGTTAAAACTATATAATGAGGTTAGATAGTAAATTTATTCACCATATTCACATTGTATTAAGGTATAATACATGTAAACAATTTCAATATGATTCTTCTTATCCATCACCAAATTTTAGGTTACTTCATCACTAAGAAACTAAGTTAAAAGACTATTAGTTAATGACATATATTTTATATACATTCGTAATAATTAAAACTATATAATGAGGTTAGATAGTAAATTTATTCACCATATTCACATTGTATTATGGTATAATACATGTAAACAATTTCAATATTCTTCTTCTTATCCATCACAAAATTTTAGGTTACTTCATCACTATGAAACTAAGTTAAAAGACTATTAATTAATGACATATATTTCATATACGTTCGTAATAATTAAAACTATATAATGAGGCTAGAAAGTATATTTATTCACCATATTCACATTGTATTACGGTATAATAGACGTAAACAATTTCAATATTATTATTCTTATCCATTACCAAATTTTAGGTTACTTCATCACTAAGAAACTAGGTTAAAAGACTATTAATTAATGTCATATATTTCATATACGTTCGTAATAATTAAAACTATATAATGAGGCTTGATAGTATATTTATTCACCATATTCACATTGTATTATGGTATAATAGATGAAAACAATTTCAATATTATTCTTCTTATCCATCACCAAATTTTAGGTTACTTCATCACTAAGAAACTAAGTTAAAAGACTATTAATTAATGATATATATTTCATATACATTTGTAATAATTAAACCTATATAATGAGGCTAGATAGTATATTTATTCACCATATTCACATTGTATTACGGTATAATAGACGTAAACAATTTCAATATTATTATTCTTATCCATTACAAAATTTTAGGTTACTTCATCACTAAGAAACTAAGTTAAAAGACTATAGTAAATGACATATATTTCATATACGTTCGTAATAATTAAAACTATATAATGAGGTTAGATAGTAAATTTATTCACCATATTCACATTATATTATGGTATAATAGATGTAAACAATTTCAATATTATTTTTCTTATCCATCACCAAATTTTAGGTCACTTCATCACTAAGAAACAAAGTTAAAAGACTATTAATTAATGACGTATATTTCATATACGTTCGTAATAATTTAAACTATATAATGAGGCTAGATAGTATATTTATTCACCATATTCACATTGTATTATGCTATAACAGATGTAAACAATTTCAATATGATTCTTCTTATCCATCACCAAATTTTAGCATCACTTAGAAACTAAATTAAAAGACTATTAATCAATGACATACATTTCATATACGCTCGTAATAGTTAAAACTATATAATGAGTTTATATAGTAAATTTGTTCACCATATTCACATTGTATTATGGTATAATACATGTAAACAATTTCAATATTATTCTTCTTATCCATCACCAAATTTTAGGTTACTTCATCACTAAGAAACTAAGTTGAAAGACACCAAATTAACTATATAAATTTCATATACGTTCGTAATAATTAAAACTATATAATGAGGCTAGATATTATATTTATTCACCATATTCGCATTGTATTATGTTATAATAGATGTAAACAATTTCAATATTATTCTTCTTATCCATCACCAAATTTTAGGTTACTTCATCACTAAGAAACAAAGTTAAAAGACTATTAATTAATGACATATATTTCATATACGTTCTTAATAATTAAAACTATATAATGAGGTTAGATAGTAAATTTATTTATCATATTCACATTGTATTATGGTATAATACATGTAAACAATTTCAATATTATTCTTCTTATCCATCACCAAATTTTAGGTCACTTCATCACTAAGAAACTAAGTTAAAAGACTATTAATTTATGACTTATATTTCATATACGTTCATAATAATTAAAACTATATAATGAGGTTAGATATTAAATTTATTCACCATATTCACATTGTATTATGATATAATATATGTAAGCAATTTTGATATTATTCTTCTTGTACATCACCAAATTTTAGGTTACTTCATCACTAAGAAACTAAGTTAAAAGACTATTAATTAATGATATATATTTCATATACATTTGTAATAATTAAACCTATATAATGAGGCTAGATAGTATATTTATTTACCATATTCACATTGTATTATGGTATAACAGATGTAAACAATTTCAATATGATTCTTCTTATCTATCACCAAATTTTAGCATCACTAAGAAACTAAATTAAAAGACTATTAATCAATGACATATATTTCATATACGCCCGTAATAGTTAAAACTATATAATGAGGTTAGATAGTAAATTTATTCACCATATTCACATTGTATTATGGTATAATACATGTAAACAATTTCAATATTATTCTTCTTATCCATCACCAAATTTTAGGTTACTTCATCACTAAGAAATTAAGTTAAAAGACTATTAATTTTTGACTTATATTTCATATATGTTCATAATAATTAAAACTATATAATGAGGTTAGATAGTATATTTATTCACCATATTCACATTGTATTATGTTATAATAGATGTAAACAATTTCAATATTATACTTCTTATCCATCACCAAATTTTAGGTTACTTCATCACTAAGAAACTAAGTTAAAAGATTATTAATTTATGACATATATTTCATATACGTTCATAATAATTAAAACTATATAATTAGGTTAGATAGTAAATTTATTCACCATATTCACATTGTACTATGGTATAATAGATGTAAACAATATCGATATTCTTCTTCTTATCCATCACCAAATTTTAGGTTACTTCATCACTAAGAAACAAAGTTAAAAGATTATTAATTTATGACATATATTTCATATACGTTCGTAATAATTAAAACTATATAATGAGGCTTGATAGTATATTTATTCACCATATTCACATTGTATTATGGTATAACAGATGTAAACAATTTCAATATGATTCTTCTTATCCATCACCAAATTTTAGGTTACTTCATCACTAAGAAACTAAGTTAAAAGACTATTAGTTAATGCCATATATTTTATATACATTCGTAATAATTAAAACTATATTATGAAGTTAGATAGTAAATTTATTCACCATATTCACATTGTATTATGGTATAATACATGTAAATAATTTCAATATTCTTCTTCTTATCCATCACCAAATTTTAGGTTACTTCATCACTAAGAAACTAAGTTAAAAGACTATTAATTAATGATATATATTTCATATACGTTCGTAATAATTAAAACTATATAATGAGGCTAGATAGTATATTTATTCACCATATTCACATTGTATTATGGTATAATAGATGTAAACAATTTCAATATTGTTCTACTTATCCATCACCAAATTTTTGCATCACTAAGAAACTAAGTTAAAAGACTATTAATCAATGACATATATTTCATATACGCTCATAATAGTTAAAACTATATAATGAGGTTAGATAGTAAATTTGTTCACCATATTCACATTGTATTTATGTATAATACATGTAAATAATTTCAATATTATTCTTCTTATCCATCATCAAATTTTAGGTTACTTCATCACTAAGAAACTAAGTTGAAAGACACCAAATTAACTATATATATTTCATATACGTTCGTAATAATTAAAACTATATAATGAGGCTAGATATTATATTTATTCACCATATTCACATTGTATTATGTTATAATAGATGTAAACAATTTCAATATTATTCTTCTTATCCATCACCAAATTTTAGGTTACTTCATCACTAGGAAACAAAGTTAAAAGACTATTAATTAATGACATATATTTCATATACGTTCGTAATAATTAAAACTATATAATGAGGCTAGATAGTATATTTATTCACCATATTCACATTGTATTATGGTATAAGAGATGTAAACAAATTTCAATATGATTCTTCTTATCCATCACCAAATTTTAGCATCACAAAGAAACTAAATTAAAAGACTATTAATCAATGACATATATTTCATAGACGCTCGTAATAGTTAAAACTATATAATGAGGTTAGATAGTAAATTTATTCACCATATTCACATTGTATTATGGTATAATACATGTAAACAATTTCAATATGATTCTTCTTATCCATCACCAAATTTTAGGTTACTTCATCACTAAGAAACTAAGTTAAAAGACTATTAGTTAATGACATATATTTTATATACATTCGTAATAATTAAAACTATATAATGAGGTTAGATAGTAAATTTATTCACCATATTCACATTGTATTATGGTATAATACATGTAAACAATTTCAATATTCTTCTTCTTATCCATCACCAAATTTTAGGTTACTTCATCACTATGAAACTAAGTTAAAAGACTATTAATTAATGACATATATTTCATATACGTTCGTAATAATTAAAACTATATAATGAGGCTAGATAGTATATTTATTCACCATATTCACATTGTATTATGGTATAAAAGATGTAAACAATTTCAATATTATTCTTCTTATCCATCACCAAATTTTAGGTTACTTCATCACTGAGAAACTAAGTTAAAAGACTATTAATTAATGATATATATTTCATATACATTTGTAATAAGTAAAACTATATAATGAGGCTATAAAGTATATTTATTCAGCATATTCACATTGTATTACGGTATAATAGACGTAAACAATTTCAATATTATTATTCTTATCCATTACCAAATTTTAGGTTACTTCATCACTAAGAAACTAAGTTAAAAGACTATTAATTAATGTCATATATTTCATATACGTTCGTAATAATTAAAACTATATAATGAGGCTTGATAGTATATTTATTCACCATATTCACATTGTATTATGGTATAATAGATGAAAACAATTTCAATATTATTCTTCTTATCCATCACCAAATTTTAGGTTACTTCATCACTAAGAAACTAAGTTAAAAGACTATTAATTAATGATATATATTTCATATACATTTGTAATAATTAAACCTATATAATGAGGCTAGATAGTATATTTATTCACCATATTCACATTGTATTACGGTATAATAGACGTAAACAATTTCAATATTATTATTCTTATCCATTACAAAATTTTAGGTTACTTCATCACTAAGAAACTAAGTTAAAAGACTATAGTAAATGACATATATTTCATATACGTTCGTAATAATTAAAACTATATAATGAGGTTAGATAGTAAATTTATTCACCATATTCACATTATATTATGGTATAATAGATGTAAACAATTTCAATATTATTTTTCTTATCCATCACCAAATTTAAGGTCACTTCATCACTAAGAAACAAAGTTAAAAGACTATTAATTAATGACATATATTTCATATACGTTCGTAATATTAAAACTATATAATGAGGCTAGATAGTATATTTATTCACCATATTCACATTGTATTATGCTATAACAGATGTAAACAATTTCAATATGATTCTTCTTATCCATCACCAAATTTTAGCATCACTTAGAAACTAAATTAAAAGACTATTAATCAATGACATACATTTCATATACGCTCGTAATAGTTAAAACTATATAATGAGTTTATATAGTAAATTTGTTCACCATATTCACATTGTATTATGGTATAATACATGTAAACAATTTCAATATTATTCTTCTTATCCATCACCAAATTTTAGGTTACTTCATCACTAAGAAACTAAGTTGAAAGACACCAAATTAACTATATATATTTCATATACGTTCGTAATAATTAAAACTATATAATGAGGCTAGATATTATATTTATTCACCATATTCGCATTGTATTATGTTATAATAGATGTAAACAATTTCAATATTATTCTTCTTATCCATCACCAAATTTTAGGTTACTTCATCACTAAGAAACAAAGTTAAAAAGACTATTAATTAATGACATACATTTCATATACGTTCTTAAAAATTAAAACTATATAATGAGGTTAGATAGTAAATTTATTCACCATATTCACATTTTATTATGGTATAATACATGTAAACAATTTCAATATTATTCTTCTTATCCATCACCAAATTTAGGTCACTTCATCACTAAGAAACTAAGTTAAAAGGACTATTAATTTATGACTTATATTTCATATACGTTCATAATAATTAAAACTATATAATGAGGTTAGATAGTAAATTTATTCACCATATTTACATTGTATTATGATATAATATATGTAAGCAATTTCGATATTATTCTTCTTGTACATCACCAAATTTTAGGTTACTTCATCACTAAGAAACTAAGTTAAAAGACTATTAATTAATGATATATATTTCATATACATTTGTAATAATTAAATCTATATAATGAGGCTAGATAGTATATTTATTCACCATATTCACATTGTATTACAGTATAATAGACGTAAACAATTTCAATATTATTATTCTTATCCATTACAAAATTTTAGCATCACTAAGAAACTAAATTAAAAGACTATTAATCAATGACATACATTTCATATACGCTCGTAATAGTTAAAACTATATAATGAGGTTAAATAGTAAATTTATTCACCATATTCACATTGTATTATGGAATAATACATGTAAACAATTTCAATATTCTTTTTCTTATCCATCACCAAATTTTAGGTTACTTTATCACTAAGAAACTAAGTTAAAAGACTATTAATTAATGATATATATTTCATACACATTTGTAATAATTAAACCTATATAATGAGGCTAGATAGTATATTTATTCACCATATTCACATTGTAATACGGTATAATAGACGTAAACAACTTCAATATTATTATTCTTATCCAGTACAAAATTTTAGGTTACTTCATCACTAAGAAATTAAGTTAAAAGACTATTAATTTTTGACTTATATTTCTTATATGTTCATAATAATTAAAACTATATAATGAGGTTAGATAGTATATTTATTCACCATATTCACATTGTATTATGATATAATATATGTAAGCAATTTCGATATTATTCTTCTTGTACATCACCAAATTTTAGGTTACTTCATCACTAAGAACTAAGTTAAAAGACTATTAATTAATGATATATATTTCATATACATTTGTAATAATTAAACCTATATAATGAGGCTAGATAGTATATTTATTTACCATATTCACATTGTATTATGGTATAACAGATGTAAACAATTTCAATATGATTCTTCTTATCTATCACCAAATTTTAGCATCACTAAGAAACTAAATTAAAAGACTATTAATCAATGACATATATTTCATATACGCCCGTAATAGTTAAAACTATATAATGAGGTTAGATAGTAAATTTATTCACCATATTCACATTGTATTATGGTATAATACATGTAAACAATTTCAATATTATTCTTCTTATCCATCACCAAATTTTAGGTTACTTCATCACTAAGAAATTAAGTTAAAAGACTATTAATTTTTGACTTATATTTCATATATGTTCATAATAATTAAAACTATATAATGAGGTTAGATAGTATATTTATTCACCATATTCACATTGTATTATGTTATAATAGATGTAAACAATTTCAATATTATACTTCTTATCCATCACCAAATTTTAGGTTACTTCATCACTAAGAAACTAAGTTAAAAGATTATTAATTTATGACATATATTTCATATACGTTCATAATAATTAAAACTATATAATTAGGTTAGATAGTAAATTTATTCACCATATTCACATTGTACTATGGTATAATAGATGTAAACAATATCGATATTCTTCTTCTTATCCATCACCAAATTTAGGTTACTTCATCACTAAGAAACAAAGTTAAAAGATTATTAATTTATGACATATATTTCATATACGTTCGTAATAATTAAAAACTATATAATGAGGCTAGATAGTATATTTATTCACCATATTCACATTGTATTATGGTATAACAGATGTAAACAATTTCAATATGATTCTTCTTATCCATCACCAAATTTTAGGTTACTTCATCACTAAGAAACTAAGTTAAAAGACTATTAGTTAATGCCATATATTTTATATACATTCGTAATAATTAAAACTATATTATGAGGTTAGATAGTAAATTTATTCACCATATTCACATTGTATTATGGTATAATACATGTAAATAATTTCAATATTCTTCTTCTTATCCATCACCAAATTTTAGGTTACTTCATCACTAAGAAACTAAGTTAAAAGACTATTAATTAATGATATATATTTCATATACGTTCGTAATAATTAAAACTATATAATGAGGCTAGATAGTATATTTATTCACCATATTCACATTGTATTATGGTATAATAGATATAAACAATTTCAATATTGTTCTTCTTATCCATCACCAAATTTTTGCATCACTAAGAAACTAAGTTAAAAGACTATTAATCAATGACATATATTTCATATACGCTCATAATAGTTAAAACTATATAATGAGGTTAGATAGTAAATTTGTTCACCATATTCACATTGTATTTATGTATAATACATGTAAATAATTTCAATATTATTCTTCTTATCCATCATCAAATTTTAGGTTACTTCATCACTAAGAAACTAAGTTGAAAGACACCAAATTAACTATATATATTTCATATACGTTCGTAATAATTAAAACTATATAATGAGGCTAGATATTATATTTATTCACCATATTCACATTGTATTATGTTATAATAGATGTAAACAATTTCAATATTATTCTTCTTATCCATCACCAAATTTTAGGTTACTTCATCACTAAGAAACAAAGTTAAAAGACTATTAATTAATGACATATATTTCATATACGTTCGTAATAATTAAAACTATATAATGAGGCTAGATAGTATATTTATTCACCATATTCACATTGTATTATGGTATAAGAGATGTAAAAAAATTTTAATATGATTCTTCTTATCCATCACCAAATTTTAGCATCACTAAGAAACTAAATTAAAAGACTATTAATCAATGACATATATTTTATAGACGCTCGTAATAGTTAAAACTATATAATGAGGTTAGATAGTAAATTTATTCACCATATTCACATTGTATTATGGTATAATACATGTAAACAATTTCAATATGATTCTTCTTATCCATCACCAAATTTTAGGTTACTTCATCACTAAGAAACTAAGTTAAAAGACTATTAGGTAATGACATATATTTTATATACATTCGTAATAATTAAAACTATATAATGAGGTTAGATAGTAAATTTATTCACCATATTCACATTGTATTATGGTATAATACATGTAAACAATTTCAATATTCTTCTTCTTATCCATCACCAAATTTTAGGTTACTTCATCACTATGAAACTAAGTTAAAAGACTATTAATTAATGACATATATTTCATATACGTTCGTAATAATTAAAACTATATAATGAGGCTATAAAGTATATTTATTCAGCATATTCACATTGTATTACGGTATAATAGACGTAAACAATTTCCATATTATTATTCTTATCCATTACCAAATTTTAGGTTACTTCATCACTAAGAAACTAAGTTAAAAGACTATTAATTAATGTCATATATTTCATATACGTTCGTAATAATTAAAACTATATAATGAGGCTTGATAGTATATTTATTCACCATATTCACATTGTATTATGGTATAATAGATGAAAACAATTTCAATATTATTCTTCTTATCCATCACCAAATTTTAGGTTACTTCATCACTAAGAAACTAAGTTAAAAGACTATTAATTAATGATATATATTTCATATACATTTGTAATAATTAAACCTATATAATGAGGCTAGATAGTATATTTATTCACCATATTCACATTGTATTACGGTATAATAGACGTAAACAATTTCAATATTATTATTCTTATCCATTACAAAATTTTAGGTTACTTCATCACTAAGAAACTAAGTTAAAAGACTATAGTAAATGACATATATTTCATATACGTTCGTAATAATTAAAACTATATAATGAGGTTAGATAGTAAATTTATTCACCATATTCACATTATATTATGGTATAATAGATGTAAACAATTTCAATATTATTTTTCTTATCCATCACCAAATTTTAGGTCACTTCATCACTAAGAAACAAAGTTAAAAGACTATTAATTAATGACATATATTTCATATACGTTCGTAATATTAAAACTATATAATGAGGCTAGATAGTATATTTATTCACCATATTCACATTGTATTATGCTATAACAGATGTAAACAATTTCAATATGATTCTTCTTATCCATCACCAAATTTTAGCATCACTTAGAAACTAAATTAAAAGACTATTAATCAATGACATACATTTCATATACGCTCGTAATAGTTAAAACTATATAATGAGTTTATATAGTAAATTTGTTCACCATATTCACATTGTATTATGGTATAATACATGTAAACAATTTCAATATTATTCTTCTTATCCATCACCAAATTTTAGGTTACTTCATCACTAAGAAACTAAGTTGAAAGACACCAAATTAACTATATATATTTCATATACGTTCGTAATAATTAAAACTATATAATGAGGCTAGATATTATATTTATTCACCATATTCGCATTGTATTATGTTATAATAGATGTAAACAATTTCAATATTATTCTTCTTATCCATCACCAAATTTTAGGTTACTTCATCACTAAGAAACAAAGTTAAAAGACTATTAATTAATGACATACATTTCATATACGTTCTTAAAAATTAAAACTATATAATGAGGTTAGATAGTAAATTTATTTACCATATTCACATTGTATTATGGTATAATACATGTAAACAATTTCAATATTATTCTTCTTATCCATCACCAAATTTTAGGTCACTTCATCACTAAGAAACTAAGTTAAAAGACTATTAATTTATGACTTATATTTCATATACGTTCATAATAATTAAAACTATATAATGAGGTTAGATAGTAATTTATTCACCATATTTACATTGTATTATGATATAATATATGTAAGCAATTTCGATATTATTCTTCTTGTACATCACCAAATTTTAGGTTACTTCATCACTAAGAAACTAAGTTAAAAGACTATTAATTAATGATATATATTTCATATACATTTGTAATAATTAAATCTATATAATGAGGCTAGATAGTATATTTATTCACCATATTCACATTGTATTACAGTATAATAGACGTAAACAATTTCAATATTATTATTCTTATCCATTACAAAATTTTAGCATCACTAAGAAACTAAATTAAAAGACTATTAATCAATGACATACATTTCATATACGCTCGTAATAGTTAAAACTATATAATGAGGTTAAATAGTAAATTTATTCACCATATTCACATTGTATTATGGTATAATACATGTAAACAATTTCAATATTCTTTTTCTTATCCATCACCAAATTTTAGGTTACTTTATCACTAAGAAACTAAGTTAAAAGACTATTAATTAATGATATATATTTCATACACATTTGTAATAATTAAACCTATATAATGAGGCTAGATAGTATATTTATTCACCATATTCACATTGTAATACGGTATAATAGACGTAAACAACTTCAATATTATTATTTTTATCCAGTACAAAATTTTAGGTTACTTCATCACGAAGAAATTAAGTTAAAAGACTATTAATTTTTGACTTATATTTCTTATATGTTCATAATAATTAAAACTATATAATGAGGTTAGATAGTATATTTATTCACCATATTCACATTGTATTATGTTATAATAGATGTAAACAATTTCAATATTATACTTCTTATCCATCACCAAATTTTAGGTTACTTCATCACTAAGAAACTAAGTTAAAAGATTATTAATTTATGACATATATTTCATATACGTTCATAATAATTAAAACTATATAATTAGGTTAGATAGTAAATTTATTCACCATATTCACATTGTATTATGGTATAATAGATGTAAACAATATCGATATTCTTCTTCTTATCCATCACCAAATTTTAGGTTACTTCATCACTAAGAAACAAAGTTAAAAGATTATTAATTTATGACATATATTTCATATACGTTCGTAATAATGAAAACTATATAATGAGGCTAGATAGTATATTTATTCACCATATTCACATTGTATTATGTTATAACAGATGTAAACAATTTCAATATGATTCTTCTTATCCATCCCCAAATTTTAGGTTACTTCATCACTGAGAAACTAAGTTAAAAGACTATTAGTTAATGACATATATTTTATATACATTCGTAATAATTAAAACTATATAATGAGGTTAGATAGTAAATTTATTCACCATATTGACATTGTATTATGGTATAATACATGTAAATAATTTCAATATTATTCTTCTTATCCATCACCAAATTTTAGGTTACTTCATCACTAAGAAACTAAGTTAAAAGACTATTAATTAATGATATATATTTCATATACGTTCGTAATAATTAAAACTATATAATGAGGCTAGATAGTATATTTATTCACCATATTCACATTGTATTATGGTATAATAGATGTAAACAATTTCAATATTGTTCTTCTTATCCATCAACAAATTTTTGCATCACTAAGAAACTAAGTTAAAAGACTATTAATCAATGACATATATTTCATATACGCTCGTAATAGTTAAAACTATATAATGAGGTTAGATAGTAAATTTGTTCACCATATTCACATTGTATTTATGTATAATACATGTAAATAATTTCAATATTATTCTTCTTATCCATCATCAAATTTTAGGTTACTTCATCACTAAGAAACTAAGTTGAAAGACACCAAATTAACTATATATATATTTCATATACGTTCGTAATAATTAAAACTATATAATGAGGCTAGATATTATATTTATTCACCATATTCACATTGTATTATGTTATAATAGATGTAAACAATTTCAATATTATTCTTCTTATCCATCACCAAATTTTAGGTTACTTCATCACTAAGAAACAAAGTTAAAAGACTATTAATTAATGACATATATTTCATATACGTTCGTAATAATTAAAACTATATAATGAGGCTAGATATTATATTTATTCACCATATTCACATTGTATTATGGTATAAGAGATGTAAACAAATTTCAATATGATTCTTCTTATCCATCACCAAATTTTAGCATCACTAAGAAACTAAATTAAAAGACTATTAATCAATGACATATATTTCATAGACGCTCGTAATAGTTAAAAACTATATAATGAGGTTAGATAGTAAATTTATTCACCATATTCACATTGTATTATGGTATAATACATGTAAACAATTTCAATATGATTCTTCTTATCCATCACCAAATTTTAGGTTACTTCATCACTAAGAAACTAAGTTAAAAGACTATTAGTTAATGACATATATTTTATATACATTCGTAATAATTAAAACTATATAATGAGGTTAGATAGTAAATTTATTCACCATATTCACATTGTATTATGGTATAATACATGTAAACAATTTCAATATTCTTCTTCTTATCCATCACCAAATTTTAGGTTACTTTATCACTATGAAACTAAGTTAAAAGACTATTAATTAATGACATATATTTCATATACGTTCGTAATAATTAAAACTATATAATGAGGCTATAAAGTATATTTATTCAGCATATTCACATTGTATTACGGTATAATAGACGTAAACAATTTCCATATTATTATTCTTATCCATTACCAAATTTTAGGTTACTTCATCACTAAGAAACTAAGTTAAAAGACTATTAATTAATGTCATATATTTCATATACGTTCGTAATAATTAAAACTATATAATGAGGCTTGATAGTATATTTATTCACCATATTCACATTGTATTATGGTATAATAGATGAAAACAATTTCAATATTATTCTTCTTATCCATCACCAAATTTTAGGTTACTTCATCACTAAGAAACTAAGTTAAAAGACTATTAATTAATGATATATATTTTATATACATTTGTAATAATTAAACCTATATAATGAGGCTAGATAGTATATTTATTCACCATATTCACATTGTATTACGGTATAATAGACGTAAACAATTTCAATATTATTATTCTTATCCATTACAAAATTTTAGGTTACTTCATCACTAAGAAACTAAGTTAAAAGACTATAGTAAATGACATATATTTCATATACGTTCGTAATAATTAAAACTATATAATGAGGTTAGATAGTAAATTTATTCACCATATTCACATTATATTATGGTATAATAGATGTAAACAATTTCAATATTATTTTTCTTATCCATCACCAAATTTTAGGTCACTTCATCACTAAGAAACAAAGTTAAAAGACTATTAATTAATGACATATATTTCATATACGTTCGTAATATTAAAACTATATAATGAGGCTAGATAGTATATTTATTCACCATATTCACATTGTATTATGCTATAACAGATGTAAACAATTTCAATATGATTCTTCTTATCCATCACCAAATTTTAGCATCACTTAGAAACTAAATTAAAAGACTATTAATCAATGACATACATTTCATATACGCTCGTAATAGTTAAAACTATATAATGAGTTTATATAGTAAATTTGTTCACCATATTCACATTGTATTATGGTATAATACATGTAAACAATTTCAATATTATTCTTCTTATCCATCACCAAATTTTAGGTTACTTCATCACTAAGAAACTAAGTTGAAAGACACCAAATTAACTATATATATTTCATATACGTTCGTAATAATTAAAACTATATAATGAGGCTAGATATTATATTTATTCACCATATTCGCATTGTATTATGTTATAATAGATGTAAACAATTTCAATATTATTCTTCTTATCCATCACCAAATTTTAGGTTACTTCATCACTAAGAAACAAAGTTAAAAGACTATTAATTAATGACATACATTTCATATACGTTCTTAAAAATTAAAACTATATAATGAGGTTAGATAGTAAATTTATTCACCATATTCACATTGTATTATGGTATAATACATGTAAACAATTTCAATATTATTCTTCTTATCCATCACCAAATTTTAGGTCACTTCATCACTAAGAAACTAAGTTAAAAGACTATTAATTTATGACTTATATTTCATATACGTTCATAATAATTAAAACTATATAATGAGGTTAGATAGTAAATTTATTCACCATATTTACATTGTATTATGATATAATATATGTAAGCAATTTCGATATTATTCTTCTTGTACATCACCAAATTTTAGGTTACTTCATCACTAAGAAACTAAGTTAAAAGACTATTAATTAATGATATATATTTCATATACATTTGTAATAATTAAATCTATATAATGAGGCTAGATAGTATATTTATTCACCATATTTACATTGTATTACAGTATAATAGACGTAAACAATTTCAATATTATTATTCTTATCCATTACAAAATTTTAGCATCACTAAGAAACTAAATTAAAAGACTATTAATCAATGACATACATTTCATATACGCTCGTAATAGTTAAAACTATATAATGAGGTTAAATAGTAAATTTATTCACCATATTCACATTGTATTATGGTATAATACATGTAAACAATTTCAATATTCTTTTTCTTATCCATCACCAAATTTTAGGTTACTTTATCACTAAGAAACTAAGTTAAAAGACTATTAATTAATGATATATATTTCATACACATTTGTAATAATTAAACCTATATAATGAGGCTAGATAGTATATTTATTCACCATATTCACATTGTAATACGGTATAATAGACGTAAACAACTTCAATATTATTATTCTTATCCAGTACAAAATTTTAGGTTACTTCATCACGAAGAAATTAAGTTAAAAGACTATTAATTTTTGACTTATATTTCTTATATGTTCATAATAATTAAAACTATATAATGAGGTTAGATAGTATATTTATTCACCATATTCACATTGTATTATGTTATAATAGATGTAAACAATTTCAATATTATACTTCTTATCCATCACCAAATTTTAGGTTACTTCATCACTAAGAAACTAAGTTAAAAGATTATTAATTTATGACATATATTTCATATACGTTCATAATAATTAAAACTATATAATTAGGTTAGATAGTAAATTTATTCACCATATTCACATTGTATTATGGTATAATAGATGTAAACAATATCGATATTCTTCTTCTTATCCATCACCAAATTTTAGGTTACTTCATCACTAAGAAACAAAGTTAAAAG